>ML784450.1:0-51429 GCA_009831015.1 Picea engelmannii
AAAATGCAATCTTCTTTAATGCAATATAATCTATTTAAATATAAAACATCATTCCGACCTTCAAACTTGATAGAGAAATATGGAACTTTTCTAAGAAGCTGTACATGACTTCCTTCAATTGCTGTTCCATGTTTTGAAGTCTTTTCCCAATAGAATGCAGGAATGGCATTCACTTTGGATAAATTCATTTGGAAGCCCGAATCAATCATACAGTCAAACTGGTATGGTTTGTGTTCTGGAGGGCAGAACCATACTTTATGTACATTTCTGGACCAGTAAATTGTCCCGAAGAAATATCTTGAGAGTGTTTATCTCCTTTGTCACTATCACTGCTATCACAAAACAAAGAATGCTGCGGTTTTTCTTTTGGACTTTCTAAGGCTCTACTGTATTCTCTGCAGCTTTGTTCTTCTGAAGACTGATCTATTTCTCTCATGGTCACTTTCAACATCTTTTGCAGCTCATCAATTTCTTTGATCATCTTTCTGATATTATTTTGCTATTCTTTTATCTGGAGTCTCAAAAGGTTTTTGTTATCTCTTCTGAACTGCTGTCTATCTGTATGATGATCTGGATACTCTTTGTATAGTTCAGCTGGATTGTAGAAAGCATGGTTCTTGTTGAGCGACTGGGATGAAGATTCCAAAGTCTCTTCTTTCTTTTCTTTATTCTTTAGTTGTGCTAAATGTTTTTTCTTTTCATCTTTTAAATCATGTCTTACCACATACTGATATATTGGGATTTCTGATAGTTTTTTTTATCAATCTCTGCGAGTCTTTGCTGCAGAGAGATTTCCTTAATCTTGGAGGTTGAAAACATTCATAATGAGTATTTAGGAGGACCATCACACACCTATAAATTTGGATTATTTGATTATGAGAAAGTGGAGTAAGAGGAAACAAATTTATTCAGAGTAGGAGGATTTGGATCATCACTATCTTCTTCGGAAGGGAGAATGCAATTTCTCCTTTAGGGTATTCCCTAGGGGTGAAAAAGGTTAGATCCCACCAAGCGGGATCTAATTCATCAGTAAAGAGGGCAGCGAGATGCGACTTCTTTTTCTTCGAAGGACATTTATTTTCCCAGTATCCTTTCTTTCTATAGATAGAGCATTTTTCTTTTTTCAGCAGGGGCATTCCTGCGCTTCACATATGGCTTGCATTTTTGAAACTGCTTAAACTTTTTATGCTTTCATACTTCTAGGATTTATCAGGATGAAATATTGCAGGGTTAGTATAGAAAGATTTCTTCTTATTTTTACAACTACATTTGTATTTACTTAAGTGACCACTATTGTGACCAACACACCCCCAATATGGCGTTCCAACAATCGATTTACAAAACCTCGGTGGCTACATAGAAGCATGCCTTTTAAAGTCTTTAGAAACTCATTTTTCTAAGCAGTGTTCTTCCCAGACTTACATAATATAAGCATGGAGTTGGGAAAGAGACAACCCTTTCAATGGAATCTTCTATCTTTCAAAAAATGTTCAACAACATCAAGAACATGTCTTGGAAAACTACGAAGGTAATATTTCAAGAATTCAGGTTTATCTGCATTCCCTGAAGTAATAAGAAGATTTTGCATATAATAAAAATACTTTTTATGCTGCTCTAGATCACATAGTCTTTGAGACATAAACAACGAGGCTAAATGATCATAGTCTTCTTCATCATCTAGGCCATAGAATTGTCTACCGATTGCTGAAAATATTTGTTGGTCAAAATCATTAGCAACAAGCATTTCATCTCACATTTCTTGTGGCAACAACCGCCATCATTCACGTGCAAGTTCAAAAAATATGACAACTAGCTGTATTGCAAGTTGTTGAGTTGAGATCGAAGAATCTTGAGATTTTTTTATATGTCACCCAGTTTCCTAAAAGGTGAATGGCATCATAAATCTCATTTTTCTTTTGGCAGAATATATTCAAAATTGGCTACTCAGGCATTTGTCAAATTAACTTATTCATATCATCAATGCCAAGAGAAAATTTGTGGGGTATGACATCCCTTTGGGTTTTCAACCCCCCATGAAGGTAAAAATGGAACAATTCCTGCATGGAATAGCTTACACATGGAAAGGTCCTGTAAAGACAAACAAGTACTCCTTCCAAGGGTCCACAAGTCACATGTATCATGCCAAGTAAGCCACATTTAATAAAAGAACCACCCAAACATGTGCATTAAATCCCCCCTTTTCAAACTAAACAAATGCTCAAAAACCTTAGAAAACTTGTCAAATTTAAGTATGGGAGGGTTGCATGGTGCCATATTGGGTAGATCAATCCCCAAGTTAAGGAGTGTTTCCCAAGAAGACCCTCTCTAGGTAATGTGGTGAATATGAGGTGGATGGGGGTGTAACCTCTGGGCATGGGGTTCTTGACATATCAAGGGATCATATTGTCTCATTTATGGGTGCCTTTGTAGAAGGTGTATTACATCCTCATTTGCAATGCAACATTTTTCCAAGCCCTTTATTTGCCATTAATTGATTATGGTCCAAAACATTGAGTGCTACGAGCAATGGAAAGTAAGGAGCACCACAATGCCCCTTGAAGCTAGGAACTCATTGAGTGCCCTGTTCAAGGAAAGTAAAAGCCACTGCAAATGCATTCCCTCAACAAACGATACATTTATTAATTATGTGTTTTCTTTTTGAAAGGTCCTTCAATTTTTTATTGAGAAGCACTTCATTGCTCTCAGGACACTAGGGCGAGCATCTCAAGGATAATTTATGTATTTTCTCTTTTTCCAGCTACAACACCTATGGGCCTTTAGCCCCTTCTTCCCATGAAATGAGGTACAAGCCCTTCTTGGGGTCAATAAGCTTGAAAACCCAAAATATAAGGAAACATAGGGGAAAAAGCATGGAAAGTGGTAAATATGGATGGGAATGGTATGATGATCCTTCAAGGAGACCCCTCAATAGCAACCCTTTTCCTAAGGATGACCCACTTACTAGGAAAACATGTCAACCACCAAGATGAAATGAGTAAAAAGGTATAATTTCCAATCAAATGTCTTCATAATCAAGAAAGGACTCTTTGTGACATGCTAGAATGTTTCAATTATTAAAATAACACTTACCAAGAGACTAGGCTTATTACCTCATGAAGCAAGACTTGCTATCCTCTGTGGGATAAGCTGGTGTGTTGAGCACTGTTGCTGTCGATCAGTGGTGATGTGTGGTGAGAGTAGGTGCTTTTCCTTCTCATCTGTCTCTCGACACTCCATGTCTTCAACCTGCAGGCCTCGAGACATCATCTCCTTAGTTACCCCTAACCATAGGGTGTAACATTTGGCTCCTACTTGGGGACACGTGCTCGCCATAGTGTACATGAGAACCTCAACAGCTCCTGGTAAGACCCGTGCCTACACACAATTAAACAAGACTCATTGGGATATCGAAGGGTGGTGCACTCACCCCTTTATTCATACAACAAAAACTTCAAAATTGACAACTATCTCTTTAAAATAAAATTTTGCATTTTTCAAATAACTTCTAACTGACATGTAATATGATTCAAACAAATGTAGTAAAACAATTATGCAAAAATGCAAGAAAACAATATGTAAATCAAAGGATGAAATCAAATGAAAATGCTCTACAATGATCACACAAATGCAATGTAGGAAAGCAAATGAACTACCTACTTACATGGGGCTCGAGGCCTGTGTAAATCATGTCCTAAAGATGTCAAGTGAAATCGTACAACCAATGAAAACAAATGATCATCTCATCAAGGTATATCCCCCTCTGCTTAATTACATAATACAACAAAAATAAGTCAAGCACATAATAATCATGAGCATAGATAAGCATGTGATAAATCGTAGAAAACAACTCATGGAGGTGGGTTAGAGGGAGAGAATTGTGTTGGAAAGGGTAGCCACAAGCCTAATCAATCCATCTATGAATAGGACTACTACATATAGATGACAAATCATCTCCATTGTTACTTAGAATACCATTGCTCCTTGAAGGCTGAGAGGAGATGAGAGATCCCAAGAGAAATCTATGATTTCCTAGAAAGGAAAATATGAGATAAGGGACAACCTCAGGTCTAGAGAAAGAAACTTTCTCTATACTCAAAACATGTTTCTTCTTTATTTGTGCATCCCTACAACAACCTTCAAGATAAAAACACTGGTGCTTTGTAACGTGAATTTGTCATTGTTATGAGTTGAACATGTTCTTATCTACATCAAAATATGAGCACAAAGGTGGTTGAAAATCATATAACAAATCCGAGTGATCAAAAGGATATGCATCACAACTCCCAAGGTATTACTGAAAATCATGAGTATACCGCGACAATTATTCTAGAATGGATGAGACCCATTTGCATTCATATCATAATCGAGCTGCCAAATATCTGGATCATCAAAGTATGAAGACCAGTTCTCTGAATAAGACAACTCAACGCTCTTCATTTGAAAACTACCCTCGATGTCATAAATAAGATCTCCATTAAAAGTGAAACAACCCATATCCCATCTACGCCTTCCAGCATGTATGAAATCATCAATGTGTTGATCAACTGTATCTGAGGGTTGCTCCATGAATTTACCTGTATCAATGGAATTGGTTATTTCTTTGCAAGGCTTGACAAGTTCATCTTCCTCAATGGACACCATTGTTTTGTCTGGGTCTTCAATGTGAGAAACTTCATCGGGGTCTTCTTGGTAACTTTCTTCACAAACCTATTCTTCAAGCATCTCTTCATTTGTAGGGACTTTCTCTTTAGTAAGAGGTGATTTATCAAGTTTTTCTTCTGTATATTTTTGGGATAATTACTTTATAAGATTCATCGTATGCTTAACGACTTCATCAACAACCTTTTTTTCTTCCATCTATAAAAATGTATTCGAGATACGGTAAGTTTTGGGCAATGGTTCATCCCATGGTGCAATAATTCCACTGTATGAAATGACACCTCAATGGAGTTTTCAGATGAGCTCAAGGCTCATCAAAGATGGAGAGGGTATCTTCCCTTAATGGAGTCACTAGATAAACTTGTATGAAGTTCATCGAAAATGAAAAAAGGGAACTTCCCTCAATGGAATCACCACACAAGCTACATGTAAATGCTTTGGGATAGACTTGCCAAGTGTCATTAAGGGTTGGAAAGGATTCAAAATCCTCCCTGACAATGGCACCAAAAATATTATCGCACAATTTGTAGTTTGGGAAAATCCCAACGCAAGCCAGAGATGTGTGACACAATTGGGAACACCTATCATTGTCACCTCAATAGATTTCCCCCTCGTTTTATTGAAGGATAAGTCCAACACAAGGGAGGCTTCTTGGGTGACCCTAGGGGGATTGAGATGGAAAATGGAAAGTGCTCCTATAGGTCAAGTTAAAATATGGAAAATAGGCTTGAGAAAGAGTCTTATGAGCTAGTAAATGGTTGCCAAGGTAGTGTACCTGCAAAACAATGTTAGACCTGCCCGAAACAAGACAATTTATGAAGATTTGATCCTCAAAACCAAAGGAGAATATCCAATAAACCTTGATTTCCTGAAAATGCACTAGTATGGATATATATATATATGCAGTAAATAAGTTATGACAACTAAAAAATTAACCATCAAAATCAAGTGTAAGATGTTCGAAATTAAGCTAGCAACAAGTAGACAATTTTCCAATGATTAGAGAAAGACTTCGATAGCAAAGGAGGGTTGTTATTAAGTGTTATCAACAAGATTTGATAACATCCTTATGGTTGTAGCAGAATTTTTCTACAACAACAAGTCATATCCACTAAAATCAACAAGTAAACCACCCAAACAATAGCTTATAATCAATATAACAATTACCAAGGCTTACAAGTGAATTTCAGTGGCAAAAAAGTGGGTAAAGAGAGTGAAAAAGAGTGAATTTTCTGCAGCCCTATTGGCTGTAGCTAAATGTTTATTAAAACAACTAGATCACTTGGATAAACAAGAGGCCCTTAGGGCACAAAACATATTAGAGCATGCATAATTTAATTTCAAACTTGAACAATTCAATCTCCTCAAAAACATGTTTACCAATGCACAATATTCAATCTCCAATGCAAAAAGATTAGTGACTTATCTATTGGGTTATGGGGTCTCTTGTTTATGAGATAGGGTTTATTAATCCTCTAGGGGTGTAATACCTTTCACTCCCTAGAGTAAGAAAAATTTAGCAAGGTAAATCTACAAGGGTGTAAGCCCTTTTACTCCTTGTAGCAACCTTTGCAAATAGCCTTTTCAATGACAACAAAAGATAGATATTGATGGAGGGTGTATGCCCTTATACTCCTCCAAGGGTTTGACAAATTAACCTTGAAATCAAGAAGAAAAACATATAATTGCAGAAATTTCTTACCTAATCCAAGAGATAGCATGAAAAACCCTTACTTATCAAGATAGTTCCACCACAGCTTCCAAGAAACAAGCATCAAGAGAAATCACTAGCCTTCCTTCAACCAATAGACAAGATAAACATTCAAAAGCACAAGAGACAATATGGAGAGAATTTCCCGAGTAGGGAGAAAATTTCAGCCAAGAATTTAAGTAATTCTCAAGTTAGTTGCGTCTAAAATGAAAGTGAGATGGCCTCTATTTATTTGAGGCCATCTAAACCAATTTTGTTCACATAAAATGTCAACAAAAAATTAAAAGGAGGTCAACCCCCTTCATTTTCCTTTACAATTTACAAAAATTAAAATTGCATAAGGTAAACCCCTTAAAAGGGTGATGTCATGCCCTAAAAGGGTGACGTTAGGCCTCAAAAGTGAGACGTTGAGCCTTTAGGTGCAATTCGTTGGGCCTCCAAAGGCCACATGTCCATCTCTCATGCTTTGGATGCCATGCACCTTCCTTCTTCAAACCACATCATCTCTCTTCTGGAACCATTAAGCCCATCAAAACCCTAGCCTCCACATGATGTTAAGGCTTGGAAGGTGATGTCTTAGGCCTCCAAAGGCCAACGCCCAAGTGCAAGGGGCTATGATGTCATCACCTAGTGCTATCCAAGTGCCTCCAAAGGCAACATCCATAATATCAAGTGTGCAATGGCTCAGGGGTCCTCTTCCCATCTTGTGGGGTATGACATCCATCCTTAGGGTTTTCAACCCCCAATGAAGGTCAAAATGGCACAATACCTCCATGGAATAGCTTACGCCTGGAAAGTTCCTACAAAGGCAAACAAGTATACCCTCCAAGAGTCCACAAGTCACATGTATCATGCCAAGTAAGCCACATTTAATAAAATAACCACCCAAACATGTGCATTAAATCCCCCCCTTTCAAACTAGAAAAATTCTCAAAGACCTTATACAACTTGCTAAATTTAAGTATGGGAGGGTTGCCATGGTGCCCTATTAGGTAGATCAATCCCCAAGTTAAGGAGTGTTCCCAAGAAGACCCTCTCTAGGTCATGTGGTGAATATGAGGTGGATGGGGGTGTAACCTCTAGGCATGGGGTTCTTGACATATCAAGGGCTAATATTGTCTCATTTATGGGTGCCTTTGTAGAGGGTGTGCTGCATCCTAGTTTGCAATGCAACTTTTTTCCAAGTCCTTTATTTTCCATTAATTTATTATGGTCTAGAACATTGAGTGCTATGTGCAATGGAAAGTAAGGAGCATTGCAATTCCACTTGGAGCTAGGAACTCATTGAGTGCCATGTGCAAGGAAAGTAAAAGACAATGCAAACACATTCCCTCAACAAGCGGGGCGTTTATTAATTATGTGTTTTCTTTTTTAAAGGTCCTAATTTTTTTTATGGAGAAGCATTTCTTTTCTCTCAAGACCCTAGGGCTAGCATCTGGAGGATAATTTATGGCTTTTATCTTTTTCCAACTACAACACCTCTGGGCCTTTAGCCCCTTCTTCCCATGAAATGGGGTACAATCCCTTCTTAGGGTTAATAAGATCGAAAACCCAAAATATGAGGAAATAGAGGGGAAAAATCGTGGAAAGTGATAAATATTGATGGGAATGGTATGATGACCCTTCAAGGACACCCCCCAGTAGCAACCCTTTTCCCAAGGGCAACCCAGTTCCTAGTAAAACATGTCAACCACGAGGGTGAAATGACGCAAAATGCACAATTTCCAAGCAAATGTTTTCATAATCAAGAAATGACTCTTTGCAACATGCTCAATTGTTTCAATTATTAAAATGACACTTACCACGAGATCAAACTTCTTACCTCATGAATCAAGACCCGCTATCCTCTGTGGGATAAATTGGTGTGCTGGGCACTATTGTTGTTGATCGGTGGTGATGTGTGGTGAGAGGAGGGGTTCTGCCTGTTCATATGACTCTCGACACTCCATGTCTTCAACCTTCGGGCTTCAAGAAATCATCTCCTTAGTTACCCCTAGCCCTGGCGGGTAACAAGCCTTTTGAGGCTACCTAAATTGCAGACTGACTTATTGCCTTTGTCTAATGGATTAGGCTTTGAGATTTTATTAACTTTTTTCCTGATACATCAATTATGTTTTCTAGATTAACAGATGCAGTCTCTATATCTTTCTTTACTTATTTAGTGTCTTTTAAAATATGCCGAATAAATTCCATTTTGGCATCTAGCAATGAGATTTGTTCTTGTTCTTTTTTCACTTATTTTTTCAACTGAAGAATATCTAAAGCTACATAATAAAGAATTGTTGTTGTAAGTTGATGCTGCAAAGTTTCATAATTAGCTAGTTTGATTTCATCAAATGCCATCTCTGAGGCTGCAAAAGACCTATGATTAATGAATTCTCTCTTAATTTGTCCATCTGAGCTAAACTGCTTGAATGGAGAGTCAGGAAAATTTCTACCAAGAATAAATGATTTAACTCCTAAGGTTGTGGTTACTTCCAAGCCTGATTGGCTTCGGGAAAGAGAGAACATAAACATACTTGGAGAGGCTTTGTTCTTATGCTTGACCTTCTGCAGAGTCTTGTTACATGCTGGAGAGTATTTGTGTTGTCCCTTGTGCTCTGTATCATGTAGTCATGTGAAAGAAGGTTTTAGGATACATGCAGAGCAAGGTTCTATCATGATTGGAGTAGAGTTTTGTGGTAGAGAAGAGGAATGAGAGGGATTTATGGAGGAGAATTGGATCAAAGGAGGATGAAAGTGAGGAGTAGGGTAATTGTTTGGTAAGTGAAAAGAGTGTGAATATCTATCAAACATTATTGGAGTATTTACAATTGAAGGAGTATTCACTAATGTTTCTTTGAGACACAGATCTTTGTATTTAACTTCCCATTTTTTTGGGTAGTTGATGCTTGTCCAATCAAAAGTAATGGAAGTGGCTTGTTTATATCTATTTGATTTCACTGTGCTGAGCATATGTGAGCTCTGATGAACTTTAGGGGTGAGTGGAGGAAGGGTGTCCTTACCGAAACATACAATCACATGGGATTTAAGTTGAATATTACGAGAACCTGGGTTTGTTCTAAATCCTCATGGACATATATATATGCCTTTAAAGATTATAAATATGGGGATCTTTAAGGATAACTGAGTATTTGGGAAAGATTGTGCCAAAGAAAGGGCCATTATGAAGAGGTCCTAAAAATCCACCTATGTCATCATCAAAAAATTCGATATGTTGAGTATCGAAAAAAACACATAAAAAGGAAATATGAAGATAAGGTCTAACCAGAGATCCTAGACTATGCTTAACAACACCAAGTTTGGCATATTTATATCCTTTGGATTTTTCCCAATCAATCTATTCTTTGTTAAGAAGATTTATATGGATAGGTTCGTCCTTGTCTGTAAAAGCAATATCTACAAAAGAGATTTTGACTTGAGTGTGGGATTTGTATTGCCAACATTTCATCTTATACATTTCCTCTGGTAAATACTAGGGAGTTTCAAATCAGTAGAGGGATTAATATCATTAAAAATTATAACATAGGAAGAGGGTTATAAACTTTGAAAGGATGTTCTGTGTTCAACCAAAGACATTAACGATATTTCTGCCTCACAATCTAAGGATCAGAGCTCAACTGAATCTAGAGAAGGATCCATGGGAAACTTACCTTTATCACACAATAAAGAAAGGGGTTAGCTCATGGATATCCTATAGAACTCTAAGAGTTATAAAAAAAGAGGACTTATAGTGGCTAGATCAAAGCCTGTTGCCTCAAGCATATCAAAAAATATGATCTTGGATATTCCCAACCCTTTCACACATATTCTTCTTCAAAATAATAGATCCAGTACAATACACTTAAACCAAGATGCAAAAATAAAAACCGAAGAACAAAAAATCCATGCATATTAACGCTGATCTTTCAATCTCTGTTACAATGAAACACCAACTCGCTCTGATGCCAATTTACGCCAAGACTAAAATCAATGTTGAATACTTCTGACTTGACAAAAAAATACACACTCTAAGTCTCATTATCTTCAGATGGCGAATATTGTCATAGACAAACACACTGGACTTTTAGCTAAGATTTTGATCCCAACATATCACACTGGGTGTAGAGGGAGAGAATACACTTAAAATAGAACCTAACACTAGATTACAAACGAGATATTTGTTTATCTTATGCAAGATCAATCAATGTGCAAACACAGAGGATACACAGAGCTCTTGACTCTTATATAGAAAAACTCTCAAAACCTTCAAATGAAAAAATGTGAATGCCTTCTCATAGGGAGTTAGTCTTTATTTATAACATTACATCCATATGGATTATTTTTTCTCTACTTGAAACCTAACTGTCAGAACTAGGAGGGTTGGATAATAGAATATTGAATTTCCTCACGATTTTGCATTATTTTTACAAATCAAGTTACAAGTACTTCCCTAAGGTAAAGACGAGCAGTCTATTAGCATAACTTCCTCTTATATAATAGGTAATTGGAACTATGAGACAAACTCTATGTTATAGTTAATAGATTAATTGGGATGGGACCTATGACCAAGTAGCCTATAAGGTGGATACTATACTATAACATATGCTTATATTAATAGTTACCTATATCATATACCATATATTGATATCTTATCCTACACTATACCTTTATATGTGCATAGTTTTGGTAAGTAATAGGACTAATATTGCCCCTAAGACATATTTATATAATTAGTATATTTGAGGTAATGGAATATACTAGTGTAGCCATCCTATAGAGAGGGTATGGCAGGCTAGGGTATTATGATATAAAGGAGATAGGTAATCCCAAGGTAAATAATAGTTCTTTGGTTTAGTCATGGTCTGCTAGTCTATAGATCATTTACATGGTATGTTTAAACAAAGCTACTGTTGCTTTGGATATAAATTCTTATATGTTCCCTCTTGATTATTTACCTTGGTAGCTATTGTAAATGTACACTTATATTGTGGGATTGCAAATAAAACATTAAATAACAAATATTGAACAAACATGCACTTGCACATGATTTATTTAACTCGTGCCATGTTTATTGCATTGTATGTAGTGGCCTCCACTTGGTTTTCGTGCATCGTGCCTATGCATCGGCCTAAACTTAGTTTGTGACTTGAGTTCGATCCCGACTTGTGCTTATTCTCTCTTCCCTATTGATGGTGGTCCTGTGGATAGATCAAGTCATAACCACATTAGTTATAATTTTCACTACCATCTTTACCTTCATCTTCTATAAGCCTATGAAGGTGTGGTATAACCTTAGACTAGGGTTGAATGGTTAGAGTCAAGGCACACCAAGGGAGGTTTTTCAAGTAGTCTCACTAGAGAGAAGCATGGTTATGGTTGATTTTGAGGTTCTAGGCCTATACATCATCATCATGATTTGACTATACATCATGCAATTCCTCATCATTAGCCACTGCCCACAAGCAAGCTAGGTTCACTTGGCATTCCAACCAAGCTCCATCTGTTCTCATGCTATTCATCAATTTCTGTCCAACCATAGATTTCTCTTCTTCTTTCTTGGTTTACCAATCACTGAGAAATCCTAAAAATCGATGAATTTCAATATCTATCAAAATCTCGACAAAATCCATGAGCATCAATCTCCATTTTTTTTCCTTAAATGATGTACTATTGTTCAGTTTTTATGGGTGCTCGAAGAACTATGCAAGCTAAATTTCAATCAATTTTCTAATTGGATTTATTTTCTTAACTCGACAAATTGTGTGCGTCTCATTGTATTTTTGGGTAGTGAAAAAAAAATGTTTATGAGAAGATATTTCAAGAATTACGATCTCTCTATTATTCATAAACCTAGTGTCTTCACTCTCTCCCCTTTCACTTTCCAAGCGGTTCATAGGGGGCTCTTTTCCATCCCACTTGGAAAGCTAACACAACATGGTTGGAAGCAATTTCTATTTCACTGGGTTCTTTTCTTGTCCCATTGGGTTAAATTTGTAGCTATCAAGTTCATTATCATCCCTTGTAGAGTTTAATACGATTTTGGATGAGTATAACATCTTGCATAATTGGATTTATAATTAACAATTAATTATATAAAAAATAATTAGGAATATTCATCTTAAAAACTATAGCAATATGTTGAGATTGTGTTGTTCTGAATCACTACATGTTGGGAGTTAGTGACATGAATTTTGTCGGCATTTAGAATGTATGCCAGCGCTATGATTTGGAGGGAGTGAGATATTTTTATATGAATCTATTGGCTATTCCAGACCTTCAAATTCCTCAAAATTACATTTTTGCTAGAATAAATGGTCATTGCATGTATTCAAATTCCCACCACCATTACCATATCATGATAAGAAAAAGGCTAAGAGATTGTGGTAATATTGTTATTTTTATGTTCAATTGAACATAATATAGAAACAATTTTTTTACGACTATTCTTATCATATTTTTAAATGATTAATTTATGATAGCATTTACAATAGTCACTACATTCACATCATCAATTATCGATCATAGAAAGTATCATATCTTTAGATTATTAATTTATGATTGTATTTACATATGCAATACATTCACTTGATCAATTGCAGAGGACATGGTTCTAGTTGTAGAATTGTTCCAGTTGCGAAATTGCCACCCATCTATGAGTAAGGTTACGATTAAGCTATCTACATTTCTAGCCGACCCACTTCTTCATTCCTTGTCCTAGAGAGTGTGACATAGTGGATATGTATAACTATAGGTGGTAGTAGGTAGGGTATATGGAGTCTATTTCCAAAGCAATGTAGAGATATTGACTCAGTCATCCACAAGTTTGTTGAGTTAATAATTTGAATGAATACCATTGATTAAAAATTGTGTAAGATGTGGTGAATACCTACACAAAGATCTAGCTATAAAAAGAACATACACAACTTGCAAAGGTGAGGAGATGAGAGAAAAATTGGAGTGAAAGAATGAGAAAATTGTATTAATCAAATTCCACACACAAAAGGTGAATAATTTACAATAGATATAGGCTACATGAGTAACTAATGTGCCATAGTAGTGATCTAGAGAGATCTAGACACTCACTAACATAAACCGAAGTAATCTGCCACCTAGTCCTAATTAACATATCCATGCAATCATTAGTTAACTGAGTCACATGTGTGGAATTGAGAGAAACACATGCAACTGTTGGTGATAAATCTAGGTTTCCATGCATGAGTGACTTCCACTAGTCTAACTGAGTGTAACTGACTTTGAACTAAGAGGAGTGCCCTATATTGTAGGGGAATATTCTCTAGAGAGAATATTATCATCTAAGGAAGCATTCTCAACATTGGACTATCAAACTTAGGAAAATAATTCTAGGTGAGTGTGTAATATCTCCAACACCCCCCCTGAAAACTACTAGGGTGTACATGATGAATGGGTCCCGACAATAGAGGCCATGTTAGTTAGCCATTGTACAACACATATAAGAATGAGACACTAAAAAAATGAGGAAAGAGGGAAAACCTCATGGGAAACCCCCCCCTCAAGGTACAATGCATAAGAAAAAAACTAAAAAATGAGAAGGAACAAAAAACAGTTGCTAAGCAATTGTGTCCTTCACTCCACAAAAACCTTGCAATTGTGCAAGTTTGTGCTCATTGAAGATTTTGTTGAAGATGTCTGCACGAACTTGATGAAGTAGATGCAATAGTGATATGTACACACATATCCACTTTCTCTTTTTGTAATGAATAAGATTCAATTGAAGTTTGGATGAAACTTTCAAAATCATTGGACCGTTTCCGGAAAAACACTGAAATTTTGTCGATTTTAAAATGCTCATACCAGAATCTGTAATAAAGAACCTTCTAATTTGAGCTAATTTAGCAACATCATTTTTAAGGGAAAGTATTTAAAACATGTAAGGGAATCTAGGGACACCTAGGAGTAAAAATAAGAGTAACTATAGGTGGGTGAGGGAAATGAGTCAATTAATAATTTAAAGAAAATAAATTTTGGAGGAAAGTGGGGGATGAATGACACTTGTACGATGGAGAAATTTTAGATGATTTCATTAAAACTTAAATTAAAAAGGGATTTAGGGAAAGTTTGAAGGTCTAAAAACTTTATAAAAGAAAGGGAAGAGAAGGAAGAGGGGATCGGCTGCTAGCGTAACGTTACGTTGCCGGATTTATGACTTGATTGATTACTTGTGGAGAGTTGGGATTTTCCATCTCGGATAGGAGTGGTAGCTCGGCCTTGTGAGGCGAGCTGGGAATCTAGACTTACCATATGGATAGTGTGTGGCCCCTTTGCGGCTCGGGGGGGGCTAAGAGGGAAGCAAAGTACCCCTAGCGATTGGCTGGGAGGTACCGGTGAGGTCTCAACGGTCGGTGAGCAGGAGTGGCACGGGATGCGCGGACGTTATTTGAGGCAGGTGAAGAGGCAAAGGTATGGTCGTTTATTTGGTAGAATAGAAAGCACTAGGATTGATGTAGATATGTCTGTTTATTGGAAAAGTGTACTGGTGTTACAATTTTATATAACGTTTGCTGCATCTGCCGTTTTCCTTTGACGAATAGCAAAGAATAAATTTTTACATTGCTTGTTGAGCCTCCTAATTTCATCCAATGTATGCTAAATGTTAAATTTTATATTTATCTGTGTAATTAATCTTTACCGGCAAACTGGTTCTGTCTGATGCATCTTTGATAATGGTCATTAATCTCTGCTTCAAGGTCAATCTGTATGAAGGGTTTAGGCATGGAGGTTCTGCACCTTGTGCTGTCTTAAGGAGTCTAGGAGAATCCAGTGTTGTTGACAGTCCGCAAGGAAAGAAAAAAAAAAAAAACTCTTAACGTTTGCTTCTAAGAAATGGCCCCAGCCTAAGGTTAGAGTAACTAGAATGCCACCTTTCACTCTGTTCGTGTCTTGGTTTTGGCCTGCTGGAAAAGACAACAAGGACTGCACTTGAACAAACCTTAAGCCAGTTTCCCATAGCTCTTCTGCCCTGGAACCGTTAGCTTTGTCGCTGCTGCCATTCTCAGTGGTACGCCTGTGCATTGCGTGTTGAGTTTCCTCTTGAGTTTCCCTCAGCCTTGCGCGCCAACGCCCCTGTCTAGAATCGCACCCAACCATTTCAGAGGGTGGTTACTGCCTTCGCTTTTACTGCCGTAGGCTCTTAGCTTTTATGAATTGGAGCTGCATACGTACATATGTGGTGTAATTCGTAGTGCTAGTGTTACTGTGTGTTAATAACGACAGTAATTTAAATATTAATTCTCTATTCATTCACTGGTAACGCCTAAATTTATTATTAATTCTCTTCTTCTTTTGGAATCCAAATGATTAAGAGTTTTACCTTAACACAAATAATAAGTTAGATCCACATAGACGACGAGACGCTGCTGTGTGTGCATTAGATCTTGCTGGATCCCCACTGGCGGAGAATAGATGTTAGCCGGTGCAACTCGCTCTCTTGTTGAGGTTCCACAACCTACCTAGCATATTTGGGGGAATTCTACGTACTGGACATTTACAGTCACCAAAGATAAAAGGAGTTTCAGAAGATAATATTTCAAATATTTAAATAAGGGAGGTCAAAACCAATGTACCAACCATTGGTAACAACAAAATAATAAGGACCAATGGAAAGCATACCCAATCAGAACGTGGACTCAGAAAAGATAAAAAGCATTATTTACGGAGGCCATTTCCCTTAAAAAGGTACACGTATTCCGAACTCCACAGAGAGCACAACACTTTCCTTCCTAACCAAGCCAAAAAAACCCGGTTCTGTTTCCATCGTAGTATGACATCGATTTCATCTTCACACCTCACTGCATCCTTTTCGAGTAAATAATCCTTGCATCTTTTACTAGTTTGCATAACCCTTACCGTTTAATGATTTTATGAGATTGAATTATAAATCATATTCCAGTTTCCTCTTTCGTATCCTTATTCTGGTTTTAAGAGAAAATACATAAAAATAGGATATTAAGTCATAATTAGGCCAGTGTGGCATTTTAAAACATAAAAATTGAAGTATCTAACAACCCTAATTAAAGCATAATCTTTTATTAATGAAAGGATAGTTTAACTCCACCCTGTGTAGATTTGTGTTGAAAAAGGAAATTGGATATTATTCAGCTTATTTTCCATTCCTTTGAGTAAAAACAATAGCCAAAAATAATAAGATGCAAAAGTTTTTGATTGGATGCAAGCAACCATCATGTTACAATGGCTCTAGCTTAAAGTTAGTTTTACCCTCCTTTATAATATAATTTTTCATTAGTTTTCAGTTTAAAAGAACAATACCTTTTAAATTTAATTAATTTTTGTGTTTTACAATTTAATAACTTTATTGTTTTACATTTTGTGTTACTTTTTATGTGAATTTTACGGTTCTACAATTTACAATTCATATTAAGGTGAACTGGTAAATTTTTACAGAATTTCAATATGAATTATGGGTATTGCTGTCACATCCTTTGAGATTAATTTTAAGACAGTTCTTCCAAATGAATTTTTATAGTTTGGTAGGTCACCTAAGAGTCAAAATTGGATCTATAACTCCTTATAGATCGACATTCGTGTAAACAGTAGCGACCTAATAAAACTAGCATTTCTATCTTATAAATGTGGATAAGAAGACCTTGTCTTAATACAAATTTTAGCGGGAAGGGTTTCATGTAATTGGTGTGTTGTCTCCATCATGGTTTAGTGGGTACTGTCTTAATATATATTGAGTATTGTCTTAATGTAATTTAGATATCGCCTAATATGATTGAATATTGTGTTAATATAATGGAGTTTCGTTTAAGCACAAATTTATTACCATTCCGATACAACTTGGATATTGTTTAAACACCGTTGGGTATTTGGTTATCATAATGGGGGTATTGTTTAATAAATTCTGGTGGTGATGGTTCAAATTCCTAGGAGGTATTGTTTTACTAGAGTTTCTTGAAAAAGAAAATGTCTTAATGTAAAATAGTTCACTCCTTCGTCCTTCGACTCCTTGCTTAAGAGATAAGGTTTGGGGATGTTGACGAAGTCATCCCAGCTTGCGCTACCCGTTGAGGGTGTCTGTGTTTATATTAAGTAATGGGTTCCTTCTGCAGGGTGATTTTATTTGATTGGCTTAGGGTTGGGCTATTAAATTTAGGGTTAATAAAGTTGTTGTTTATTTCTATGCTGACGTTTAGGGTCGGGTTAATTTCAGGGTTAGTACTATAATTGGAATTGTCCAAACTCACAGTTGCATGATATCAGACTCTTCGATCTGATAAAGCTAGTCACTCTGTATATAAGTCTGTGTGTGTGATTATTTTCTATGTAAAGAATCCAGTGCTGTATCAAGAGTCTCGGGCTCTTTAAAGGTAGAGTTCCCACCACTTCGACCTCCTGACAGAGATTACTAGTTTCTGCCTGAGCAATCGGCCAGGAGCCTATCTGTCATTCTCTCTCTCCGGAGCAGAGAACTAAGATTAAACGCCCTGCTTTCCTGTGCAGAAATAGTAAAATCTACTACTATGGATTCTTCCATCTGTGTTCGTACTGTACATAACACAGTATGTCATTTAATGCTTGCAGTTACTTGTTGTGCGCCTTATGTCTTCTTGTTGTGATCATCGTGGTTGCGTCTTGTTAGTCACCGGGTAGCGAAATAGAGTCGAATATGTTTGCTTCCCTTGTATGCGCGCACACACTTGTTAAAAGCACAAAAAAATAAAATAAAAAAAATTCCACTTGTTATATGAGGTTTGTAGTCGTGATGAACGGGAGGTTCGTTACATATGATATCAGAGCCGGTTCGACCCGCGACTTGGGATTCGCTATGGCTTTCGTGACATGATTGATTTCATTATACTGTTGCTGATCGAGTTGATTGTGTGCGTGCAAGTAATCATGGTTAGAGGACGCTGCGGAGGAAGACGATGGGGTGCTAGGGGAGGAGGCGTGACGCCTCCAGTAGCATCCACGCCTGAGGGGTCTAACCCCCAGGGAGGCGAGCATGTTCTCAGACAGGAGCAGATAGCAGTTGGAGATGTGGTCGACATGATGAGGTCTTTTCAGCGCATGTATGAGGCACTGATCATCCGATTGGACAGAGACGAGGCCAGGGCACCGACACCTGCTGAGGTTCTGCTGCGCGCACCGGCCATTACTGGTAGCATTCACCGTGAACTCGAGAAGGTTAAATTTCCCGAGTTATTTGGTGCCCCGGAGGGCGCAGCCACCAAAGCATGGTTGGAGAATATGGTGATGTGCTTCGCACTTCGCGATTATACCTCCAACATGAAGGTCCACATGGCGGTCTTTCAACTGAAGGGGAGCGCTCTTCTATGGTGGAAGACGCTACTGCCGCAACTGAACATGGCCGTCGAAGACGTGTCATGGGAACTGTTCGAGGAACAGTTTCGAGAGAGGTATCTTTCAGAGGAATTCATTGAGCGTCAGCTTAATGAGTTCAACGCTTTACGACAAGGAGGTCGTACGGTGCCCGAGTACGAGGCATGTTTTATGGAGCTACTCTGGTATGCTCCGCACCTTAACACAGAGAAACTTAAGGTCAACCGGTTCATGTTTGGCCTTAACGGCAGCCTGCGTGCAAAGGTTAGGATTTTGATGCCTCAAACCTTGCACGATGCCATCCAGAAGGCCCTCATAGCAGAGGAGGAGCTCATTAGTGGGGGTCAGACTAGGACTCCAGCGAGACCAACAGGGCAGGGTTCATCTGGAACACCGTAGCATCAGACACCTGCGAGACCTACGCCGGGATATCGTGGCTTCTAGAGGGGACCCACTTTCACTACACCCCGGCGGCCGCCGCCTCAGCAGTGGACACCCTATCGAGGACCACAACACCAACAATAGCAGCAGTTTAGGCCTGTTCAATAGAATAGACCAGGGTTCTAGGCCAGTGGGCCGTCATCTGCTACTTCGGGTACCAGGACTACTGGGCCGAAGAAGGGGTGTTGGATGTGTGGGGAGCCACACTACCAGTGCGACTATCCTGTGGAGAGGACCAGAGTGTCCGGATCAACTGGACCCACTACAGTGGGAGATATGGGCAAGGCCCATCAGATTCATGCAGAGGTGAATAACCGCCAGGCAGAGCACCAGTCGACTGTGCTCGAGACGACAGGTACTGTCGCTGACTAGACCCTTAGTATTTTGATAGACCCAGGTGCTACTGAGAGTTTCATTTCTGGTGCAGCGCTAAAAAGGATTAAGGTAAGGGCAGTCGAACAGGATGAGTTTAGCTTCGTGGAGATGGCTTCAGGAGCCAAACAGAAGGTTGGAGGAAAGGTTACGGGCTGTGCCCTTAACTTGGGAGAGTTTGTCACGAGGGTCAACTTGTACGTCATGATCTTAGGATCTTATGACGTCATGATTGGTATGGATTGGTTGGAATCGCATGAGGCGATACTCAACTGTAAGACGAAACGGTTGAGCTTGATCGATGATGAGGGACATAGATGTGTTATTGTAGGACGGAACTAGGGAGTATCACTGAGGTTCGTCACTTCCTTACAGTTACGGAAGAGTATGCGCAAGGGGTGTAATATTTATGCGATCCTTACGCTAAACGAAAAGGGAGTAGCGGAAGGTCTAGAACACCTTCTGGTGGTGAAGGAGTTTGCAGATGTATTTCCAGAGGAGTTACCTGGGATGCCGTCGGAAAGGGAATTGGAGTTTACCATAGACCTGAAACCGGGGACCGAATCGATAGCAAGAACGCCTTATCGGATGTCGACCCCGGAGTTGCAAGAGTTGAAAATGCAACTGAAGGAGTTGTTGGACCTGGGACTGATACGTCCTAGTGTGTCACCGTGGGGAGCACCTGTCATTTTCATACGAAAGAAGGACAGATCGTGGAGGCTTTGCATTGACTACCGTCAACTGAACAAGGCTACGATCAAGAATCAATATCCCTTACCAAGAATTGATGATCTGTTCGATCAAATGAAGGGTGCGACGGTGTTCTCCAAGATCGATTTGCGATCTAGGTATCACCAGTTGTGGATCAAGGAGGATGACGTCCCTAAGACCGCCTTTAAGACGAGATTTGGACATTACAAGTTTACTATTTTTCCATTTGGACTTACAAACGCCCCAGGAGTATTTATGAGTTTGATGAACAAGGTGTTCCGTGAGTACTTGCACAAGTTCGTCCAAGTATTCATTGACGATATTTTGATCTACTCTCGGACGACGGAGGAGCATGACGAGCACTTGCGCCTGGTACTACAGTGTCTGCGAGAGCACAAATTGTATGGGAAGTTGTCCAAATGCTATTTTTATCAATCGAGGATTCACTACTTAGGGCATGTCATCTCCGACGAAGGTATCGCCATGGATCCAGCCAAGGTTGAGGCTATTATGGAATGGCCTACGCTAACGAATGTCACAGAAGTGCGTAGCTTTATGGGTTTAGCAGGATACTATCGACGGTTTGTCGAGAGATTTTCGAAGATAGCAAATCCGATCATGGAATTACAGAAGAAAAACAAGAAGTTTGTTTGGACCGAGAAATGCGCGGAAGCATTTCAAAGGCTTAAAGAGTTGTTGACCACAACGCCGAGACTAAAGATCCCTGACATGGACGCAGAATTCTTGGTATGCACTGACGCATCCAAGGAAGGTTTAGGCGGAGTCTTGATGCAAGACAGACGAGTGATTGCTTACATTTCGAGGAAACTGAGAAGGCACGAGGAGAACTATGTGACTCACGATTTGGAGTTACTAGCCATCATGTATGCCTTGAAGGTTTGGAGACACTACCTTGTTGGATGAAAATTTGAATTAAAGACTAATCATTGTGGACTTCAACACATTTTCACGCAAAGCGACCTGAACACGCGACAACGGTGTTGGTCAGAATTGCTTAGCGAGTATGACTTCGAGATTACTTACATAAAGGGAACAATGAACTGAGTGGCGGATGCTTTGAGTCGGAGGCCGCGCATCTTTTCGGTGTTGCCTCTTCAGACGAATCTACGTGAGAAGATTCTCACTTTACAGCGTGATGATGACTGGTACAAGGAGGTCGAGGGTTTTATTGGACACAAAAAAATGATGGTACCACGATATGAGGGATTTTATTTTGATAACGTTGGGTTATTGAGGTTTAAAGGTCAGATTTACGTACCACCAAACGACGAGTTGAGGATGTTGATCCTGAGCGAGGGTCATAAAGCAGTTTACATGGCTCATTTAGGAGTCACGAAGATGAGGGCAGACCTTAAACCCTTATTCTTCTGGAAGGGAATGAAGGCCGACATAGTCAACTATGTGGCTAGATGTTTAGAGTGTCAGCAGGTAAAGGCTGAACACAGACACCCGACAGGATTAGTACAACCACATGCCATTCCAGAATCGAAATGGGAGGTTATTTCGATGGACTTTATTGTTGGATTTCCACTGACGACAAGGAGACACGACTCGATTTTCGTAGTAGTAGACACTCTGATGAAAAGTGCTCACTTTATTCCTGTGCGTATGACGTATCAGGCACCTGACATAGCGAGAGTTTTCATCAGTGACATTGTGAGGCTGCATGGCGTGCCTAAGAAGATTATATCCGATCGAGGATCAGTGTTTACTGAACAATTTTGGACGAGTTTCCAAGAGGCCTTGGGGACCCAACTTAACTTTAGTACTGCGTATCACCCAGAGACGGACGGATAGACAGAACGAACGAACCTAACCTTGGAAGACATGTTGTGCATGTATGTGATGGACCAACAAAAGCGTTGGGAGGAATTCTTGCCTCTAGTAGAGTTCGCTTACAACAACAGTTACCAGAGAACCATTAAAATGGCGCCTTTTGAGTTTCTTTATGGGCGACCATGTCAGATGCCCTTGAGTTGGGATCGGCTTGAGGATCGGGTCTTGGTGGGACCAGAAGTGATCCAAGAAATGGAAGAGAAAATGAAAACCATAAGACAAAGGATTAAAGAAGCGCAAGATCGACAGAAGAGTTATGCCGATGCTCACTGAGTCGACCGTAGTTACGAGGTCGGTGATCGAGTCTTCTTGCGGGTTAAACCGCATAAGAGTTCGATCAAGTTTGGAAAGGGAGCTAAACTCTCTCCTAGGTTCGTGGGACCTTTCGAGATTGTGGAGAGAAAGGGGCCCATGGCCTATCGACTAGCCTTGCCTGATTCTTTGAGGCATATGCACGATGTTTTTCATGTATCTGTTTTGAGACATTATATTAGTGATCCTACACATGTGATTGACATGAGTTCCTTGCAGGTATTGGACGAGGGAGCGCTCACGGCTGAGCCGGTCCGCATATTGGATCATCACATTCAACAGCTACGACATCGAATGGTAGATCAGGTCAAGGTCCAGTTGGACAGTTATAGTCCGCACTCGACGACCTGGGAGGACGCATATGATATGAGCCAGCAATTTCCATTTTTGTTTGATAGATAGACTTATGATACTGGGATACATTTCTTTCGGCATTTATACTATGAAACTTTGGGACGAAGTTTAGACCAAGAAGGGGTGTATGTGACATCCCGCTCTGGCGCACTGAGAAAACTTATTCTTTGAGGACACTTTCTCGCAAGTGATTTGAAATTTTATGATATTAAAACATATATCCTTGATTATGATGTGTTATGATAGATGAGATGATGTTCTACTGCTTTGACATTGACAGGTGCTATTGACTCGGTTTTACTGAGTGTGCAGGGTTTTTGGACCTTGAGGATGCTGAGTCATCGATGGAACCCCTTGGACTCCGGATTGAGTCAGGGAGTGTGCTATTTGGGTTGATTTATTTACTGTGATATTACATTGATTTGTTGTTATGATGTGGACATGTTCTGACACGTTTGTTGATGATGCAAGCTGACGATAACTTGTCGACCAGACTCACATATGGAGTAAAGGGGCCACACACGATTTCCATAGAGGTTGAGGGAGAGGTGTGGACAACAACCCTGCCACAACCTACTAGCACTCCCGCCGTGGCTCGAATTGTAGGTTAACGATTACCTAGTTCGAGAGGATCCACGATGTTGTGAGGGCACACTGCGACAGTCGCTCACGATGACTCTAAGGGGCGCACAATAAGGCGGGGGCCTTATTCCTTAGAAACCCTTAGTCTCCCACAAGTTCACTTGGCAGAGTGTTGACTCCAGGGGTTATTGATGTCTACCAATCAGTCAAGTTAGCGAGTGGCACCCTTGGAGCACGTGGTGCATCCTGAAGGGCACGTCGCGCAAAGGAAACAAAAGAGGCGAGTGGCACCCTTGGAGCACGTGGTGCATCCTGAAGGGCATGTCGCGCAAAAGAAACACAAGAAGCGAGTGGCACCCTTGGAGCACGTGGTGCATCCTAAAGGGCACGTCGCGCAAAAGAAACGAATGAGGCGAGTGGAACCCTTGGAACACGTGGTGCATCCTAAAGGGCACGTCGCATTGATGTTGATGAAGGAACAAACCTAGATGGCCCTAAGACTTCTAACACATTAAGAAATTCTTAAACAACTTCCCTAAATAATTGTCGCCCCGTTCATAATCTAAATCTAAGTCTAAAACTTCTTTAGGGTAAAATTTTGTTTAACCTTAAGAAAGGACCCTATAAAAATAAAAATAAAATTTAAACTAAAACCCACTTAAGTAATAGTTTAGTCTTCATAAAATTCTTGGGGTAAATGAAGAGAGTAAGAATTTAATTAACACTATGGGTTTAAAAATTGCAAAGAAGAAATTAATTCTTAACTTGGGAAAGTACAAAAAGATATTAAATTAATAATAAAAGGAAAAGATTAAATAGCGCAACTGCCATTTTGGGCTTTATTAAAAAAGGGAAAGAAGGGAAAAATAAAAATTAGGAAACTAAGAATTGGAGGAAACATAATACAGGAAAGAAGGGAACTTATGGTAAAAAGCGAGGTAAACATAGTAAGGAATCTGTAATAAAGAACCTTCTAATTTGAGTTAATTTAGCAACATCATTTTTAAGGGAAAGTATTTAAAACATGTAAGGGAATCTAGGGACACCTAGGAGTAAAAATAGGAGTAACTCTAGGTGGGTGAGGGAAATGAGTCAATTAATAATTTAAAGAAAATATATTTTGGAGGAAAGTGGGGGATGAATGACACTTGTACGATGGAGAAATTTTAGATGATTTCATTAAAACTTAAATTAAAAACGGATTTAGGGAAAGTTTGAAGGTCTAAAAACTCTATAAAAGAAAGGGAAGAGAAGGAAGAGGGGATCGACTGCTCGCGTAATGTTACGCTGCCGGATTTGTGACTTGATTGATTACTTGTGGAGAGTTGGGATTTTCTAGCTCGGATAGGAGTGGTAGCTCGGCCTTGCGAGGCGAGCTGGGAAGCTAGACTTACCATCTGGATAGTGTGTGGCCCCTTTGCGGCTCGGGGGACTAAGGGGGAAGCAGAGTACCCCTAACAATTGGCTGGGAGGTACCGGTGAGGTCTCGACGGTCGGCGAGCGGGAGCGACACAGGACGCGCAGACGTTATTCGAGGCAGGTGAAGAGGCAAAGGTATGGTCGTTTATTTGGTAGAATAGAAAGCACTAGGATTGATGTAGATCTGCCTGTTTATTGGAAAAGTGTACTGGTGTTACAATTTTATATAACATTTGCTGCATCTACCGTTTTCCTTTGACGAATAACAAAGAATACATTTTTACATTGCTTGTTGAGCCTCCTAATTTCATCCAACGTATGCTAAATGTTAAATTTTATATTTATCTGTGTAATTAATCTTTACCGACAAACTGGTTTTGTCTGATGCATCTTTGATAATGGTCATTAATGTTTGCTTCAAGGTCAATCTGTATGAAGGGTTTAAGCATGGAGGTTCTGCACCTTGTGCTGTCTTAAGGAGTCCAGGAGAATCTAGTGTTGTTGACAGTCCGCAAGGAAAGGAAAAAAAAAAAAACAAACTCTTAACATTTGCTTCTAAGAAATGGCCCCAGCCTAAGGTTAGAGTAACTAGAATGCCACCTTTAACTCTGTTTGTGTCTTGGTTTTGGCCTGCTGGAAAAGACAACAAGGACTGCACTTGAACAAACCTTAAGCCAGTTTCCCATAGCTCTTTTGCCCTAGAACTGTTAGCTCTGTCACTGCTGCCATTCTCAGTGGTACGCCTGTGCATTGCGTGTTGAGTTTCCTCTTGAGTTTCCCCCAGCCTTGCGCACTAACGCCCCTGTCTAGAATCGCACCCAGCCATTTCAGAGGGCGATTACTGTCTTCGCTTTTACTACCGTAGGCTCTTAGATTTTATGAATTGGAGTTGCATACGTACAGATGCGGTGTAATTCGTAGCGCTAGTGTTACTGTGTGTTAATAATGACAATAATTTAAATACTAATTCTCTATTCATTCACTGGTAACGCCTAAATTTATTATTAATTCTCTTCTTCTTTTAGAATCCAAATGATTAAGAGATTTACATTAACACAAATAATAAGTTAGATCCGCATAGACGACGAGACACTGCTGTGTGTGCATTAGATCCTGCTAGATCCCCGCTGGCGGAGAATAGATGTTAGCCGGTGTAGCTCGCTCTCTTGCTGAGGTTCCACAACCTACCTAGCATATTTGGGGGAATTTTGCGTAGTGGACGTTTACAGTCAAGAGATAAAAGGAGTTTCAGAAGATAATATTTCAAATATTTAAATAAGGGAGGTCAAAACCAATGTACCAACCATTGGTAACAACAAAATAATAAGGACCAATGGAAAGCATACCCAATCAGAACGTGGACTCAGAAAAGATAAAAAGCATTATTTACGGAGGCCATTTCCCTTAAAAAGGTACACGTATTCCGAACTCCACAGAGAGCACAACACTTTCCTTCCTAACCAAGCCAAAAAAACCCGGTTCTGTTTCCATCGTAGTATGACATCGATTTCATCTTCACACCTCACTGCATCCTTTTCGAGTAAATAATCCTTGCATCTTTTACTAGTTTGCATAACCCTTACCGTTTAATGATTTTATGAGATTGAATTATAAATCATATTCCAGTTTCCTCTTTCGTATCCTTATTCTGGTTTTAAGAGAAAATACATAAAAATAGGATATTAAGTCATAATTAGGCCAGTGTGGCATTTTAAAACATAAAAATTGAAGTATCTAACAACCCTAATTAAAGCATAATCTTTTATTAATGAAAGGATAGTTTAACTCCACCCTGTGTAGATTTGTGTTGAAAAAGGAAATTGGATATTATTCAGCTTATTTTCCATTCCTTTGAGTAAAAACAATAGCCAAAAATAATAAGATGCAAAAGTTTTTGATTGGATGCAAGCAACCATCATGTTACAATGGCTCTAGCTTAAAGTTAGTTTTACCCTCCTTTATAATATAATTTTTCATTAGTTTTCAGTTTAAAAGAACAATACCTTTTAAATTTAATTAATTTTTGTGTTTTACAATTTAATAACTTTATTGTTTTACATTTTGTGTTACTTTTTATGTGAATTTTACGGTTCTACAATTTACAATTCATATTAAGGTGAACTGGTAAATTTTTACAGAATTTCAATATGAATTATGGGTATTGCTGTCACATCCTTTGAGATTAATTTTAAGACAGTTCTTCCAAATGAATTTTTATAGTTTGGTAGGTCACCTAAGAGTCAAAATTGGATCTATAACTCCTTATAGATCGACATTCGTGTAAACAGTAGCGACCTAATAAAACTAGCATTTCTATCTTATAAATGTGGATAAGAAGACCTTGTCTTAATACAAATTTTAGCGGGAAGGGTTTCATGTAATTGGTGTGTTGTCTCCATCATGGTTTAGTGGGTACTGTCTTAATATATATTGAGTATTGTCTTAATGTAATTTAGATATCGCCTAATATGATTGAATATTGTGTTAATATAATGGAGTTTCGTTTAAGCACAAATTTATTACCATTCCGATACAACTTGGATATTGTTTAAACACCGTTGGGTATTTGGTTATCATAATGGGGGTATTGTTTAATAAATTCTGGTGGTGATGGTTCAAATTCCTAGGAGGTATTGTTTTACTAGAGTTTCTTGAAAAAGAAAATGTCTTAATGTAAAATAGTTCACTCCTTCGTCCTTCGACTCCTTGCTTAAGAGATAAGGTTTGGGGATGTTGTCGAAGTCATCCCAGCTTGCGCTACCCGTTGAGGGTGCCTGTGTTTATATTAAGTAATGGGTTCCTTCTGCAGGGTGCTTTTATTTGATTGGCTTAGGGTTGGGCTGTTAAATTTAGGGTTAATAAAGTTGTTGTTTATTTCTATGCTGACGTTTAGGGTCGGGTTAATTTCAAGGTTAGTACTATAATTGGAATTGTCCAAACTCACAGTTGCATGATATCAGACTCTTCGATCTGATAAAGCTAGTTGCTCTGTATATAAGTTTGTGTGTGTGATTATTTTCTGTGTAAAGAATCCTGTGCCGTATCAAGAGTCTCGGGCTCTTTAAAGGCAGAGTTCCCACCACTGCGACCTCTTGACAAAGATTACTAGTTTCTGCCTGAGCAGTCGGCCAGGAGCCTATCTGACATTCTCTCTCTCCGGAGCAGAGAACGAAGATTAAACGCCCTGCTTTCGTGTGCAGAAATAGTAAAATCTACTACTATGGATTCTTCCATCTGTGTTCGTACTGTACATAACATAGTATGTCGTTTAATGCTTGTAGTTACTTGTTGTGCGCCTTATGTCTATGGTCGTTTAATGCTTGCAGTTACTTGTTGTGCGCCTTATGTCTATGGTCGTTTAATGCTTGTAGTTACTTGTTGTGCGCCTTATGTCTTCTTGTTGTGATCATCGTGGTTGCGTCTTGTTAGTCGTCGGGTGGCAAAGTAGAGTCGAATATGTTTGTTTCCCTTGTACGCGCGCACACACTTGTTAAAAGCACACACAAAAAAAAAATTTCCACTTGTTATATGAGGTTTGTAGTCGTGACGAACAGGAGGTTCGTTACACAAAATCATTGGACTGTTTCCGGAAAAACACTGAAATTTTGTCGATTTTAAAATGCTCATAATTTCACTTTCGAGACTCCATTTCAGACGATTTGTTTTTTTTAAATTGGGTTATTTTCCGATAGGAATTCAAATATCCAATTTGTTTATGTAAATCCTTCTCATAAAATGTCATAATTGAATCTGATGTGCGCGACCCCCTTTTTGCCCTAAGATGTATGCATGTCGCATGCAAAAGTGTCTGCATGTGAATCCGGAGATGCATGCATGATATATTCTGCATGAAATTCAAAAAACAAATATGAAATAGAGTAGACATCATCTGCAATTAATGGAACAAAAAATTGTGCAGATACTTGTGTAGAAGACTCTTCAGAATAAGAGGCTTGATCTTCTGGCTCTATCTTTTCAATCACCTGCATGCAATATTCACAATCTTCTTTATTCCCGATTAGAACCTCTAATCTGGTCAATAGTTCGTTTGGATTCCAGTCCCGTGATTCATCATATACTTGGTGGAGAATTTAATGAGAAATATACCAAAAGATACCTCCTATGGCCATATCTTGTCTATTGAGAAAGTCCTTTTTCTCATCGGTGGAATCACGGTCTACTTCCATTTCCATGGTTATTTGGTATAAGCCTCTACTTCTAAGAAGAAGTAGAATTTTTGGTTTCCACTCCAAATAGTTATACGACGTTAGAATTGCAGATGACGAAAATTCCATTCTTCTTGTGTTCTTCAATCTTCAGTACCTGCAAATAAAGTGCTAGTGTGACTTCTTCCTAGCAGCCCGTGGGCTCTAATACCATGTAATATGTGGTGAATACTTGCACAGAAGATCTAGCTAGCAAAAGAACATACACATCTTGCAAAGGTGAGGAGAAGAGAGAAAAAATTGAGTGAAAGAATGATAAAATTGTATTAACCAAATTCCACACACAAAAGGTGAATAATTTACAATAGATATAGGCTACATGAGTAACTAATGCACCATAGTAGTGATATAGAGATATCTTGACACTCACTGACATAAACCAAAGTATTCTTCCACCTAGTCCTAGTTAACTGATCCATGCAATCATCAATTAACTCAGTCATGTGAGGAAGTGAGAGAAACACATGCAACTGTTGGTGATAAAACTGAGGTTTCCATGTATGAGTGACTTCCACTAGTCTAACTGAGTGTAACTGACTCTAAAATGAAGAGGAGAGACCTATATTGTAGGGGAATATTCTTTAGAGAAAATATTCTCATCTAAGGAATCATTCTCAACATTGAACCATCAAATTTAGGAAAATAATTCTAGGTAATTAGTGTGTAATATATCCAACAAATAGAACTTTGGACTATCCTGATCCTTCACTGTAAGTAGCTAAAAACACATCCCCATATGCACCATATGTGTAATGCAATTCCTAAATAAAATATTGAAAAATTAAAAAAACATTCACGGTCACTCAATGTGAAGCCAAATAAAAGGAGCTTGTTAAAACTTAGGTTAAACTACAATATAGTTGTGAAAACTTAGAATAAACAATACAAAGTTATTGAAAAACAACAAGTCGTTTGGTTTAGTATAGTCCTCGGCCTAAATCGAGGGACTAATAAGGCCTATTAATAGCCATTTTCTTGTTCACATGACATTATCCTATTCCTATGCTTATAACCAACAAGAAATGAAAGTATTCCCTAATTTGTTTTATTATCCTTCCTCCTACGTGCCAATAATTTAAATCTATACAACATCACGAGGTTGTTGTAAACCATTGCATGTTTTCTAAAGTATGAAGGAATAAGATATATGGTCACAATGTTCTCCTATTTATACAATGTGTAGAATTATGTTGAATGTGTGATATTTCATGTTCACACTTCAATACATTAAACATGAGGTTAATAAAATCACATATATTGCCTCTAGTGAGTGCCAACTTTTATTGGCAATACGTTGGTTGCTTTGGAAGAAATACTATAACACACAATGTTGGAAACTAAGGGTTTAAATTTAGGACAATATTTGGTTTCTCTGTTGTTAACTAAGGGTTTAAATTTAGGCTAATATTTGGTTTCTCTATTGTTGTATCCTTGGTTGGAGAGATTTATTGATCAAATACTCGTCATCTAAATCAATGAATTTCAATCAATGAATGAAGTACTAGAACAATTAAGGGCATTGAACATTGATTAGATGTGTGTAATCGATTAATGGCTATAAATTACAATTGATTCTTATGTTATTGAATTTCCCATTGAGATTTTTAATCTTGTAATCTTGAAGGAAAGACATTCTTGAAGGACCTTGAAGACTTTTTTTAAATAGGTCACCAGTGGATATCAAGATGTTATTAGTCAAGTACATAGTCAATTGGAATCCTGCTAACAATTTAGCCTAGGGTGGTGGCAAATATGGGACATCATTATGGTGGTGTACTAGATGAAAAATAATGATATTGTGAAAGGAGAATAAGAGATTGATAGAGAATCATTCTAAAAGGAGTCCTCATTATGACTACACTTCAAAAAAGCAAAGTTTAAATTTCCACTATGTATTGGGGCAATTTAGCATTGCAACATGAGATGCATTTGTCATGAACAACAACCAAATGAATAGAGAAAAGAGGTGAAATAATATGAGATAATCACAAGCATGCATGATGCCAGAGATAGATTGGATGATTTTAAGATAATTGAATAGGTTTGGAACAAGATGAGCAAGTTGGTGGTCATCTTACAGATATAAGATGAATAGGTGTTGAAATAAATGTTGCACATGAATACACCTAATTAAGTTTCCATCCATGTTAGTGGTGCTCCAAAAGCACTCGTACTTTTCCAACTTGCTCTATTAAATGATATGGGTGGTACTAAGTCCCTAGATGACTCAACATATTTAGAAGACCATCACTGTAACTCTAATGAAAACAAGATGGCGTTGTATACATGTTTACATAGTTTCACTTGAGTGATAGCCTTTTTTAGTTGCATTGGAGTGAGCAACATCAAACCCATTAAGTCTCTATCAAAATAAATGAAGGTGGTCACGAGAGTTAGTATAGAGAATTAGTAGTACTCCAATTAATGACCATTTCCTCTATGTAACCCCCTTTAGTTTACATTCAATATTATTTACTACTAGTGAACAAATAATGGATATATTATAAGAAAGGTTGAATATAGAAGTTCATTCATGGGAGAGACTAATAAAATTTTTGGAAGATTTTAAGGTCAAAGTTAGTATAGAGAATTAGTAGTACTCCAATTGATGACCATTTCCTCTATGTAACCCCCTTTAGTTTACATTCAATATTATTTACTACTAATGAACAAACAATGGATATATTATAATAAAGGTTGAATATAGAAGTTCATTCATGGAAGAGATTAATAAAATTTTTGGAAGATTTTGAGGTCAATAGTTCAGAAGTACAAGAAATTCAAGTTGATGAAGTATAGTAGACATGACACTCACACCAGGAAACCATGTTGTTGTACTCATGTAACATGGCAAGTAAGAACTACACCCACCATGACCGATGGTCCTTTTAATATTTTATTGCTATACAATGGAATAACATATGTTAAAAATCATTAGCTTACATGCGGAGCCATCTAGCTGGCTTGAGGAACTACATATAAAAACCAAATGTTGGTGGAGTTTGCATTACTGATGTGCATCAGAGGAATGAATGTTATATGAAGTGCAAGAGAGTGAACATGATGGCATGTGTGACACCCATACTATAAGATGTAAACACAATATTCAAAACTAAATTTTTGCATCATTTTTTAGAAAAATAATATCTTATCAATCTAAAGAAGATCGAACAAAATCCACGAGAATTTATTTGCAAGTATGATCAATGGTTCAAAGACATTTTATATGAAATCTCTTTTTAAATTCTTGATGTTCAACATAAAGATTAGTTATTAGTTCACAAGTAAATTGGAATTGAGAATGAAGAAGCAAATACTATGTAAAAATTAGTGAACCATAAAGACATGTCATATGTGACCTTGAGAACTAAATCAATTGGTCATTTATATGATGCAACACCAATGACTATTCAACTCGTTGTGCAAATGCAAGCCCTTATAAAATCCTCGAATGAAATGGTGTTAGGATCCTCTCAAATACGTGAAGGACCATATTGTATAAAATCCAATACAAAGGTGCACCATAAGAATGAATTTTCAACATAAACAACTATGTTTTCTATTTAGAGAATTCATGGGACATCAATGATTACCACTGTGATATACAAGATCTATAGTACGTTTGGAAAAACAACCTATAGATTTATTCCCATTGATACAACACTACACGAATACTACCATATCAATATAGTGCATTTTGTGACCCTTCAAATCATGACATTTATGAATGCCTAGTGCTACAAGTTACAAAATTAGAGAATTCTAAGTGATCTATATGTGAGGTGGTATTGCTATGTTTTGAGGTTGAGGTTGTGGATAAGGGATGTTTACTTGTTTTAACTATGGAGACCCAAACCTCTATCTTAAACACTTACATCTCTTTCCAAAGACCATATGTTCATTATGTGATGGAAACATAATGTCAAAGATTCTAAATCATTGGTGAAAAGGTGGGATGGAAATCAAAGGAAAACAAGAAGCTTTATTTGGATTGGTGGACGAATCTATACTTTTGGACAATTGGGAGGAACACATGATGGTGAAAATGTGATCACAAGAGGTGGCAAGAATATGAGATGAATAAAATGCAACACTACGACCAAAACAAAGATTAACCCACATAAACTATATCTTGAGTCACTAGAATAGAAAAAACAACAATTTAAAAACTTGGATGTTTTGCAAGATTAGTGAGGGATCAATCCTTACACAAACCTTGGAGACATGGATACAAGATAACAATTTTTTGATAGAGTTTCTCAAGAATTTGATGTGTTCCAAGAGTTAGTGAATATTTGAAAGGGGACAATTTAACCAAAAATTAAAGAAAGGTGAAACATAAACCAATTATCATGAAAGAGAATCCTAATGAGGAGGTTTGTGGGATGTATGATATCCCATGCTCATTAAATATGATGATGAAAATTTACATTTGGACTAGGAAATTTATGAATTGACATCAAGGAGGAGGTTGTAGATTTGGATGATCAAATTCATATTTTCCCAACAAGATTTAGGAGGACACGAGTCATTCTTGGGTGATTGATTTTTCTTAAATTTGAGGCTTTCCAACTAATTGTGTGTATATCCAATCAACAAATTGCATGGATCATTGGTCAAGAATTTTGAGGTGATCAAGTTAGTTGATGATGAAGATGCTTATCCCACTTTACTTAGTGGCTCTGAGCTAGACATGAAGCTATCCCCAACGGAGGAGGTCACGGGTTCAGATCTCTTGTTCCCCCTTGGAGTTAAGCCTGAATGTAATCAGGGCTGGCGGTTTACCCCATTTACCATCCACAAAGTGGGAAAGTACTCAAAATTTTCCATATATATATATATATATATATATATATATTTTTTTTTTTCCCTATACACATTATCTTAGATATAAAGTAGAAACTAGTTTCCCACAAAAAAGTTCATTTAATATGAACATTTAAATTCCAATTAATTACAATAACAAGAGCATCCATAATGCTTCATATAATGAAGTTTGTTTGACTAATAAAACTATTTATTATGACATTTTCCTCTAAAAGATGATTATTGTAAAGGCTACTGAAATTCTATTGAAAGCTAAAAATAAATGAACTTCAATGATAAAGGAATTTTTTATCTCTATTCTATCACTAACTACGCTAGAAATTGAAAATACTAAACTAATAACAAGTCTACCCTTACAACATTTTCTAAAATCTCCTAACTAGGTTAGAAATTGAAAATACTAAACTAACAAGTCTACCCTCACAACATTGATGATGTTCTGCTTATGTCCATAGCTGATCCTGTGGAATGGCATTGTATACTAGAAGTTCTTCAGCGATTCTGCTTGGTTTCTGGTCTATCCATTAATCTCGCAAAGTCTTCAGTTCACCACTGGGGTGTTTCTGATTCCGAACTACAACTTCTCAAAGTTACTATTCCTCTCACCTTTAAGAATCTGAGTGAAGGCTTCAACTATTTGGGTTTCCATTTGAAGATGGGAGCCTCATCCTCTGGTGACTGGAGCTGGTTGGTGGCCTCCTTCAAAAGAAAAATTGACTTCTGGTGCAATAAGTGGCTGTCATTAGGTGGAAGGCTTATCCTGGTTCAATCTGTTCTCCAGAGCCTGGCTGTCTATTGGATGATGTTGGAGCAGGTTCCTTCAAAGATTATCACTTCACTGCGTAGAATAGGTTTCAATTTTCTGTGGGGAGGAAACGCTGACAAAAATCGTATTCATCTTTGTAATTGGCAGTCAATTTCAAGACCGAAAAGAGAAGGGGGATGGGGCCTCAAGAATCTCACCACATTCAATGTAGCCCTCTTGGACAACTCATTCTGGAGAGCTGTCTCCATTGACAGTATCTGGCACAATATAATAATGGATAAGTATCTTGATTCAAAATCGCTCCTTCATTGGCTACGCAAACCAACTGTCCAGCTGCCGAGGGCCTCTTCTTTTTGGAAAGGCCTGGTGGCATCATCTCCATTTATTCTTCACTGGCTCCGCTGGAAGCCTGGGGAGGGCCGGGATATTCTTCTTGGCAGAGATTTAATTCTTGGACTGGGGGAACGCTCAATTCTTTCTCCAGCGTTGAGACTCCATCTACGGGCTTTTAATATTACAACTCTTGCTCAGATAAGATCTTTGACAGGTGCGTCCTCTCTGTCAGACGTTTGGTTGTCCATTGGTGATCTCTTACTGAGCGAACCGCTTGCATCAGAATGGATACGATTTACAACATCACTTAAATGTGCCAGAATTTCCCTGAGGGCTGAGCCGGATGTCTTGTTGTGGGCCGACGGTGATGAATCGGGGTTGATCACTGCAAAAAACTTATATCTCGCCCTTCAGAATCGTTTTTTCACTGATTCGGTTTTGCCGTGGATCAACAAGCTTTGGAAGCTACAGCTGCCCCTCAAACTTAAATTATTCTCCTGGTTGGTTGGTAAAGATAAGCTTCTCACCTGGGAAGCTTTACAAAGGCGTGGTTGGGTGGGGCCGAGTATTTGTTTTCTATGCAAATCTGCCCCCGAGGACCTTCTTCATCTCCTGATGCATTGCCCGTTTTCAAAAGACGTCTGGCACCAAACTACAAAGCACTTTACTCTTCAGACATCCCGATGCGGCTCCTCCATCACAGAAAGCTTCCCTCGTTGGCTCACCAGTAAATCGGGCCCGCCTTGCCTAGTGGTCCATTACAGCTGGCAAATCTGGTTAGAGAGAAATAGAGTGCTTTTTGAGGATGCCAAGCCATCTTTTCCAAGAGTGTTCTCCAAGATTCTGGCCTCGTTCAACTGGCAACCGATCACGGGCAGAGTCCACCCTCATCGTGCTTTGACATTTGACTTGGCCGAGGGTCACTCTATAACATTTTTTGATGGAGCTGCACAGTCTAATGGCTCCAGATGCGGTGCTGGAGGCTTTTTCAAATCACATCAGTCCAGAATCACAAACTGGTTCATCAACTGTGGCTCTGGCACAAATACAAAAGCAGAGATTTTGGGTTTATGGACCACGCTCACTCTCGCTGCTCTATGGTCTATCGATGACCTCCACGTCCTGGGTGACTCGAGAGTGATAATTGACTAGATTTCAAACAAGAGCAGGCTCAACTCCATCCATTTAGAAGGTTGGATGCAAAAAACGAGAGATCTATTACAACGCTTCTCCAATATCAATTTTCTTCATGTTTCTCGCACTCATAATAGGGCAGCTGATGCACTCTCTAAGAGGGCCCTATCCGAGGTGGTTGGGAGGCTCTCGATCTATCACTGTGATAAAGGGATCGAGAGTCCCATTACCTCTTTAAATATTTTTGAATGATGCTGTCAGCCCTCCATCTGAAGCACTGATTTCAGCACCTGGACTTGAACAATGGTCGTGGCTGGGAAGACATCGACCTCTGTATTTATTCTCTCATGCTCAAGCATGGAATTCCTATTTTACTTGCGGTTAATGTAGGTCTGGATCCTCATTGCTAGTGCATTTTGACCAAACTGACTACAGTCCTCCTTTGTAAATGAATTTATAAGCAATATAAATTCGAGTTAATTTTTTTTGGAAAAAAAAAAACATTTTCTCAAAAGATGTATTTTAATGGTCAAAGTTATTCTTAGAACAATCTCTCAAAAGATATATTTTAATGGTGCTTGTATTCTTGGGCTTACGTGAGATTTTCCGAGGTCTATTCAGTTAGACTATCAAGATGATATGTGATGAAATGAAGGCACGATAATGTAAATACATCTCAATTATATTCACGATAATGTAAATAAACCCCATTTATATTTAGAAGGTTGTGTTATAATGCTAAGAAATAAAAGTGTAAACTTGAGATGGAAATTGAAAAAAATTAGAAAGGCTTTTTTAGATCGAAGATGAAATTGTCCATTTATAGAATAAATAATGTTGACTTCTAAATGTCAAAGGAAAACAAATAATATTGACTTCTAAATGTGGAGAAAACATAAAAGTGTTATATGATAAATATAAAGATTGTATTTTATTATGAATTTAGGAGTGGATGATAACACTTCAACTCAACTCATAATCATTTAAATTAGATTCAATTGATATTTTACACATAAATTAATGTATATATTAACTTTTTATTTAAAGTTTTAAAGTTTTTCGGATCGATATGAATTTTATATCAATCAATTAAATATTTGATAGTTTTATTTGATCTCATGTCAAGGAGAAGTTAAATTACTCATCTAATTCCCTGTATTTCAACTTCGGAAACACATAAACGCTTAATGAAATAGACATAAAGTCAAGTAATGTTATAACATTAATTCTAGCATATAACATTAGGTTTATCTTATGAAATTAGATGCTCCACAACCTTAATTGACATGCTCTTCATTGTGTGGGTGCCACTGTCTTCGCCACACCATCACAACCACATCCTATCTTCTTGGCCGCCTTCTATGTTCTTTACATTCTTCACAATAGCAAACTCAATGGTTATCACAATCTTAGTTTATCAGAGATGCGGTACTGATGGGTTATGCAATCTATGAGCCATGTAACTGTAAGTAGTCTATTATATATGATTTTTTATGTTGTTGTTATTATTATGCTTTAAGTCCACCTTAGGAATTTTAGTTCGCAGAGACAACTAGTCTTCGGTCAACTCTACCCATTGGATGTCTTTGTTACTAGATGTTGGACACACCAACCACACTAAGAGAGGGGGGGAGGGGGGGGGTAAATTAGTGTGTGGGATTTTACAACTTTTTCTCACTTCAAGTTATAAAACATTTCAAAACATAATATTACACATCATCATTGTAAGATTGCATGTAACCATTCACCAATGACATCTATCAATAATAAAGAGCAATCAATCCATAAGCACAATGAACACAAGAGACACCATATGCATGTGTAATATTTTGTATTATGTTTTACATGTTACTACAATCATGGGGGTTTTATCAACACCAACTGAAGTAAGGAGCACCAATTCCAAGGAGAGCACCAACTCTCAAGCAAGACTCGGCTTGCCGCAAGACTCAGCTTGCCGATAGAACACAATCTATCCAACTAGAATTGATCTAGTAGTACAACCAACACAAATACAAGTCAACCAGTTATAGAATCTACTCCAACTCATAATCAAAGATCTACAACAAATGATCATCACAAGAATTTTCCCATACAATCAACCAAACACTTCATCAACCTCCCTTCATTCACGATGCCATGCAATCAACAAGTTACCTCAACTTGTAAGATTCACCACAAGCTCAATTTTATGTTTCTAATTCTAAAATTTCTATCTGAGGTACTCCTGCATGAACTGTCATACGTCTGCAAATTTCACATTCTACAAAGCCACATAAAAGAAGTTATAGCAGAAATACCAATTTGACTTGTTTGAAACATATTTTCAGGATTATTCAGGAACCCTAACTTCCACAGATCATATCTCCGAAAATATTGCGATTCAATGGCTGAAATTTTAACTATATACAATCTGATATATTTTGTCCATCTCCAAATTTCAGGGTCCAAAACTTCCCAAAACAGAAGTTATAGCAAATATGGCAAACCCTTCTGAATTCTGTCCTATTCTAGAGAGCTCACTTGTACGACATGCCCCACATTGGATATTTTCTTTATGGATCTGAAAATGGTAGAAAACATACTACATAATGTAATATAACCCATACATATGGTTTTACTAAATTTGGATCGGTTATGAAGAAGTTATGACGTTTTTACCCGAAACACCTGTTTTAGACTAGTTTAAGGACCAACCAGAAACCCTATTTTCCACGGAGTGTAACTCCAAAAATAAAACGATCCACAAGTTGAAATTTTTATCACAGTTACTTGGATATGTTTTCTCATCATCCTCCAGATTGCGCTATCTGAATCATTCTAAAAACAAAGTTATTGCAAAAATGGTGAGATGACCTGTAAATAACATACCTTAGAAAGCATCATCAAAAGACTTTATCCTCTCTTGAATTTCAGCCTTCTTTGCTTCACCTTCCCTCTGGAATTCGCCTTAGATCTCCTTTGGTTACCTCAATCACTTGTAGATATTCAATATTCTCAAATGGATACTGATGGGAGACCCTTGTTGTCTTATTTATACTCTCCAAGTAGCTTCCTCTAGAAGTATCCACTTAATCACTTTGTCCACTTAACCACTTTTTCCACTTAGCCACTTTTTCCACTTAACCACTTTGTCCACAAATAGTAAACTCTTCAATTCTAGTTGCAACTAATTTATTTTTAATTGTTTTCTTGTTGCAACCACTTAATCCATGAATAACCACTTTGACTGGTCAACTTCTTCTAGGGATTCTAGAATAATTTGACTTCTTTGACATTCTAGAGGCTTCTAGATAACTCATGAGGGTTCTCCAACTTCACATAGCCATAACTCTCTAACCGTGAGGAGTTATGTGATGTTCTGCATATCACCAGAAATGACATGACATATACTATCCATATGGAATAGTTTCTCCTGCAAATTCACTGATATTCATTACATTATTCCTTAATCAAAATTGGGTTCCTTAACCACACTGCTAGGATACCTAACCATTTGGACTTCACAAAGCGTCTTCCTGTGAGGGATTTCACCATAAGGGGACCACTTTGATAACTTTAACCAAGAGTGTCTTCTCATGAGGGCTTTCACCATAAGGGAACCACTTTGGAGTTTATCCATTTGGTTATTCCTATCAACCATGACAAGACAACAATGACCAACCTTTACATCATCTCGTTTACACATCAATCCATGACAATACATCACTATGACACCACTTGACATCTTTGACATCAATTACATCTATGACAACATAGGCCATCAATCAATACATCAATGATACTGTGATAAGACATCAACTCTTTGACATCAATCACAATATAATACAACAATATCCCCCTTTGGCATTGATGGAAATACCAACATTGATGTCAACACCAGTCATTGATGGCAAGATGTAGACATGGCATTGTTGTTCATCAATAGTCATCTCAATCACATCAATGTGACTATCTCTCCCCCTTTGATATCAATGACAAAGGGTAGTTCTCTCCTTAGGGCTGCTCTCCTTGTTTGAACTCTCCTTGGGGCTGCTCCCCTTGTTGTTGATGTTTGGAAAACATCGGGAAGACATTCTCTTAGAATAATAATTAATAATATAATTATTGATTATTAAATATCATATATAATAAGTAAATCATAATAATAAATAGTTATTGATTATTCAAGGGACACATCCTTTCATGGATGGTCACCATATGTTCCCTATATATGGAACACTTATCATTGTAATAATATATCGATCATATCTCATATGAAGAAAAACCAACAACATAGTATCAAAGTCGGACTGGGCTTGACTCCCTCATAGGAGGGCCCATGTAAATGAAAGGGAAATGGAAGCCTAACTTATCTTAGGTGCTACTGGAGATACAAAGTAACCATTAATGTAAACACCATTAACTGTACATCACCGATAGTGAAAGTGTAGTTTCCATTCAGACTATTACAACAAGATCTAATTTTAACTTGGATCTAAGCATATATATGTATGGATATATAGTTCATTGGGCATCTATCCATTCAGTGGAAATCAAATTCAACTCGATGGAGTTTGTTGTTCTAAGAGAATGAATGATCTGACTGATGGTAGGGACGATAACAACCCTTTGGATGAATACGGGCACAACAACAACATGCATGGAGGGGTATCGACCTTGTAACCTGGTGGAGAATGGCAACTTCGAATACTACCATTACAATTCAAGCGCTTCAATTTATCTTTGCCTTGAATACGTGTCTTCTCCTTCCTACGAAATCCCTGGATGGTTTGTAGAGGAGGGAAGTGTTAAGTGGGGTAAAGGACGATGGAAACCATTTCTCGATGGTTCTCTCTGTGCAATATCCCTGAACGGCTTGATTGTCGAAACTATCAAAACCACCGTGAATACCATTGCAAATGTTAGTGTTTATACTGTTTTAATAGATGCAGGAGCACATCCAATTCCAGGGATCCCCACAAATTTAACAAGATCCTTTTGTTTATCTGTCGATGGTGCTCGAGCAGACATCTCAGGCGCATGCCGATCCCACAGTCTGCCAAATGCACATCAACCATTTCTTTTCATGTAATCCATTCGAGATTGCACCCAAGATTCAACTTGTTATCGAAAATATCGAGACTCAGAAGAGAGGATGCACTTGCCAGAGAAGGCGGGATGGGATCCGATAATAGGTTTCTTGAAAGATTCATGTACCAAATCTTTGAGATACTAGAGAAAGATTTTGGAATCGTACCTTGGAGAAAATTGTAGTTCAATGATAAACTGTTGAGGGAGCTTAAATTTCTGAGCGATGAAGGAATTGGACCCATTAGCTTGTTTCTTGCCTCGGAAATCTCTAAGACATTTAGAAGATTTCCCAGTGCAGGCGACATGGTGCATGTTAACGCGTTGCTTGATAGGTCAAGACATGTTATATTTCTTAACAAGCCTAAGAATGTCGGGACGGGACCGAAAAGAACATTATCATTCAAATCCAAGAAAATAAAATATATTGAGATTCCATATTAATGCTGGAATGGTGCCCGTGAGGCGATTTTTAGCCAATTTGAGTTGTATTTAGTGCTAGAGTTTTCCCTTGGAATCGAGAGATGGTTTCCATTGAGGGAAATCATCTCGAGCAACGATAATTCAAAGATAATTTTCTGATAGACAGAGCAATTTGGCCAGAGAGCTTATTGTTCTCAATATAAAGCTACTTGAGATGAAAGAGATTTCCGATGGTGGCCGGAATTGTTCCCTTGATCTCCTAGAATCCATTGATTACAAGGACTTGGAGGAAAGAGAGGTTTCCCAAGGAGGGAGACATGGTTCCACGCATGTACATGGTGTCATTTCTCGATTCATGGTTCTCTCAAATAGTCAGATGAAGGAACCAAGACATTGATTTCATGAGGAAACCCTGATATTTCTTCGGAGACATTGGTTTCATGAGGGAACCTCGATATATCAAATATGGTCCAAGATGAAATTCCTTTTCAGAGGGAGACAATTTAGTCTATTGATCAAATTTGATATCATTGATCGTGTAGCTCCAATTAATGTTCCCATAGATATTGCAATATGTCGGAAGAGACCTACATGGGCTAGTCAGAGTCTGCAAGAGGAAGAAGGACATGTAGCTCATCATGGTACCTTCCGATAGACCAAGAGACCTTAGAGATATTTTTTCTATGCCATAGCTATGAGCCACATCATTGATTCTAAGCCTTCCTTTTTACGAGGAGACAACTAGTCATCTAGTATGGAGAGATGTCATGATGGAGGAGTATCATTCCATCATGAAGAATGATGTGTGGGATATTGTTTCGAGACCTAAGGGGAATTCTGTAGTGACTTCCAAATGGATCTATAAGATCAAACACATAGTTGACAAGAGCATCGAGAGGCACAAAATGAGATTTGTTGCTAGAGGATTCTCATAGGTGGAGGGAATAGATTATGAGGAGACATTTTCTCATGTTGCTCGATACACTTCTATCCAGATGATTATTTTCCCCGCAACATCCATGGGTTGGAGAGTACATCCGATGGATGTAAAGACAACCTTTCTCAATGGAGAGATTGAGGAAGAAGTATATATCGAGCAACCATATGATTTCATGATACATGAGAAGGAGTCTCATGTGTGCAGGTTGAAGAAGGCCTTGTATGGACTCAAGCAACCACCTTGAGCTTGGTATGCGAGGATTGATGGACACCTGGTGATTTTTGGGCTTCAACAAAAGTGTTGTCGATCCCAACCTGTACTACAATACTGTTAATGGCAAATCCTTGATTTTGGTCCTCTACGTTGATGATTTATTCCTCACCGATACAGAGAGCCTTATTGTTGAATGCAAGTATGCATTGGCTTTTAAGTTTGAGATGAAGGACCTTGGTATGATGCACTACTTCTTAGGACTAGAGCTGTGGTAGAGAATTGATAATATCTTACTGAGTCAGGGGAAGTACACAGTTGAGATATTGAATAAGTTTGGGATACTGAACTTGAAGCCCGTGGCTACACCATTGGTGATGAATCTAAAGAAACTAAGTGTGTCTTCTTCCAATTCCGATGAAATTGATCCGACTCTGTACAGACAGTTGATTGGATAATTGATGTATCTGGTTAACACCAGACCAAACATTTTCTATGCAATGAGTGCACTTAGCCAATTTATAAGTCAGTCGAGATAGACACACTAGATTGTTGTGAAGCATGTGTTGAGATACTTGCGAGGCACAATTTGAGATATACTTCTAGTATTGATATGATATGGCAGAAATATATTGACTTTGATTAGGCAGGGAGCACAGTGGACATAAAGAGCACCTTTGGGTGTTGCTTCACTTTGGGATCTTCCATGGTTTCCTGGTGTAGCAGGAAATGAACTTCTATGGATTTGAGCACAACAGAAGCAGAGTACATTGCATTAAGTATGACAGTCTGTGAAGCAGTGTGGCTTCGCAAGCTCCTTGCAGATTTATCTGAACATGTGCTGGATTCCACCATTATTCATTATGGTAACCAAATTTGTGTAAAGATCTTTGATAATCCAATGTTTCATGACAAATCGAACCAAATTGATATCAAGTACCATTACATCCAAGACATGGTGCAGAGGAAGGAAGTATTGGTGCAATACCTTCCTACAGATGAGCAGGTTGCTGATGTTATTACCAAACTAGGACGAAGTTCAAGTATTTCCGTGATAGACTTGGCATGGTAGAGAATGCCTCCCTCGCTGAAAGGGAGTGTTGATGTTTGCATCTTCCTGAGACATTCTCCAGATCATACTCCTCTATGACTAAGTTGAGTTGATCTATGATGGCACTTATCCGAGAAGGGAGAAGTGGGGCACTTATCTGAGAAGGGATAAGTGTGTTTGGGCTTATAACCCAATGTCCCATGTGGAGAGCACATGAGGACATGTCAAGGGAGTTGACCATTGAAGTCATACACTATGGGAGTTTACCCTAGTGTTTCTAAAGGGTGTAGCCTCTAGAAGTCCACATGGAGTGCCATGTGTGACAAACTTTCTCTAGATCATACTCCTTTGTGAATTGATTTGAGTTGATCTGTGAGGACACTTATTCGAGAAGGGATAAGTGCATTTGGGCTTATATCCCATCGTCCTATGTGGAGAGAACATGAGGACATGTCAAGGGAGTTGACCCTTGATGTCTCACACTATGGGGAGTTGACCCTAAGTGTTCCTAGAGGGAGTACCCTCTAGAAGTCCACATGGGAGTGCCATGTGTGACAAATCTTTTTCTACTATGGTGGTTGTGTACCACTGGTGGAGACTGCGTGTCTCAGGACAGTAGTTGTGTACTACTATGGAAATATACCTACCTAGCTAAGAGGGAGTGTCGATGTTTCAACATCGGGCGAAACTTCTCCTAGATTGGGTTGTAGACCAAGGGAGATAGGATACATTTATCATAAAAGCGCACTTGTGGTAAATGGGCCCAGACGTAGTCCTTCCTTGATCATGACAAGGAATAATATGGATTTGAGGTGCTTGAAGTGCTTTCCACGTGTCAATTAGCATCATGCCGACATTCACTCATAGGTGTGTACCTCTGGTGAAAGATCCTAGTGTGGTCTTTGTCCTAGTCATGGTGATTTGACAAGGAATGATAAAGACTCAAGATGCTATATGCTATTACATGCGGACCAAAGTGAGCCTAATCTTAGAGAGAGTTAATTGGCTCAGAGGGAGAGCTGCATAAGGAGTTTCTCCTCGGTTCAGGTGGGAGAGAGATGTCTCCCAAGACTGACAGACAAGTGTCATGAGTCTAGGGTGAAGTTTGTATACTTCAAAGACAAGCTTGGCATGTTGTAGAATGTCTCCCTCGTTGAGAGGGAGTGTTGATGTTTGGACAACATCATGAAGACATTCTCTTAGAATAATAATTAATAATATAATTATTGATTATTAAATATCATATATAATAATTAAATGATAATAATAAATAGTTATTGATTATTCAAGGGACACATCCTTTCATGGATGTTCACCATATGTTCCCTATATATGGAACACTTATCATTGTAATAATATATCGATCATATCTCATATGAAGAAAAACCAACAGCACTTGTCTGGATGCCTTTGAGCTTCCTATGAATAATATATCCCCTTTTGAACAAGAGATATCACTTTGTTGTGATGTTGAATACATATCACTCATGCTCCCCCTGTGACCATCGTTCCCCTTGGAAACATGCTTATGTGCTCTCTTTCCAAGCATCTATCTCTCTGTCTTGCATCTGATGAATCTCTCCTCACGGAATCATGGGAAGAAGAATGAATCCCCCTGTGGGTATGTCTCCCCCTATCTTCTCTACAATATGAACAATATGCTATCATTGCAATTTTCTTCTTCTGCAAATGTTACTGCTCAACCAGAACATAGATCTACTGCTCAAGAATGATCTTCTCTTCCTATGACGATCCTTGGACCTGTCCATGCATCAAACTCGTGCCATACAATACATCATGAAGCAAAGTATATGTCAATAATGAACAAAGAATCATGAACAAAACATCAACCATGTACATCCTATGCAATACTGTGTGCCAACCATGCACAACACCCATGTACATCAACCATGTACATCAATACCATACAATATACCATAAGATATCATCAATGGAGTGTATCAACCATATGCCAAGAACATGTTCCAACTATGTACCAACCATATACCTCTACCAACATGCCAACCATGTGCCTCAAACAAGTGTCACATCACTCATGATATGCCTCTACCATGAACCAAGTGCCACAACCATGTATCTCAACCGTCAATATATCAACCAAACATCATAACAAGTGTCTCAACTATATCATCCCATACATCATGTACAAAAGAAAGTGCATCAACCATGCACCAAACCTCAAATAGATGAACTACAATCAAGATGTGTTCCCATACATGTATGCCATATCAACCATAAACCATGTTCCAATCATATTGCTAACAAGTGCCTCTAACAATGTACCAAATTTGTACCAATCACACATCAACTATAGATCAATCTATGACTCATCAATGATGTACATCATAACCACCTCATCAATTCATCAACTACATGTCCCAATATGTAGCTCAACCACATGACAAATCCATGCACTAAGACATCCAACACATATGCCTCTAACAATACATCATAAGATATATCAATGGAGCTCACATATGTACCAGGCATGTACCATGATAGATATGCCTCAAAAACCATTCACTACAACACGTACTAAGCAACCAATAGTACCTCTAAACATGTACTAAGAGTGTCACTCAATAGATCAATGATATGTCTCTAGCTAACATCACATCAACATGAATTGTCCCATAAACAACATGCCATATCATCACTGACATAACCAACACTGTTCCTCAACAGTAAATGTCTCAATCCACACTCTAGGGTTAGTACCATGCATCCAATATATACTTTAAACACTCAACCGTATGTCATCACCATACATACATCAAATACACATGCCAACATATAATCATGAAAACTTGCAATAAACCATGTTAGACCCTGCAAAACAAAGTTATACCATCAAAGCATGCTGCAACTCATAGCCTTCTTTTCCAAGGCTTTTACCACATGTACACAACCTGTTCTACAAAAAACTCATGTATGTGTGCGACCTTTCTATAGGTCACCTCGCGTATGTACGTGACTTCTCCCACATGAGCCCGCGTATGCTTAATAAAAAATCAAGCTTGAGATTACCTCATGGGCTGCCATTCTGTTCTGGTTGTTTAGTCTTATTCATCCACTTCTGAAGGTGTCCCAACTTCTTAGAACTTGAGCTCTGAGCTTCCATCTTTTCAAAATTGTCTTCCTTCCTAGCTTCACGTGTTCTTCTTGTCATGCTATATGAATCACTCCTCATGGACTATCTTCTTGTGTTCCAACAATCCTGGGATTTGTGGCCAAACCCACTACCGCTGTAGCATCTCATGGTTTGACAATGAGAAAAAATGTGTCCCACTTGATTACATCTCCAACACCTTAGGGTGTTATGAAACTTTCCATTATCTTTCCTTGCATAATGTCAGATAAAACTTTATTTTTAAGCTTCAACAAATCTTCCTCTTCGTCTATAGGATAATTGTCATTTGATTCTACACAAACTACTTCTAGATTTTCTTCTTCACTTGTAGAGAAACATTCAACATCATCACACTTATAATTATTGCAATTAGAGGATTTTGGAGATTCTTTACCTTCATCGTTCTTAATGGAATTGTCTTCAACGTCTTCCTTTTTTCCTTGATATGTCTTCTCTAGCTTCAACCATAGATCCTTGGTGGAAGTACATTGTCCCATGCTTTATTTGATAGAACTTGAGAGTCCATTGAAAATGGTTTTGAGAGCCAATGCATCATTCTTCTTTTCTTCCTTTTGAGCTGCAAAATTTGACTTATTCTTCAAGGGCACTGATCCACCAATAGCTACTTTCCAAACACCTGCTCCTTTTGCTTTCAAATACCCTTTCATTTCTATTCTCCATGCTGAATAATTTTTCTCATCAAATATTGGAACTTCATCATCCATTTGTGTGTCCATGGATCTCCTCCAAGCTTGTTAAGGCTTATAGTGAAGGCCTGCTCTGATACCAATTGTTGGACACACCAACTATACTAAGAGCGGGGGTGAATCAGTGTGTGGGATTTTACAACTTTTTCTCACTTCAAGTTAGCAACCATTTCAAAACACAATATTACACATCATCATTGTAAGATTTCATGTAACCATTCACCAATGACATCTATCAATAATAAAGAACAATCAATCCATAAGCACAATGAACACAAGAGACAACATATATATGTGTAAGATTTTTCATTATGTTTTACATGTGACTAAAATCACAAGGGTTTTATCAACACCAATTGAATTAAAGAGCACCAACTCCAAGGAGAGCACCAACTCCAAGGAGAGCACCAAGTCTCAAGAGAGAACCAACTCTCAAGCAAGACTCGACTTTCCGCAAGATTCAACTTGCCGATAGAATGCAATCTATCCAACTAGAATTGATATAGTAGTACAACCAACACAAATAAAAGTCAAGCAGTTATAGAATCTTCTCCAACTCATAATCAAATATCTACAACAAATGCCGATCACAAGAATATGCCCATACAATCAACCAAACACTTAATCAACCTCCCTTCACTCACGATGCCATGCAATCAACAAGTTACCTCAACTTGTAAGATTCACCACAAGCTCAATTTATGTTTCTGATTCTAAAATCTCTATCTGTGGTACTCCTGCATGTACTATCATACCTCTGTAAATTTCACAGTTTGCAAAGCCATAGAAAAGAAGTTATAGTAGAAATACCAAGCTGATTTGTTTGAAACATATTTTCAGGATTATTCAGGAACCCTAACTTCCACATAGAATATCTCCGAAAATGTTTCAATTCAATGGATGAAATTTTAAGTATATATACTTTGATATCTTTTGTCGATCACCTCTAAAGTTTAGGGTCTGAAACTTCCCATAACAAAAGTTATAGCAAATATGTCAGACCCTCCTGAATTCTGTCCTATTCTAGAGAGCTCACTTGTATGACATGCCCCACATGGAGTATTTATTGTATGGATCTGAAAATGGTACAAAACATACTACAGAATGTAATATAACCAATACATTCGGTCTTACTAAATTTGGATTTGGTATGAAGAAGTTATGTCATTTTTACCCGAAACACCTGTTTTAGACTAGTGTTAGGACTAACCACAAACCCTATTTTCCACGGAGTGTAACTCCCAAAATACAATGACCCACAAGATGCAATTTTTACCACAGTTACTTCGATATGTTTTCTCAACGACCCTGAGATTTTTCTATCTGAATCATTGTAGAATAAAATTTATTGCGAAAATGGTGAGATGACTTGTAAATAACATACCTTAGAAAATATCATCAAAAGACTTTATCCTCCCTTGAATTTCGGCCTTATTTACGTCACCTTCCCTCTCAAATTCACCTTAGATATCCTTTGGTTACCTCAATCACTTGTAGATATTCAATATGCTCAATGGATGCTAATGGGAGACCCTTGCTCTCTTATTTATACTCTCCAAGTAGATTCATCTAGAAGTATCCACTTAACCACTTTATCCACAAATAGTAAACTCTTCAATTCTAGTTGCAACTAATTTATTTTTAATTGTTTTCTTGTTGCAACCACTTAAACCATGACTAACCACTTTGACTGGTCAACTTCTTCTAGGGTATTCTAGAATAATTTGACTTCTTTGACATTCTAGAGGCTTCTAGATAACTCATGAGGGTTCTCCAACTTCACATGGCCATAACTCTCTAACCATGAGAAGTTATGTGACTTTCCACATATCACCGGAAATGACGTGACATATACTATCCATATGGAATAGTTTCTCTTTCAAATTCACCGATATTCATTACATTATTCCTTAATCAAACTTGGGTTCCCTAACCACACTGCTGGGCTACCTAACCATTTGGATTTCACAAAGCATCTTCCTGTGAGGACTTTCAACATAAGGGGACCACTTTGAGAACTTTATCCAAGAGCGTCTTCCTGTGAGGGATTTAACCATAAGGGGACCACTTTGGAGTTTATCCATTTGGTTATTCCAATCAACCATGACAAGACAACAATGACCAACCTTTACAACATCCTGTCTATACATCAATCCATGACAATACATCACTATGACACCACTTGACATCTTTGACATCAATTACATCTATGACAACACAAGCCATCAATCAATACATCAATGATACTATGACAAGACATCAACTCTTTGACATCAATCATTTGACATCAATGACAACATAATGCAACACTAGATGTATTTCCTCTTGTGATGGACAATTCATTGGATCCTATTTCCCAAGCACCTGTATAAGAATTCAACCTAGTGTGGTTTATTGCTATGTGCATATGGTATGTGTTGGTTTGAATCCACATCCAGACAGATTCTATCCTCATAGGTATCCAGTGTAGTGAAAGTAATAACAAATACCAACATCATTAATAGGTCAAAGACTATTGCTAGAGCCACGTTCTCCGAGTCAATGGTTGCAAAGAGAGTCAAATAGGTCATCAAAGTGTTCAATAACTGATGGAGTGACATTAGAAAGAACATACACTTCTTTGAATCAATGATATAAATTGATCTCTTCATAGCCCATCAAAGTCCTTCCAACCCATCCTAGAAGTAGGATTAAAAATGTACTCGAAAAAATGTTTATTTTTCGTTTTTGCTAATTTTTTGGAAAATGCAAAGTAAAATTTAAAATTTCATATGAAGGGTGAAAGTATAAGCCGTCTTTCATGGTCAGGACTCCCGATTCCAAGTCACGATTTACTTTTGGGTTCGTGATTGCATGTAGATGTAATTAATATTAAATCAAATTGATTGCAGCTTCGACCCTAGAGATTAATGTATATGTCTTTGGAGATTGATGTATCCATCAAATTCACCTGTGCATAACTGCATGTTAGTTTAGATTAATGATTGTCGGATGGCATGGAGATTAACATATCCATATTTGTTAGTGGTCACCTCAACAATCAACCTGTTAGCATGTGCATAATTGCAATTTTCATGTATTGTAATTTGGGAGAGGCTAAGATCTTCCAGTTCCTTGTTACTAATATCGACTATTACATGCATTTTATGATTATTTCCTCCCTGTCCATTTATCCATATATGAACTTAGGAAAACTTAGAATTGGAGCCAGGGAAAGAAAAGAAAAGATATGTTCTCTTTTCCCTTCCTTATGAATTTGAACTAACAATGACTGCAATGCACAAGCATCAATTGAACTCGGGCATATCAAACTACATCAGTGATCAAGCATTGAGCTGTGCGCGTCATATAATCATCGAAGGGACCCAATTTGTTTTTGTTGTTGCCTTGAAAGCCCCTTTTGGTCGCAATCTATTACTTTTTGTAAGAAGTAGTCTTGCGTCTTATGTATCTTCTTTATCTGACGGTTGAAACCATGAAGATCCATCTAGTCAAAGTAAGGTATGTAATCTCCAATATTAAATGAGCCTAGTAACACAAAACTTTCTTTGATCATTGAATTGAAACCTCCTAAGTCTTGATTTGACGTTATCTATGTTCGTCTCTTATGTTTAGAAGCCATATGTGTCTTGTCCTAGGATTGTAGAGTGCCATCCAACCTCATTATGTACTTATTGTCACAATTATGTCAATAATAATTCATAATTTTACTTCACTTCTCTTTTTATTTTGAATATTTTGAGTGATATTGCAAACAATTAGTGCTAGTTGCATAACAATATGTCTCCCTCATGTAACAGAGCTCTACCAAAGTTTGAATGTTTGGGACATACTTTGCAACTCAAACGA
>ML784450.1:51529-67077 GCA_009831015.1 Picea engelmannii
CCTGTATTTCAACTTCGGAAACACATAAACGCTTAATGAAATAGACATAAAGTCAAGTAATGTTATAACATTAATTCTAGCATATAACATTAGGTTTATCTTATGAAATTAGATGCTCCACAACCTTAATTGACATGCTCTTCATTGTGTGGGTGCCACTGTCTTCGCCACACCATCACAACCACATCCTATCTTCTTGGCCGCCTTCTATGTTCTTTACATTCTTCACAATAGCAAACTCAATGGTTATCACAATCTTAGTTTATCAGAGATGCGGTACTGATGGGTTATGCAATCTATGAGCCATGTAACTGTAAGTAGTCTATTATATATGATTTTTTATGTTGTTGTTATTATTATGCTTTAAGTCCACCTTAGGAATTTTAGTTCGCAGAGACAACTAGTCTTCGGTCAACTCTACCCATTGGATGTCTTTGTTACTAGATGTTGGACACACCAACCACACTAAGAGAGGGGGGGAGGGGGGGGGTAAATTAGTGTGTGGGATTTTACAACTTTTTCTCACTTCAAGTTATAAAACATTTCAAAACATAATATTACACATCATCATTGTAAGATTGCATGTAACCATTCACCAATGACATCTATCAATAATAAAGAGCAATCAATCCATAAGCACAATGAACACAAGAGACACCATATGCATGTGTAATATTTTGTATTATGTTTTACATGTTACTACAATCATGGGGGTTTTATCAACACCAACTGAAGTAAGGAGCACCAATTCCAAGGAGAGCACCAACTCTCAAGCAAGACTCGGCTTGCCGCAAGACTCAGCTTGCCGATAGAACACAATCTATCCAACTAGAATTGATCTAGTAGTACAACCAACACAAATACAAGTCAACCAGTTATAGAATCTACTCCAACTCATAATCAAAGATCTACAACAAATGATCATCACAAGAATTTTCCCATACAATCAACCAAACACTTCATCAACCTCCCTTCATTCACGATGCCATGCAATCAACAAGTTACCTCAACTTGTAAGATTCACCACAAGCTCAATTTTATGTTTCTAATTCTAAAATTTCTATCTGAGGTACTCCTGCATGAACTGTCATACGTCTGCAAATTTCACATTCTACAAAGCCACATAAAAGAAGTTATAGCAGAAATACCAATTTGACTTGTTTGAAACATATTTTCAGGATTATTCAGGAACCCTAACTTCCACAGATCATATCTCCGAAAATATTGCGATTCAATGGCTGAAATTTTAACTATATACAATCTGATATATTTTGTCCATCTCCAAATTTCAGGGTCCAAAACTTCCCAAAACAGAAGTTATAGCAAATATGGCAAACCCTTCTGAATTCTGTCCTATTCTAGAGAGCTCACTTGTACGACATGCCCCACATTGGATATTTTCTTTATGGATCTGAAAATGGTAGAAAACATACTACATAATGTAATATAACCCATACATATGGTTTTACTAAATTTGGATCGGTTATGAAGAAGTTATGACGTTTTTACCCGAAACACCTGTTTTAGACTAGTTTAAGGACCAACCAGAAACCCTATTTTCCACGGAGTGTAACTCCAAAAATAAAACGATCCACAAGTTGAAATTTTTATCACAGTTACTTGGATATGTTTTCTCATCATCCTCCAGATTGCGCTATCTGAATCATTCTAAAAACAAAGTTATTGCAAAAATGGTGAGATGACCTGTAAATAACATACCTTAGAAAGCATCATCAAAAGACTTTATCCTCTCTTGAATTTCAGCCTTCTTTGCTTCACCTTCCCTCTGGAATTCGCCTTAGATCTCCTTTGGTTACCTCAATCACTTGTAGATATTCAATATTCTCAAATGGATACTGATGGGAGACCCTTGTTGTCTTATTTATACTCTCCAAGTAGCTTCCTCTAGAAGTATCCACTTAATCACTTTGTCCACTTAACCACTTTTTCCACTTAGCCACTTTTTCCACTTAACCACTTTGTCCACAAATAGTAAACTCTTCAATTCTAGTTGCAACTAATTTATTTTTAATTGTTTTCTTGTTGCAACCACTTAATCCATGAATAACCACTTTGACTGGTCAACTTCTTCTAGGGATTCTAGAATAATTTGACTTCTTTGACATTCTAGAGGCTTCTAGATAACTCATGAGGGTTCTCCAACTTCACATAGCCATAACTCTCTAACCGTGAGGAGTTATGTGATGTTCTGCATATCACCAGAAATGACATGACATATACTATCCATATGGAATAGTTTCTCCTGCAAATTCACTGATATTCATTACATTATTCCTTAATCAAAATTGGGTTCCTTAACCACACTGCTAGGATACCTAACCATTTGGACTTCACAAAGCGTCTTCCTGTGAGGGATTTCACCATAAGGGGACCACTTTGATAACTTTAACCAAGAGTGTCTTCTCATGAGGGCTTTCACCATAAGGGAACCACTTTGGAGTTTATCCATTTGGTTATTCCTATCAACCATGACAAGACAACAATGACCAACCTTTACATCATCTCGTTTACACATCAATCCATGACAATACATCACTATGACACCACTTGACATCTTTGACATCAATTACATCTATGACAACATAGGCCATCAATCAATACATCAATGATACTGTGATAAGACATCAACTCTTTGACATCAATCACAATATAATACAACAATATCCCCCTTTGGCATTGATGGAAATACCAACATTGATGTCAACACCAGTCATTGATGGCAAGATGTAGACATGGCATTGTTGTTCATCAATAGTCATCTCAATCACATCAATGTGACTATCTCTCCCCCTTTGATATCAATGACAAAGGGTAGTTCTCTCCTTAGGGCTGCTCTCCTTGTTTGAACTCTCCTTGGGGCTGCTCCCCTTGTTGTTGATGTTTGGAAAACATCGGGAAGACATTCTCTTAGAATAATAATTAATAATATAATTATTGATTATTAAATATCATATATAATAAGTAAATCATAATAATAAATAGTTATTGATTATTCAAGGGACACATCCTTTCATGGATGGTCACCATATGTTCCCTATATATGGAACACTTATCATTGTAATAATATATCGATCATATCTCATATGAAGAAAAACCAACAACATAGTATCAAAGTCGGACTGGGCTTGACTCCCTCATAGGAGGGCCCATGTAAATGAAAGGGAAATGGAAGCCTAACTTATCTTAGGTGCTACTGGAGATACAAAGTAACCATTAATGTAAACACCATTAACTGTACATCACCGATAGTGAAAGTGTAGTTTCCATTCAGACTATTACAACAAGATCTAATTTTAACTTGGATCTAAGCATATATATGTATGGATATATAGTTCATTGGGCATCTATCCATTCAGTGGAAATCAAATTCAACTCGATGGAGTTTGTTGTTCTAAGAGAATGAATGATCTGACTGATGGTAGGGACGATAACAACCCTTTGGATGAATACGGGCACAACAACAACATGCATGGAGGGGTATCGACCTTGTAACCTGGTGGAGAATGGCAACTTCGAATACTACCATTACAATTCAAGCGCTTCAATTTATCTTTGCCTTGAATACGTGTCTTCTCCTTCCTACGAAATCCCTGGATGGTTTGTAGAGGAGGGAAGTGTTAAGTGGGGTAAAGGACGATGGAAACCATTTCTCGATGGTTCTCTCTGTGCAATATCCCTGAACGGCTTGATTGTCGAAACTATCAAAACCACCGTGAATACCATTGCAAATGTTAGTGTTTATACTGTTTTAATAGATGCAGGAGCACATCCAATTCCAGGGATCCCCACAAATTTAACAAGATCCTTTTGTTTATCTGTCGATGGTGCTCGAGCAGACATCTCAGGCGCATGCCGATCCCACAGTCTGCCAAATGCACATCAACCATTTCTTTTCATGTAATCCATTCGAGATTGCACCCAAGATTCAACTTGTTATCGAAAATATCGAGACTCAGAAGAGAGGATGCACTTGCCAGAGAAGGCGGGATGGGATCCGATAATAGGTTTCTTGAAAGATTCATGTACCAAATCTTTGAGATACTAGAGAAAGATTTTGGAATCGTACCTTGGAGAAAATTGTAGTTCAATGATAAACTGTTGAGGGAGCTTAAATTTCTGAGCGATGAAGGAATTGGACCCATTAGCTTGTTTCTTGCCTCGGAAATCTCTAAGACATTTAGAAGATTTCCCAGTGCAGGCGACATGGTGCATGTTAACGCGTTGCTTGATAGGTCAAGACATGTTATATTTCTTAACAAGCCTAAGAATGTCGGGACGGGACCGAAAAGAACATTATCATTCAAATCCAAGAAAATAAAATATATTGAGATTCCATATTAATGCTGGAATGGTGCCCGTGAGGCGATTTTTAGCCAATTTGAGTTGTATTTAGTGCTAGAGTTTTCCCTTGGAATCGAGAGATGGTTTCCATTGAGGGAAATCATCTCGAGCAACGATAATTCAAAGATAATTTTCTGATAGACAGAGCAATTTGGCCAGAGAGCTTATTGTTCTCAATATAAAGCTACTTGAGATGAAAGAGATTTCCGATGGTGGCCGGAATTGTTCCCTTGATCTCCTAGAATCCATTGATTACAAGGACTTGGAGGAAAGAGAGGTTTCCCAAGGAGGGAGACATGGTTCCACGCATGTACATGGTGTCATTTCTCGATTCATGGTTCTCTCAAATAGTCAGATGAAGGAACCAAGACATTGATTTCATGAGGAAACCCTGATATTTCTTCGGAGACATTGGTTTCATGAGGGAACCTCGATATATCAAATATGGTCCAAGATGAAATTCCTTTTCAGAGGGAGACAATTTAGTCTATTGATCAAATTTGATATCATTGATCGTGTAGCTCCAATTAATGTTCCCATAGATATTGCAATATGTCGGAAGAGACCTACATGGGCTAGTCAGAGTCTGCAAGAGGAAGAAGGACATGTAGCTCATCATGGTACCTTCCGATAGACCAAGAGACCTTAGAGATATTTTTTCTATGCCATAGCTATGAGCCACATCATTGATTCTAAGCCTTCCTTTTTACGAGGAGACAACTAGTCATCTAGTATGGAGAGATGTCATGATGGAGGAGTATCATTCCATCATGAAGAATGATGTGTGGGATATTGTTTCGAGACCTAAGGGGAATTCTGTAGTGACTTCCAAATGGATCTATAAGATCAAACACATAGTTGACAAGAGCATCGAGAGGCACAAAATGAGATTTGTTGCTAGAGGATTCTCATAGGTGGAGGGAATAGATTATGAGGAGACATTTTCTCATGTTGCTCGATACACTTCTATCCAGATGATTATTTTCCCCGCAACATCCATGGGTTGGAGAGTACATCCGATGGATGTAAAGACAACCTTTCTCAATGGAGAGATTGAGGAAGAAGTATATATCGAGCAACCATATGATTTCATGATACATGAGAAGGAGTCTCATGTGTGCAGGTTGAAGAAGGCCTTGTATGGACTCAAGCAACCACCTTGAGCTTGGTATGCGAGGATTGATGGACACCTGGTGATTTTTGGGCTTCAACAAAAGTGTTGTCGATCCCAACCTGTACTACAATACTGTTAATGGCAAATCCTTGATTTTGGTCCTCTACGTTGATGATTTATTCCTCACCGATACAGAGAGCCTTATTGTTGAATGCAAGTATGCATTGGCTTTTAAGTTTGAGATGAAGGACCTTGGTATGATGCACTACTTCTTAGGACTAGAGCTGTGGTAGAGAATTGATAATATCTTACTGAGTCAGGGGAAGTACACAGTTGAGATATTGAATAAGTTTGGGATACTGAACTTGAAGCCCGTGGCTACACCATTGGTGATGAATCTAAAGAAACTAAGTGTGTCTTCTTCCAATTCCGATGAAATTGATCCGACTCTGTACAGACAGTTGATTGGATAATTGATGTATCTGGTTAACACCAGACCAAACATTTTCTATGCAATGAGTGCACTTAGCCAATTTATAAGTCAGTCGAGATAGACACACTAGATTGTTGTGAAGCATGTGTTGAGATACTTGCGAGGCACAATTTGAGATATACTTCTAGTATTGATATGATATGGCAGAAATATATTGACTTTGATTAGGCAGGGAGCACAGTGGACATAAAGAGCACCTTTGGGTGTTGCTTCACTTTGGGATCTTCCATGGTTTCCTGGTGTAGCAGGAAATGAACTTCTATGGATTTGAGCACAACAGAAGCAGAGTACATTGCATTAAGTATGACAGTCTGTGAAGCAGTGTGGCTTCGCAAGCTCCTTGCAGATTTATCTGAACATGTGCTGGATTCCACCATTATTCATTATGGTAACCAAATTTGTGTAAAGATCTTTGATAATCCAATGTTTCATGACAAATCGAACCAAATTGATATCAAGTACCATTACATCCAAGACATGGTGCAGAGGAAGGAAGTATTGGTGCAATACCTTCCTACAGATGAGCAGGTTGCTGATGTTATTACCAAACTAGGACGAAGTTCAAGTATTTCCGTGATAGACTTGGCATGGTAGAGAATGCCTCCCTCGCTGAAAGGGAGTGTTGATGTTTGCATCTTCCTGAGACATTCTCCAGATCATACTCCTCTATGACTAAGTTGAGTTGATCTATGATGGCACTTATCCGAGAAGGGAGAAGTGGGGCACTTATCTGAGAAGGGATAAGTGTGTTTGGGCTTATAACCCAATGTCCCATGTGGAGAGCACATGAGGACATGTCAAGGGAGTTGACCATTGAAGTCATACACTATGGGAGTTTACCCTAGTGTTTCTAAAGGGTGTAGCCTCTAGAAGTCCACATGGAGTGCCATGTGTGACAAACTTTCTCTAGATCATACTCCTTTGTGAATTGATTTGAGTTGATCTGTGAGGACACTTATTCGAGAAGGGATAAGTGCATTTGGGCTTATATCCCATCGTCCTATGTGGAGAGAACATGAGGACATGTCAAGGGAGTTGACCCTTGATGTCTCACACTATGGGGAGTTGACCCTAAGTGTTCCTAGAGGGAGTACCCTCTAGAAGTCCACATGGGAGTGCCATGTGTGACAAATCTTTTTCTACTATGGTGGTTGTGTACCACTGGTGGAGACTGCGTGTCTCAGGACAGTAGTTGTGTACTACTATGGAAATATACCTACCTAGCTAAGAGGGAGTGTCGATGTTTCAACATCGGGCGAAACTTCTCCTAGATTGGGTTGTAGACCAAGGGAGATAGGATACATTTATCATAAAAGCGCACTTGTGGTAAATGGGCCCAGACGTAGTCCTTCCTTGATCATGACAAGGAATAATATGGATTTGAGGTGCTTGAAGTGCTTTCCACGTGTCAATTAGCATCATGCCGACATTCACTCATAGGTGTGTACCTCTGGTGAAAGATCCTAGTGTGGTCTTTGTCCTAGTCATGGTGATTTGACAAGGAATGATAAAGACTCAAGATGCTATATGCTATTACATGCGGACCAAAGTGAGCCTAATCTTAGAGAGAGTTAATTGGCTCAGAGGGAGAGCTGCATAAGGAGTTTCTCCTCGGTTCAGGTGGGAGAGAGATGTCTCCCAAGACTGACAGACAAGTGTCATGAGTCTAGGGTGAAGTTTGTATACTTCAAAGACAAGCTTGGCATGTTGTAGAATGTCTCCCTCGTTGAGAGGGAGTGTTGATGTTTGGACAACATCATGAAGACATTCTCTTAGAATAATAATTAATAATATAATTATTGATTATTAAATATCATATATAATAATTAAATGATAATAATAAATAGTTATTGATTATTCAAGGGACACATCCTTTCATGGATGTTCACCATATGTTCCCTATATATGGAACACTTATCATTGTAATAATATATCGATCATATCTCATATGAAGAAAAACCAACAGCACTTGTCTGGATGCCTTTGAGCTTCCTATGAATAATATATCCCCTTTTGAACAAGAGATATCACTTTGTTGTGATGTTGAATACATATCACTCATGCTCCCCCTGTGACCATCGTTCCCCTTGGAAACATGCTTATGTGCTCTCTTTCCAAGCATCTATCTCTCTGTCTTGCATCTGATGAATCTCTCCTCACGGAATCATGGGAAGAAGAATGAATCCCCCTGTGGGTATGTCTCCCCCTATCTTCTCTACAATATGAACAATATGCTATCATTGCAATTTTCTTCTTCTGCAAATGTTACTGCTCAACCAGAACATAGATCTACTGCTCAAGAATGATCTTCTCTTCCTATGACGATCCTTGGACCTGTCCATGCATCAAACTCGTGCCATACAATACATCATGAAGCAAAGTATATGTCAATAATGAACAAAGAATCATGAACAAAACATCAACCATGTACATCCTATGCAATACTGTGTGCCAACCATGCACAACACCCATGTACATCAACCATGTACATCAATACCATACAATATACCATAAGATATCATCAATGGAGTGTATCAACCATATGCCAAGAACATGTTCCAACTATGTACCAACCATATACCTCTACCAACATGCCAACCATGTGCCTCAAACAAGTGTCACATCACTCATGATATGCCTCTACCATGAACCAAGTGCCACAACCATGTATCTCAACCGTCAATATATCAACCAAACATCATAACAAGTGTCTCAACTATATCATCCCATACATCATGTACAAAAGAAAGTGCATCAACCATGCACCAAACCTCAAATAGATGAACTACAATCAAGATGTGTTCCCATACATGTATGCCATATCAACCATAAACCATGTTCCAATCATATTGCTAACAAGTGCCTCTAACAATGTACCAAATTTGTACCAATCACACATCAACTATAGATCAATCTATGACTCATCAATGATGTACATCATAACCACCTCATCAATTCATCAACTACATGTCCCAATATGTAGCTCAACCACATGACAAATCCATGCACTAAGACATCCAACACATATGCCTCTAACAATACATCATAAGATATATCAATGGAGCTCACATATGTACCAGGCATGTACCATGATAGATATGCCTCAAAAACCATTCACTACAACACGTACTAAGCAACCAATAGTACCTCTAAACATGTACTAAGAGTGTCACTCAATAGATCAATGATATGTCTCTAGCTAACATCACATCAACATGAATTGTCCCATAAACAACATGCCATATCATCACTGACATAACCAACACTGTTCCTCAACAGTAAATGTCTCAATCCACACTCTAGGGTTAGTACCATGCATCCAATATATACTTTAAACACTCAACCGTATGTCATCACCATACATACATCAAATACACATGCCAACATATAATCATGAAAACTTGCAATAAACCATGTTAGACCCTGCAAAACAAAGTTATACCATCAAAGCATGCTGCAACTCATAGCCTTCTTTTCCAAGGCTTTTACCACATGTACACAACCTGTTCTACAAAAAACTCATGTATGTGTGCGACCTTTCTATAGGTCACCTCGCGTATGTACGTGACTTCTCCCACATGAGCCCGCGTATGCTTAATAAAAAATCAAGCTTGAGATTACCTCATGGGCTGCCATTCTGTTCTGGTTGTTTAGTCTTATTCATCCACTTCTGAAGGTGTCCCAACTTCTTAGAACTTGAGCTCTGAGCTTCCATCTTTTCAAAATTGTCTTCCTTCCTAGCTTCACGTGTTCTTCTTGTCATGCTATATGAATCACTCCTCATGGACTATCTTCTTGTGTTCCAACAATCCTGGGATTTGTGGCCAAACCCACTACCGCTGTAGCATCTCATGGTTTGACAATGAGAAAAAATGTGTCCCACTTGATTACATCTCCAACACCTTAGGGTGTTATGAAACTTTCCATTATCTTTCCTTGCATAATGTCAGATAAAACTTTATTTTTAAGCTTCAACAAATCTTCCTCTTCGTCTATAGGATAATTGTCATTTGATTCTACACAAACTACTTCTAGATTTTCTTCTTCACTTGTAGAGAAACATTCAACATCATCACACTTATAATTATTGCAATTAGAGGATTTTGGAGATTCTTTACCTTCATCGTTCTTAATGGAATTGTCTTCAACGTCTTCCTTTTTTCCTTGATATGTCTTCTCTAGCTTCAACCATAGATCCTTGGTGGAAGTACATTGTCCCATGCTTTATTTGATAGAACTTGAGAGTCCATTGAAAATGGTTTTGAGAGCCAATGCATCATTCTTCTTTTCTTCCTTTTGAGCTGCAAAATTTGACTTATTCTTCAAGGGCACTGATCCACCAATAGCTACTTTCCAAACACCTGCTCCTTTTGCTTTCAAATACCCTTTCATTTCTATTCTCCATGCTGAATAATTTTTCTCATCAAATATTGGAACTTCATCATCCATTTGTGTGTCCATGGATCTCCTCCAAGCTTGTTAAGGCTTATAGTGAAGGCCTGCTCTGATACCAATTGTTGGACACACCAACTATACTAAGAGCGGGGGTGAATCAGTGTGTGGGATTTTACAACTTTTTCTCACTTCAAGTTAGCAACCATTTCAAAACACAATATTACACATCATCATTGTAAGATTTCATGTAACCATTCACCAATGACATCTATCAATAATAAAGAACAATCAATCCATAAGCACAATGAACACAAGAGACAACATATATATGTGTAAGATTTTTCATTATGTTTTACATGTGACTAAAATCACAAGGGTTTTATCAACACCAATTGAATTAAAGAGCACCAACTCCAAGGAGAGCACCAACTCCAAGGAGAGCACCAAGTCTCAAGAGAGAACCAACTCTCAAGCAAGACTCGACTTTCCGCAAGATTCAACTTGCCGATAGAATGCAATCTATCCAACTAGAATTGATATAGTAGTACAACCAACACAAATAAAAGTCAAGCAGTTATAGAATCTTCTCCAACTCATAATCAAATATCTACAACAAATGCCGATCACAAGAATATGCCCATACAATCAACCAAACACTTAATCAACCTCCCTTCACTCACGATGCCATGCAATCAACAAGTTACCTCAACTTGTAAGATTCACCACAAGCTCAATTTATGTTTCTGATTCTAAAATCTCTATCTGTGGTACTCCTGCATGTACTATCATACCTCTGTAAATTTCACAGTTTGCAAAGCCATAGAAAAGAAGTTATAGTAGAAATACCAAGCTGATTTGTTTGAAACATATTTTCAGGATTATTCAGGAACCCTAACTTCCACATAGAATATCTCCGAAAATGTTTCAATTCAATGGATGAAATTTTAAGTATATATACTTTGATATCTTTTGTCGATCACCTCTAAAGTTTAGGGTCTGAAACTTCCCATAACAAAAGTTATAGCAAATATGTCAGACCCTCCTGAATTCTGTCCTATTCTAGAGAGCTCACTTGTATGACATGCCCCACATGGAGTATTTATTGTATGGATCTGAAAATGGTACAAAACATACTACAGAATGTAATATAACCAATACATTCGGTCTTACTAAATTTGGATTTGGTATGAAGAAGTTATGTCATTTTTACCCGAAACACCTGTTTTAGACTAGTGTTAGGACTAACCACAAACCCTATTTTCCACGGAGTGTAACTCCCAAAATACAATGACCCACAAGATGCAATTTTTACCACAGTTACTTCGATATGTTTTCTCAACGACCCTGAGATTTTTCTATCTGAATCATTGTAGAATAAAATTTATTGCGAAAATGGTGAGATGACTTGTAAATAACATACCTTAGAAAATATCATCAAAAGACTTTATCCTCCCTTGAATTTCGGCCTTATTTACGTCACCTTCCCTCTCAAATTCACCTTAGATATCCTTTGGTTACCTCAATCACTTGTAGATATTCAATATGCTCAATGGATGCTAATGGGAGACCCTTGCTCTCTTATTTATACTCTCCAAGTAGATTCATCTAGAAGTATCCACTTAACCACTTTATCCACAAATAGTAAACTCTTCAATTCTAGTTGCAACTAATTTATTTTTAATTGTTTTCTTGTTGCAACCACTTAAACCATGACTAACCACTTTGACTGGTCAACTTCTTCTAGGGTATTCTAGAATAATTTGACTTCTTTGACATTCTAGAGGCTTCTAGATAACTCATGAGGGTTCTCCAACTTCACATGGCCATAACTCTCTAACCATGAGAAGTTATGTGACTTTCCACATATCACCGGAAATGACGTGACATATACTATCCATATGGAATAGTTTCTCTTTCAAATTCACCGATATTCATTACATTATTCCTTAATCAAACTTGGGTTCCCTAACCACACTGCTGGGCTACCTAACCATTTGGATTTCACAAAGCATCTTCCTGTGAGGACTTTCAACATAAGGGGACCACTTTGAGAACTTTATCCAAGAGCGTCTTCCTGTGAGGGATTTAACCATAAGGGGACCACTTTGGAGTTTATCCATTTGGTTATTCCAATCAACCATGACAAGACAACAATGACCAACCTTTACAACATCCTGTCTATACATCAATCCATGACAATACATCACTATGACACCACTTGACATCTTTGACATCAATTACATCTATGACAACACAAGCCATCAATCAATACATCAATGATACTATGACAAGACATCAACTCTTTGACATCAATCATTTGACATCAATGACAACATAATGCAACACTAGATGTATTTCCTCTTGTGATGGACAATTCATTGGATCCTATTTCCCAAGCACCTGTATAAGAATTCAACCTAGTGTGGTTTATTGCTATGTGCATATGGTATGTGTTGGTTTGAATCCACATCCAGACAGATTCTATCCTCATAGGTATCCAGTGTAGTGAAAGTAATAACAAATACCAACATCATTAATAGGTCAAAGACTATTGCTAGAGCCACGTTCTCCGAGTCAATGGTTGCAAAGAGAGTCAAATAGGTCATCAAAGTGTTCAATAACTGATGGAGTGACATTAGAAAGAACATACACTTCTTTGAATCAATGATATAAATTGATCTCTTCATAGCCCATCAAAGTCCTTCCAACCCATCCTAGAAGTAGGATTAAAAATGTACTCGAAAAAATGTTTATTTTTCGTTTTTGCTAATTTTTTGGAAAATGCAAAGTAAAATTTAAAATTTCATATGAAGGGTGAAAGTATAAGCCGTCTTTCATGGTCAGGACTCCCGATTCCAAGTCACGATTTACTTTTGGGTTCGTGATTGCATGTAGATGTAATTAATATTAAATCAAATTGATTGCAGCTTCGACCCTAGAGATTAATGTATATGTCTTTGGAGATTGATGTATCCATCAAATTCACCTGTGCATAACTGCATGTTAGTTTAGATTAATGATTGTCGGATGGCATGGAGATTAACATATCCATATTTGTTAGTGGTCACCTCAACAATCAACCTGTTAGCATGTGCATAATTGCAATTTTCATGTATTGTAATTTGGGAGAGGCTAAGATCTTCCAGTTCCTTGTTACTAATATCGACTATTACATGCATTTTATGATTATTTCCTCCCTGTCCATTTATCCATATATGAACTTAGGAAAACTTAGAATTGGAGCCAGGGAAAGAAAAGAAAAGATATGTTCTCTTTTCCCTTCCTTATGAATTTGAACTAACAATGACTGCAATGCACAAGCATCAATTGAACTCGGGCATATCAAACTACATCAGTGATCAAGCATTGAGCTGTGCGCGTCATATAATCATCGAAGGGACCCAATTTGTTTTTGTTGTTGCCTTGAAAGCCCCTTTTGGTCGCAATCTATTACTTTTTGTAAGAAGTAGTCTTGCGTCTTATGTATCTTCTTTATCTGACGGTTGAAACCATGAAGATCCATCTAGTCAAAGTAAGGTATGTAATCTCCAATATTAAATGAGCCTAGTAACACAAAACTTTCTTTGATCATTGAATTGAAACCTCCTAAGTCTTGATTTGACGTTATCTATGTTCGTCTCTTATGTTTAGAAGCCATATGTGTCTTGTCCTAGGATTGTAGAGTGCCATCCAACCTCATTATGTACTTATTGTCACAATTATGTCAATAATAATTCATAATTTTACTTCACTTCTCTTTTTATTTTGAATATTTTGAGTGATATTGCAAACAATTAGTGCTAGTTGCATAACAATATGTCTCCCTCATGTAACAGAGCTCTACCAAAGTTTGAATGTTTGGGACATACTTTGCAACTCAAACGACTGGGGAGCTGACATTATCTGATTGCATCTTTAAATTAACTATAATATGTTCTTTGTCATTGCCATGTTGAAAGTAAAAGGTTTCTTGAAGTTGGAGTTTGGCAAGATTTGGCTCATCTATATTTTGATCTCTCTCATTGGCGAGATGTTGAAATATGTTTGGAGAAGGCTAAATATTTAAACATTTATTCTACGAAGATGTTACACTCAAAATGTAAGAATTGAGGTGTTGTTCTTGATAAGGTAGGAAAATTCCATGTTTTTGTGCACAATCTTCAACTTTTGTATTGATGTTTTACTAAGAGGATTTTAACACGGATCTTTGATAGAAATTTTAATGCACTCGTACTACTTAATAATCATTCATAACTACTTGCTAATCCACTCTCCACTTCAAATATTCCCTAAACAACACACCCTAAAGTCACATATAATATTATATCTTTCCATTCTTTATCTATTATGTTATTTCTGTCAAATTACTTATAAATGGTTGAAATAAATTAATATAGTAAAATTAAAACTACAACCTTTTATTGGTTGATTTCCATGCAATCTTTATAAGTTCATAATAACATTTCTATCTTGCCATTAAAATCATTCAAAGCTTGATCGAACACATGCCAAAAATAATTAAATTGATAGGGAAATGACTCAACTAAACGTGGTTTCTAATGTTCCTAAGAATAATTTTTAGCATAATAAATCTATAAATTTTCTTTTTAATTTTGTAAATAGAACATTTGTATATTATTTCCCGAACTACCTTTTATCCAATAAAAAAACATACCATAAATGAAAGTATCAGAATTAGCAATAGGTTTATGGGAGTAAAGAGTATATGGTTCTTCTATCTCTTCAATTTTACACATGTTTTCTGTATTTATTACTAATTTATATATGTTATGAAATCAATATAAATTTAAGATGGGTTTTAAATAAAATAAGCATATATTTTTATAATGTATTGGAGAAGTTTCAGCAATATTTATTTAACGAAAATGTCAAATAAAATTTTATGCAAACTAAAATAAGTTACTATTACTTAAGAACATCAGCTTCGTGCTTCCAACAATTCATTCTTCATCATTTAATTAAAAGAGGAGTAAGAGGAAAGTAATAAGTAAGTGAGGTAATAAGTAAGTGGGAGTTTAATAATTTATTTCCTTATATAAATTAAGTAATGAAAAAATAATAAAATCCCAAAAACAATAATAATTTTAAAACTCAAAATTTATATGGATATTATCAATCTACAATAATTTTAAAACTCAAAATTTATATGGATATTATCAATCT
>ML784450.1:69763-82435 GCA_009831015.1 Picea engelmannii
CATCTTGTACTTGTCCAAACTTACCCAATAGATCCTTGCATTCTTGCAAGACATAACCTGAGGTAGGTCTCCTCTTGTCCAAATCTCATGAATCATAACCACAGACTAAATCACTGCAACCACTTTAGGTGATACTTGTGCTTTTGTGTTTGAAGCACTCATATCCATGCTCTTTACCTAGTTTTTCCATGTGTCTACTGATAACACCAACTGCATGTGAAATGATGACCATTTCCCATTGCAATCATCAAACTTCCTACTAGCATATAATACTCGGGACATATGACCCTTTTCTTCTTCATCACTTAGGACATAAACCTGAAGAGAACTTATAATGGAAAGCCAAAGGGATTTTATCGGTTTCACATTATTCACACCGAATTTCCTGAGTATCTTCACCACATACTTTTATTGTGATAACCAAGATTACCATATTTCCTGTCTCTGTGTATTTCCATGCCCAAGATTTATTTTGTTGCTCCCAGCTCCTTCATAACAATGTCTTAACCAACTGAGCCAACCTATTGACCTCAACCATGCTTGTTCTTGCAACAAGCATAACATATAACACCAAGATAATGAATATACCATAAACACAATGGTTATACTCAATTCTTGTAAAATTTAGCTCACCATGAAGGAATCAAACATCTTGTACCATTTTCCTAGCATGATTCAAGACATACAATGATTCTTGAGTTTGCAAACAAATCTTCTGTTGTGATTCTGAACTAACCATTCTGGTTGTTCCAATTTCATCCCCTTATCCAAAACACTCCATGTAAAACAATTTTAACATCTATCTGTACTAATACAACTAGTGCTAACACAACATGAATATAAACAATCTTTTAACAACTGGTGAGAAACTTTCATGGAAATCACTACCTTCCAAATACCTTTCTATTACTAGTCATGCTTTGAACCTTTCATCTTTTACTATGTTTGATTTTATAAAAGGAGATTCATCAAACACTGCATCTTTGTCCATGATGATTTTGTGGGTAGTAGGATCCCACAGTCTGCACCCCTTAACATCATCACCATATAAAAAATCTACATGTTTGATCTGGGTCCTACTTAGAGTGCTGATAAAAAACATAAGCATCACAACTGAATAATTTCACATTTGAGTAATTACCAGATGACATGTTCATACCTCTTCCAGAATCTTCCAGTCTTTTGCAACCGATGGTGACTGAGTTACCAGATAGCACATCCGCTTCTGTCCAAAACTATTGCTGCAACTTGGTATTTTTGAACATGCCTATTCGATCCCAGCTTCCTTGCAATACTTTCCAAGTTCCATGGATATGAACCTACCTTCATCATATATTCTCAAACACTTGATTGACTTGCCAATACATCAACCTTTCTACAGACCCACCTTTATAACCTGGACACACTACTCCACCTCGAACTTTGCATTCGAACAACTTTGACCAAATCCGGCCAAACCAACCCAAGTGAACCTTTGCCGCTCACCTACAAGGACTTTACACTAGAGTCTCAATGCTCCACCTTAACATGAATATTTCCTTGACCAAATCCGGCCAAGTCGACCAAGTAAGCCTTCACCGCTTACCTCTAGGCCCATTTACAATGGAGTTCACCAAGACTTTTATAGGCTTCATTACATGTAATCCATGGACACAATACCACGGGATACCCAAAAAACATGGACCGGAAAAACCACCTTCTTTGACCTAAAAACCAGATTTAACTCATTAACTCTTTCACCGAGTCAAGGTTAACCCAACATACATGCCCCCCCACATATTCAATCTACCTAAATCTATGTCTAGAATTTTCATAGGTGACATGATAAACCAGGGGTATGCATGCCTATCCAGGTCTTATAGACATATTCCCATTTACATGCAATCAATAATTTTTACAACTCCAAGGTAAACACATTTTTTTTCTTCACGATGATTCAACCATCACCGCTCTTGCTGTTTCCTTGTTGTACGAGAAGATCCTACATCTTAAGCTTCCATAGCTCAAAGCTATTCTTGCTGCTGAATAACCCCACCTAAAACTTAGAACTCTACATATTCCCCATTAGCACAAAAAAATGCCCAAAGCAAGCTTATAATACTAAGCTTTGATATGGAGGAACAAAAGTATACTTTCTAGGTTGAACACCAAATATTAATTAAAGGTTCAAAAAAAAAATATTTAATGTATTCTACCTTAAAACTTCCTTTTTACAAAACAAAAAGGTCCACCTCTTAAATAATATTATAACATTCACCCATCCTTTATCAAGTATATGCCTTTAAACCTTTTTTTCCAAAAAGAAACGTCAACGAATAAAATATTCACCCATTTAATTATGAAGTCGATCCTCCATGTGCTTAACAAAAATTCAAGTCCATACCTTGATTTATGTGCATATACCTCATGCGTTCAAAGTTAACAAAATTTCCACGGTGATAACTCCATGACTATCGCTCCTCCCGAGAGGTGTGAGGCGTGAATCACGATGACACCAAATTATCACTCCTCTCACTTAGTATAGGGTTCGATGATGCATAGACCTATAGCTCCTCACACTTGGTCACACTTGGTATATGGTACAATGATGCAAAGACTACGACTATCACGCCTGTCTCTTCGCTCAGGGGATCTCCACAATCACCCCTCCAACATGGCTTAGGGAACAATAGTTTGATGATTATCGCTTCTCCCTGAAACAAACTCACCTTTGACTTATGGTCTACCTAAATTTGATCCATCGACCGACGGTCCCTTCAACTATGCGCTCGGTTTACCTATTCTAATCACCAATGACCTGATTCTCTTCTCCTTCGCTCTTAGATCTTTCAACTCTGTGCTCTGATACCACTTGGTGGGAAGCGAAAGAAAAACATAACATAAACAAAGCATAAAAATGTGAACATCAAAGAAAACACAACACATCAACAATCACAAAATTGACATAGTGATTTATCTGGAAAACCAATGCGGGAAAAAACCACAGGGCAATGATAGTCGATATTCTTATTATTCAAGGGATAATTACAATAGCCAACACATACATACAATCATCCTCTCCTCACAGACACACTGTACTCCATAGTATTGTGTCTTACTCATACACTCTACACACATTGCTCTCCACCTCTATGGGTATGCTCGTATATATATCATCTCTCAAATAGTTAGACTAGCTGATTATAGTTAGATCCACCAGTTACACAATCTGTTCACAAAAGAGTGCATGCATGCACATTCCTAATATCGCTGCATGCATGTGTATGTGACCACATGGGAAATTCATTGGCATGTTTCCAACAATATGTAATTATGATGGTAGATAATCCACTGCCAAACATTCAATAATATTAGTTGAGTTATGTTTTGGAATAATTTAGATTGAGTATTTTATGATAATAATAATATGTTCAATTTGGATTTCAAATTAATAATACATACTTTTCCAACCACACTAGAGATAAATTTGATTGGAAATGTAATATTTTATTTAACACATATTTCTATGAAGTGTGTATTTAATTTATTGTTTTCAATTGAAACGTAATTTTTTTGAAAACTTTTCTTGCTACATGAGTATATACCCTTTTAACTGAAATTAGAATAACCCTTCCAATTTGAAATTAAAAATGACCCTTCCAATTTGATCACTACTCCGAATGCACTTATCTGTCAGATAAAAAAGAGAATAGATCATTGGTACACTTGAGTTGAGACACCATTGTTGGTATGCTTGAGTTGAGATACCGAACCATACTAGACAATAGAACACGAAGCTATACATACGGTGCTAGTCTACAAGTAGGACGAGACAAACTACTTGTTGGGTGATGCCTTTTCTATCTATTGCAAGAGTTGATATGGAATTCGTTCCTTATAAGAGTTGATAGATCTGATACATTTGGGATGTTTCTGTACATAATGAATCTCAGAACCTATGATCGTTGAGTAAACTATAAACTATCCCTTTGTTTTTATGAGTTCCTGGAAATTGATATGGATAGAATAATTGAAATACATGCTGAACATATACAATGGGATGGAACACCAATGATCAGTGGATCAATCTTGATTTCATCATAAAACTAGACCATGGATTGTGCTTTCCAATATTAGTAAATGGTTTCTATATAAGTCCTCTTGCTATTCCAGTAAATCCTTTTATCCAACTAAATCGTCATGTCACTGTCACTCATGAGGAAGAAATACCACATTGAAGTGGAGAAGCGAAGGAGCAGAGAAGAGACTAGAACTGTTGGAGTTAATTCACACACACCTAGGATTTTTTTTCCTAAGGTTTTTGTTTGTTTATTAGTCATAATTAGTCATTATCTAGTCTCCTATATTTTAGGATAGAACATTCCACCTGGAGAATATTCTCTTTCAGTTCACACTTCAGTTTAACTAGTTGAGTTGAGTTTAGATGTTGCATTGGGATCATCACCATGCTAATTCGACCATGCCTTGGTATCATCACCAGAGTGGCGCATTAGCCTTGATTCCTTGAGTTAACTCCTCACTACTTTCTGTTCAGTTAGTTAATTGAAGACTAGTTGACTAGTTAACTCAACTAGGTGGCAATTCACTCCCATAACTGCCTGAGAGACTAGAATAGGTGGCAGTTCACTCCCGTAACTACCTGAGAGACTAGAATAGGTGGCAGTTCACTCCCGTAACTGCTGGTTTGTGTCCATATCACTCTAGACCACCATTATGGCAACTTGGTTCACCTCAAGTCGAACTCATTGAGTTATACAGAGTATATCATGTGTAAATTATTCATTATTCACAATGGTTAATGAGAATTCTTCCATTCTTTCTCTCCTTCTTCTTCTTTTTCCAATTCTCATGCAAATGTGTGTATCATTGTTTAGCTAGATATATTATGTGTAGGTCAACACATTTGCATGGTATCAGAGCCGACAAACTACTAAGCAAAAGCTACACCAATTTTTTTTTTGCATGTACAAAAGATTGAAGATAGCGGAAAGATGGAATTCCAAAAAGAATTCATTCTTACACCTTACAACTATTTTGTATGGAAGGAGAAAATAGCCATACATCTCCAATCCAGAGGGTTGTACAGGTTAACCATGAATACAGATATAGAGCTGACATCAGCCATAGAAAAATCCAAGTACTTAAATCACATAGATGAGGCACTCAGAACAATTTGTAGTCTTATTTCTCCCAATCTCCTTTTTCACATATCTTCCTGTAAGACTCCCAATGAAGCCTGGAAAATCTTGTAAGGGCTCTTTGGAAAATAGGATGATATGAGGGGACACATGCTGGAGGTGGAGCTGCTCACATTGGATCAAAAAATCTTCGACAATATCCAAGATTTCTTTACAAAATTCAAGGATTTATTGTCGCAACTCAAAGCTTGCGGGGTTGATAAATCGACGAAGGAGAAACAAATGGTTCTCACCATTATCTCCAAGCCTGGTCCTGAATTCTCTGTATTCATATCTACATTCCATACTATCAGATTTGCCTCTTGAGCCACCTGGAAGATTCCTTCTCTTGAGGACTTTATCGAATCCTTGACACAAGAGAAAACCAAGCTCATCAACATGGGCACAATCAAAGGCCCAAGGGTGCATGCATTCACTGTGCATGATGGCAGCCAAAAATGTCAGAAATCTAAAGATAAAGATAAGCATAAATCTCATGCACATACGAAGAAGGAAGGGTACACAAAACCCTTCATTGATGCCTCCAGATCCAAAGGAGAAAAGGGAAGAAAAGGAGAGAAATGCACATACTGTCACAAAGGATTCCATTCAGAATCTGCATGCATGCAAAATAAAATAGATCTGATGTCTCATATACTTCAACAAAACAACCTTGGAGATTGCATCCCCGAGGGTGCAAAGAAGAAGAAGCCAGAAGATCCGAATTCCAAGAAAGGCAATTCTAGCCATGCCTTGATTGCCATCAACTCCTCTCCCGATGCTTGGATTGTAGATTCAAGAGCATCACATCACACGGCTGCCTCAGAAGCAATATATTATTCTTTGGATGCATGCAAAGGTCCTCCCATTCTGATGGGGGACAACTCTTCTGTCGAAGTCACCGGCAAAGGAAGGATTGAACTCACCAACGGAAGCTTCGAGAACGTGCTGCATGTTCCCAAACTTTCTGTCAACCTTCTCTCTGTGTATCAGATGACGAATTCCGACACTAGAAAGAAAGTCATCTTCACACCAAATTCCGTGGACATCTACGACATGCAAACCAACTCCAACAAGAACACCTACCTCTTCTCTATCCCAGGATTTGTTGGGTCTATAAACCCATAGAGAAGCAAATATACAGCATAAATAAAGAAATACACAATACCAATCACATGAAAGACACAAATTTATGTGGAAAAACCCTTTCCACGAGACAATGACAATCTGTATTTTATTGTTCAACCAAGAATATTTACAATACAATGCAGGAGAAAGCTTACAACCTTGACTCACTATCTTCCTCTATGGACTACATATCCATAATCATTTACATGAAACTAATTCATAGATTGCCGCAACATATTTTGGATTAATAGCTTAAAGCTCCTGTTTGAGCTCCCACAAAATCATGAAAACCGATGGAATTTGTTGTCACCGGTTGAACAAGTTTGACTTGTTTGGAGGACACCAAAGGTTAGTCGGGTGACTTCACTCGCTATATTTTTTTACTATTTCTTTTTACTTATTTTTGTTTGATGGCAGCCCCATAAAGATAGGTCCACTGACCATTGCTCCTTTATTGTAATGCATTAAGTCTATAACTATTCACCTGAGTCTCTATATACCATCATTATCATTCCATTTGAAGTGCTATATATGTATTATAAATTCTCGATGTCTCTTATATACAAAAACCCACCTAGAGTCTCTCCCCAACTTGCAATATGTGCCTATTTGATAAATTTTGGGCCAGTCTCTTCACCAATATTTGGGATATGTCGTGGTCTTTTCTAGTTGTATTTGTTGGAGAATTCAATTTTTTTTTTGAGAAAAACTTGTCGCAAATGAAATTTTATCAACGAGAAATTCATCATTTATAATAATGTTCCATTATATATGGGTGATGAAGTAATACTCTAAAAATATAGGACAAAAAATGGTAATATGAGTATGTAGGTTTTCACAATTAGTCATAATGCTATAAAAAATTCTAGATCAAACCTCCACATAGTTTTGATCCAAAAGTTTCTCTAACAAAAAACAATATTCAAATAAATTAGGCTTTCAAAAGCGTTTTCAAAACTTTTAGGATTTAAAAAAATTAAAAATGGAGTTGTATTCAATATTGCAGTTATGATGTTCATCGACATTCATTTCTAAGTCTATCTTTTGGAACATGGGTGCATTCTCAATGTTTTTTGTCTTCCACATAAACATACATAATTATAAACTATTATCTAATGAATATAAATATAAACATATATAATTATAAACTATGCTCTATTTTACTAAGCATTTTGGATGGCCTTTCATAATTGTTATTAAGTTTCATTTCTTGGTTCTTTGCACTCCAACCTTGTCACCATGGATATCAATGAAAGATAACAACCATAATAAAGGCTATATAAAAAATACTCAATCTAGTCAATAACCACATTTAACAAACCCCATGTAGGGGAGGAGCATGCCTACTAGGATTTGAACTTGGGTCATTGCCACAACAACTACTCCAAGTTGCCACTAAACCATAGGTTGATAACCAAACTATAAAGGTGATTGATTTGTTGTTAAGAGATCAACATATATAGTACGTAAGAGACACTATATTCTAAGGACATCCATGAGGGTTAGCTCGATTGGTAGAGCTCATGTGCGAAAAATAATGGGATCCTTGAGATCGAATTTCATCGAATCAATTGGGGCTACCTATCAATATTCGATTGACAATTACTACCCTCCTCCATCCAAAAAATTAGGGAAGAGGGGGGGAATCTATAGGGGGTTGGAAAGGCACCAACATCCTCATTTGGAACAATTAAAAAAAATAATAGAAGAAAAGAAAAAAGAAAAAAAGGATGCAACACTACTATATGAATGTTACCATAATTAATATAATTGCACCTAAAGGCACTTTCTACAAACTTGTATGAGGGATATGTGTAATTCCTTTCATTCTCAACATGGAGTTGACATGTGGCATTTAAAAAAACATTAATAACAAAAACATATTTCAATGTCTGCCATAAATAAAATATTTCAATATCCATCTTTAGTAAAATAATTCTATATCAACTCTATATATCTAGAGAGAAAGAGAGTGTAATTGAAAGAAAAAGAATTCTGATTTAGTTAATAGGTGCTTTCTACTTCTAAGAATGAGGGAGATGGGTAATTCCTTCAATGCTTAATATGGTCGAGTTGACATGTGACATTTATAAAAATATTAATAAGAAAAAATAATATATATATATATATATATATATATATATATCTTGCTCATTTAAGAGCTCAACAAGTCACTTGTGGGAATTGAACCTGGGAGGGGGGGAAAACACCTCTCAACACAAACCACTCGGGCTAAACCCAATTGACACACACACACACACACACACACACACACACACACACACACACACAACAATTGAAAGAAAAATAAATCGTATTGCATCTAAAGGCGTTTTCTACAATCAAATATGAGGAATATGTGTAATTCCTTCAGTTCTCAACATGAAGTTGACATGTGGTATTTAAAAACATATTAATAACAAAAAAATATTTCCAAAAAAAAATATTTCAATATTCATCTTAAGTAAAATAATCTTATATCAACTCTATATATAGAGAGAAAGAGATAGAGTAATTGAAAATATTTTAGTTAATAGGTGCTTTCTACATTTAAGAATGAGGGAGATGCATAATTCCTTCCATGCTTAATATTATGGAGCTAACATGTGGCATTTAAAAAGACATTAATAACAAAAAATAAATTTATTAAGGGCCATAAATAAAATATTTCTATGTAACCTATTTAAATATCCCGTGTGTGTGTGTGTATGGGTAAGTGCATGAAGTTGGTGGTTGAAAAAGTGGCAAGGGGGTCACCAGGAACACACAGTTGCAGGAACACATGCATGGTACACATTCCTAATCCTATAGGTTTGGAAATGCCCAAACTTCTAGCAAGTTTGCCACATAGGTTTGTCGACAGGAATGTGTGAGCGTTCCTTACATGAATAGACACATGTTTCTACTATGCCCATTTTTTAAGAACCGTGGGCGTGTTTTGTGCTCATTTTCACACCTCGCCTCATGAATTTCCTTCATTGATCAAGCAAAACAAACAAGTAAAGAAGGATCAAATCCCAAGATCTTTCCACTGTGTCCATCAAAAGAAAGATATGGTTGATTTTTTGTCATTTCCTTTCTTGGTTTTGAAAAAATAAAAAAATTAGTCATAGGTTATGGATGTAAATCCCAATGGCACTGAAAAATTATTAGCAAGGTTCACTACACAAATAATACTTGAATGTAAATCTCTCAACAATTCACCAATCTTGTATAGGTTTTTTTCAAGCTCATTGTAAAGATAACACATAGTTTTTCTTTGTTTTATAAAAAAAATATGTTAATGATTTTGTTGGGATTAAATACCATTGTTGTTTGTAATACCTTAGTCATAAGTCCACTTATTAATTTGCCTTATTAAACTGCAATGTATATTACAAAATGGAACCTGGTGACAATGTAAACCGTCCACCAGTAGACAAAGGAGAGAAAAACCCCAACCCACTACAACCACCCAATCTAAACACTAAAATTGGTGAGGGGTTGGATACATTAAGAACACTTGTAGATCAGTTAAGGGGCACCATAGAACCAAGCAGACTATCCTTGGCTACTTCTTTGGACGTCATTATGAGGTCCATTGCAAGTGCCCAAGGGGAATTGACTTCTTTGTTACTATCCGGCCCATGCCTATATGTCATATGGACCATTATACTAACCTGATCTGAGTGATAATATTGGCTTTGAATCTCTTTTTGGGGTTGAAGGGTGTAGTTCTCAACAAAATCAACCACTGATAACACAGTACCAACAAGAAATGTATCTCTTCATATTGTAAAATTTTTGTCCTGCAATCGAGCCACATGCACATGCTGGACATATTGTTGTGTCTTTTCGACGAAGTCCTTCATAAAGTCACATACTCGTACCTGGGAAGTCACCAATTGTATATTTTTTCTTTTCTGTCCTCCATCAATATCATATGCGACATATTTAAAGATTTGCAAGGCAACCTCCTTCCTCCCCAATTCATACTCATTGCTTACATGGATGCACTTGCTCAGTAATGTCATTCCACTGCACCTGGGGCATGTCCCATTTAAGCAAGATTTTTGATAAAATGTTCAACCCTCTGGCCTTGTACACAAGATGCTTTGAATAAGTCTCTAAATGATGAAGATGAAAATATAACTGAGCATTCTTGCAAAAGGGTGTTATGCAAAACACAATATGTGTGTGTGTGTGTCATAATAATAACCATACTCAATGTGATACCTACACCAACATGTGTTTATTATAACATACCAAGGCTTGCATTAATGGAAAGATCTTTGGCCCAAGTTAAGTGCACTATGTACTGTCCTGAATCTCTCATACAATTATGTCTGTGTAATGTCAAGAAATTTTTTAATATGGGGTTCACGGTTCCTAGATCCCCTTCTCAATTTAGTACATCTTTTTGGTCGAAAGAAGGCCTAGTGTTCTCATGCCAGAAATCATGTACATGTCCCTTAACTGCTTCAGTTAAATTCATGTCAGAACAAGGTAGCCTACCAATGAAGGCCCACAAATCTATTGGGCCATATGTGTTGAGGCTATCTCATCTATGCAAATACTTTCTAAGGGTTTTGACATTTCATTTCATGAGATGAGAGGTTTGTTGTAGCAAACAATGTTTTCTTGTGATCTTGATAACAATTGACCGTGACAAGACACATGGGGCTGCATTATGGTATTTAGAATGAGATTTCTTACCAATCATTTGAAAAACATCTACAAGGTTTCTAACAATATTATGACTTGTTTCTAAACTTTTGACTGCTTTAATGCCTAAAATTCTCCTAACAATAGTCAAACTTCTAGATTTTAACAAAGCAAAAGTAATTGACATTTAACAACATCAGATTTTGGTTCAAAATATTCTTTAATGATTTTATAAGAATGATAATGAATAGTATGGTTAGGTAACTTACCTTCAAGTGATGTGGACCACTTTCATCAACCTGAATATGTTTAGAAGTTCTTCGCCGCACAATGCTCAATCTAGGTAGGGCCGATGAACCCCTATTTTGGCACTCTTGACCTCCCTACTGTGGAGTTAACAATGTTGCAGTTCTTTCCCCTTCAATCACTGGAAGATCAAATCCAGGAGGAGAGTGGACATGGGATTGACTAGTTTCTGGAATGTCTGACTATAAAAAAAGAGGTTTCACCACAATGTTGTACACATGTTCCCTCTCTAATTTCATCCATTGTATAATTATCTCCAAGAAAATCCTCCATCATTTGGTCATCCACAACAAGCTGTCTTGATAAGATACTGGATGGATTGGTCTCTAATGAATTCCTATGCTTTGCTTGTGGTGATGGAGGAGAAACAACAACCAAATTTGTTCCACTAGAAATTGGATTGCCCTCTTCTGAAATCCTACGCTTTGACATATGTAACTTTGCCTTTTCTCTTTCTTCTTCTACCTTTTTGATCGGTTTCTATTTTATCAAGGAATTTATTTCTCGAATCCATCAGTTTCCCAAGTTTAAATATAAAAATTGTCTTCCAATCACCCCACCACAAATTTTTCTTGGTATTACAGAAGAAGACACAACTAACAATTCCAATTCCAAGTGGACAAATTTGTCTTCGTATTACAAAATAAGACACAACTAATAATTCCATTTTGAATTGGACAAATTTGTCTTAGTATTACACAAGAAGACAACTAACAATTCCAATTCCAATTGGATAAATTTGTATTGGTATTACACAACTAACAATTCCAATTGGACAAATTTGTCTTGGTATTACACAATAAGACACAACTAACAATTCCAATTGGACAAATTTGTCTTCTAATTCCAAGAAGACACAAGAAGACACAAACAACAATTCCAATTGGACAATTTTGTCTTTCAATTCCAATAAGACACAAGAAGACATAAACAACAATTCCAATTCTACTTGGACAAATTTGTCTTCCAATTCTTCCCACAATGGTCTTGCAATAACACAAAACTACCTATGAATTAAACAACAATACTAAAATAAGAAAAACTTGTCTATGGGTGCTATTTTTGTTTGCAAATGTCGGGAGTGCTTTGTTGGGCTTGATATAGATGAGGTAGTGGAGTGTGATTGACACAAAAAAATGCCGATTAGGAACGTACATGTTCCTAGAACACATGCGCACTAAAACATGTACATGTTCTAGGAACACACATGCATTCCTTCTAGGCATAGATGAGCAACAATTACAAGGCTTTCAAGTCACAAGAGCGCGTGCATTCTCTTAATGAAAAAAATATGGCATTTGTTATAGATCAAACATCTTTATGAATAAACATGTATATGGGTATGGGGACAACTAGGACCTAAGGGCTTAGGATTGAAAGTGTTTTGAAGCATACAACAACGGTTAGAGCACCAAGA
>ML784450.1:83852-98501 GCA_009831015.1 Picea engelmannii
TAGAGGGAAGGGGAGGTAGAGAGATATAAAGAGATAAATGGGGGGAGAGTAGAGGAGATAGAGGGATGGGGATATAGTGAGGGAGAAATGGAGGGGGATATAGAGTGAGGGGGAGATATGAGTGCATTATAGTGAGAGAGGGGGAAGAGAGAGATAAGGGGAGGGAGGGAAAGATCAAACAAGAGTAGAAGAGAGATTGAGAGTGATATGGAGAGATATAGGGATAGGGTAGAGAGAGAGGGGTAGAGAAAGAAGGGGAGGGAGGGAGAGAGCCAATAAGAGAAGAAGAGGTCTATAAGGATATGGGTAGAGAGAGAGAGGGAGGTATAATTAGAAAGATAAAAATAGAGGTAGAGAGAGAGAGAGGGAGGTATAATGAGAAAGAGAGAAAGAGAGGTAGAGAGAGAGAGTGAGAGTGANGAGAGAGAGGGAAGGATGGGGGGAGAAAGAGTGATCCAGGTGGATATCAGTGGCCACCCACCTTTTCCAACTGGCTCAAAACAATTTTCTGGCAATTTTGGTAGTTTATTATTTTTAGCAGTTTTTAACTTCCAGGGCCATTTTGAGGGCCTAAATGAAGGTTTTTTGGGATAAAGATTGTCAATGATGGCTGAAGGCTCTGATTGAGCCCCCTAGATGAATCTCCTCGATAATACCTTTCCAACGAGCTAACGTGCGCCCCAAACAGAGATCGTATGCGAAAGTTATGCCCCCGGGAAGTTGATACACCAAACTACCCAAAACGGGGTCCACAAAACTATTGGCTTTTCATCTTCCGAGGTTAGGGTTTTGGATTTTATTTATGATAAAAATGCCTTTAGAGCCTCATTGTAAAATCATCTTCTTGCGAATGTGAGTACCAGACACATCTCTTCTCAGAGATAAGCTGCCACCATTCTAGCGAGTCCTTCACTTTGCATTTTTACAGTCTTTGTACATTTTTGCTCATTAATAGAAAATTGTGTATTACTGTATCTCTGTGTTTATGGTTGCATATTTGATACATTTCTATTATATTATTGGATATCCAAGATACCTCTGTACATTTATTTATTATATCTCCTCTCTCATTTTGTGTCGAAAATAATCTGGATCAGAGGTATCAGAGCAGACTGCTCTTGATCATTTTTTTTTTCAGTGCATGTCCCTGACAAGGTCTGAGTATAGCAAGTTGGGTCTCAAGATTTTATCTCTTGAAGACAATCTCTCTCGCACGCCCAAGAAACCATCCATGGCGGAAGAAAATAAAAACGACGGAGCATACAAATCTATCAATTTGTTGCTTGAAAAAGCTCTCACACGACAAAGGGATGAAATGATGGAGAATTTTTCCCACATACGTCAACACCTGCCTATAGAAATAGGCACATCTTCATTAAACAACTACTTTGGAAGCACCTCTCCTTTCAAGGTACAAGTTAATTTTGATATTCCCATATTTGAAGTACAAATAGATGCAGATGCCCTAGAAAAATGGTCAAATCTGCTAGAAGGTTATTTCTATGTTCATAATTTCTACGTCAGGGAAAAGATCACCTTCGCACTCCTTAAGGCTTTGCCCCATGTCAAATATTGGTGGGAAACTTATGGGAGAAAATTTCCATACAGAAGTTTGGAATATATGGGGCCGAGCCCTCTTGATATTTTTTTGTGGATGTGGTAGAGGAATAGTATTACCATGTTGGCAACGATGAGGACCAGTACATGAGATGGAACACACTGCGACAAGAGAGGGGCCAAGAAGTTACAGAGTTCACCAATACCTTCCATACCTTGCACACCAAGATGGGGGTGGATTCTCCAGGGACGAGATCTTCATGTCAACCAACAATGCCTATTTTCATACGACATCCAACCCTTCAAGGATGAGGTATTATGTGATGTTTCCCCACTGGATGTCTGTGATGTTCTCTTGGGTCAACCATATATGTGGAAGAACCATGCTGTTTATGAGTCTAGACCCCGCAGTGTCATTATTTCTCTAGGGGGTCATCTCTACAGAATACCAGAGGTAGTTCTGACTACTGTTCCACCTAAACAGTACCACAAGGTAGTATCTCTTACTACAAAATTTAGCTTCTTCACAATCTGTTCAAAAGGTGAACAAAAGATACTGCAACCACTACAACCTCGGCCCAAGCACCTTCTATCCAACATAAGCAGGTCGACAAGATTGCAGGAAAGTGTAAAGATTCCTTCTGCACATAGGCATCTCATGTAGCCAAACTGGTTAAAACGGTCCAACCCTTCCAGCCACATGTTCGTGACAACCTTCAACAAGCTAAGCAATGCAACTTCTCCAACAAGGCAAACAACTCATCAAGATGCATATTCAACAAACGTTTTTCCCTCTCCCACGGGGACTCAATGCAATAGAGACCATTGCTTCCTAAGGAGGGAGGATTGATCCAGGTGGATATTGGTGGCCACCCACCTTTTCCAACTGGCTCAAAACAGTTTTCTGGCAATTTTGGTAATTTACTATTTTTAGCTGTTTTTAACTTCTGGGGCCATTTTAAGGGCCTAAATGAAGGTTTTTTGGGATTGAGCTTTTCAATCCAGCCAAAGGCTCTGATTGACCCCCCTAAATGAATCTCTTCTATGATACCTTTTTAATGAGATATCGTGCACCCCAAACAAAGATCGTATGCCAAAGTTATGCCCTTGGGAAGTTGATACACAAAAGTACCCAAAACGGGGTCCACAAATCTGTTGGCTTTTCATCTTCCAGGGTTAGGGTTTTGGATTTTATTTATGATAAAAAGGCCTTTGGAGCCTCATTTTAAAATCATCTTCTTTCAGATGCGAGTAGCGGACACATCTCTTCTCAGAGATAAGTTGCCACCATTCTAGCGAGTCTTTCACGATGTATTTTTACAGTCTTTGTACATTTTCGCTCATTAATAGAAAATTTTGTATTACTGTATCTCTGTGTTTATGGTTGCATCTCTAATACATTTCTATTATATTATTGGATATCCAAAATATCTTTGTACATTTATTTATTATATCTCCGCTCTCATTTCGTGTCGAAAATAATCCGGATCAGAGAGGGAGGGGGAGGGAGGGAGGGAGGGAAATAGATGGAGGGAAAGAGAGAGAGGGAGAGAGGGAGAGGGTCAAAGAGGGGGGATATAGAGAGGGAGTGGATGTGAGAGTGTGAGGCATGGTGAGGCAAGTTCTAAGTCTAGGTCATGGTATAAGTCTAGGTCTAGGTCTAGGTCTAGGTCTAGGTATTGACATGCCTTCCTAGGTCTAGGTCAAGGGAATTTATTTCCTTAACATGCCTTGCCTTGTAATGTACTAGTATTTCTAGTGTGCGAGAATGTGGGAGGGAGAGACATGAAGACAAGGAGAGGGAGTAGAGAGTGAGTGTGTTAGAGTGTGGGAGGGTGAGAGAGGAAGACATAGAGGGGGGATAGAAAGTGTGTGTGTGTGAGTTTGTGGGAGAGAGAGAGAGGAAGACAAAGAGGGGAGGTAGAGAGTGAGTGTGTCAAAGTGTGGGAGGGAGAGAGAGGTATAAAAATATGGGAGGTAGAGAGTGAGTGTGTTAGAATGTGGGATGGAGAGAGAGGAAGACATAGAGGGGGGATAAAAAGTGTGTGTGCGAGAGTGTGGGAGGGAGAGAGAGGTAGACAAAGAGGGGAGGTAGAGAGTGAGTGTGTTAGAGTGTGGAGGGAGAGAGAGGAAGACATAGAGGGGGGATATAAAGTGTGTGTGCAAGAGTGTGGGAGGGAGAGAGAGGAAGACAAATAAGGGAGGTAGAGAGTGAGTTTGTTAGAGTGTGGGAGGGAGAGAGAGGACGACATAGAGGGGGGATAAAAAGTGTGTGTGCGATAATGTGGGAGGGAGAGAGAGAAAGGCATCGAAGGGTAGTAGAGAGAGTGTGTGAAAGTGTGAGAAGGAGAGAGGGGAAGATAGAGAGGGGGGTAGAGAGAGAATTAAATGTAGGAGAGATGGGTAGATGTAGGAAATATAGAGGAAGGGAAGCAGAGAGGGAGACATAGAAGGGGGGTAGAGAGAGAGTGAGAGGAAGGGGGTGATACAGAGGGAGACATAGAGGGGGGATAGAGAGAGAAATAAGGGTAGAGAAAGTGAGACTGAGACTAACAATGAGAGAGAGAGAGAGAGAGAGAGAGAGAGAGAGAGAGAGAGAGATGCCAAGGAAAGGTCTAGGTCTATGTCTTTCCATGCCTTGTGATGTCTAAGTCTTTCCATTTCTAGGTCTTACCATGTATAGGAGTGTGAGGGAGAGAGAGGGAGAAAGATAATGGGGTAGAAAGGGAGATAGAGAGGCGGGGTAGATGTCGAAGAGAGAGAGAGTAGGGGGGAATGGGGAAATGAATTATAAGAGAACATGCATGTTATTAGGAATGCGTGCACATTATTAGGAATGTGTGCACATTCTTAGAGCACATGCACGTTCCTAGAGCGCATGCACATTCCTAGAGAACGTGCACGCTCCTAGGGAATGTGCATGCTCTTAAGAATGCACAAGTGTTCTTTTGAATTCAAAATTTTTTGGGCATGATTGAAAACGTGTATGTTGACTTTGTTGGCTTAGATTTAGGCCCGGGATGAAAAACCTAGTGGTTCAGTCTACAAATTGATAAAAACCTTCATTTTTGTGAATACCCCTCTATATCTCTGTCTTTGACGTTATTTTTCTATAGGCTAAACAATTCAGTTTTTGATGGAACTATAGACATAGATAGATTCAACTATGCAGATTTCAAATATACAATTTTTTTTTTTTAAATTAATATTGTTTACTATTTTTAATCTATTTTTGTCTTGACATATATCAAAATCCTAGAATACATACATCTCTTATTTCCTCTATAACTTTTTGTTGGATTAACCATTTCTTGAATGAGTTATTTGCGACACTAGAGGAGACTGATACCTATGATATTAATTTTTTTTTGGATCATGTTAAGACCATCTTAGTGTGCATGAACAAAACACGTGATTTCAAGCATATGTTGACTTTGATAATTTTAAAACAATATAACATTAATATTAAAAATTTCCAAAAAATACACGACACAAGAAAAACGAGTTCTCTACAAGTATACACATTTTTGGAATGAAATTCCATCATTAAGGTACTCAACACATGCATGAACACAAACATATACCTTATGTTTTGTTGGAAAAATAATATACCACTGCTAGAAAAAAAATCAAATTTAACATAGTTATTCACAATTTCTATGAATAAAAGTTGTATATTCAGAAATCTAATTCAATTTTCTATTTTTCATATTCTTACAAAATATTCAAATTCATTGTAAAAGTACCTTGAATAATATCTCCATGTTAACAAATTGCTGTTTTTCCAGGTTTGCATTGCCACTAACGCATCATGAGAGACAATCATTAGCTTGCACACACACACACACACACACACACACACACACACACACACACACACACACACACATCAATTGAAAGAAAACAAATCTTATGGTCAAAACATTTGAATGGTGGGTCGAGTACGACAAACATGTGAAATTCTTTAGAATTAACATTGATCCATCTTGTAACATCCCCATTTATATAACAATTGAAAGAAAAAAATTTCTTATGGTCAAAACATTTGAATGGTGGGTTGAGTATGATGAATATGTGAAATTATTTATAATTAAAATTGATCCATATTGTAACATCCCCATTTTCAACCCCAAAATAACAATGTGTACTATAAATATAGCTTGTGGCCGAGAGCCAAGCGATGTATATTGTAAATGTGATGTATGGCCGAGAGGCAATATGTAAACGATGTAAATCAAAATATAATGAACAAAATGTATTTCCAGCTGCATATGGACATGGACGAAGAATTGGGGGCTAAGTATCCACAAGAGAGGGAAGAAATACAAAGGGGAGAGTTACCCATATCTAGTAAACCAAGACCCATTTTCTATTTTCCTCTAAATTATCCTTGCCATGAACCTTCCATTAGTAGTTGAGTGTTCTAGAGCCCAATCATTGAATTCATGTAAGAGGGTTGATGTGACAGTCACTTCCCATAGTCATTGAGAGCATGGGGGATGAGTACAATAAACTTGGAGAAGAGTGTAAGTCAAGAAAACAAGAGAAAGATAGAAAATTTGTATGGGTAGGAGACCCAATTTTGGTACATTCATGTGTTTGCATAAAGAGCAGTTTTAAATGGAGTTTTTTTTTTTGGGGGGGGCGCGATGAGCATAGTATTATGATTATGGGAGCTTGAAGGTAGCTGTGTGGATATATTTTCTACTATTTTGGAACTGAAATTTCATGGAGAATAGGCCATGTTCCTGGAAGTGACGAGGTGATAGAAGTTCATCCAAGGAGTCGACTTTTTGGCTCCTGAGCGAATCCATGTTGCAACTGTAGAATTCCTAAAGTCCCAACAAGTTGATTTGCTGTCTATTCCATGTTGAAATCCTTGGAGGGGAGTGGAAAGGCCCGAGGGATTGTGAGCAGTAAAAGGGGATTCCATCCCTTGGGTTGTGCAGGTTGAGGGAAATTTTGTTGGTGGACTGGAATTAACTGAGAGTTTGACTCCTGAAACGGGGACACTATCCATCCTTAGGGACCTCCATCTTTTTTGGATTCATATCCCCAAATCGAGGATGTATCGCCGTTGAGAACTGGAACAACAAGGCTACGATTAGGAGGAACGTCCATCCTCTGTAGCGGGTTGCACATTTCATTACAATAAGTATTCCTATGTGCTGTGGTTGTTCATGTTAATTGATGATATAAGAGATGTGCAATTTACTCTGAGTTATATTTGGTTATTGTTGCTTAATGAAAATAGGAAATTGCATTCATGTCTCTATTTCATTGTTGAATGTTGTTGTATGTAAATAACTACTGCTGTGCATAGTAAGAGTAATTGTGTTTATGTTTTTATAGAACATGGACAACCGGGTGAACTTGTATTTCATGCTATAAGTTAATTTTCACATTTATATTGGTATAAAATAATTTATTGTGTCATTTTAATAGTGACGTGACCCAATTGGGGCTGGGTATGTTACAAAGTGGTATCATAGCCTTCGTTTCAACACTGGAACTATATGGACCAGAGTCAGAGCTGTAGGATACAACACTGGGTCATGAATACCTACTACAAAATCAAGAATACATCAGATATAAATGGTGATTGTTTATGTATACATGTATAACCCACATTCATAAGGGAAAATGAATACCAAGAGTTTATAAAGAAAATGTGAAGATATATGGATTAAAAGAAAATGGGAGAGTATGGAACCCCATGTAAGGAAATGAACTTTTGTGAGAAAGAATAATGAATCCGGAGGTAGATAACTTTGAGTCGTTGATCTATGGAGATCAATGGTTAAGATAAAATAATTGAAGGGGGCCCGATGCCAGTGGGCTAGCCCAGCCATGTCAACACCATGATTACAATCTCATTTGTGACATCTGCATGAAAAAAGTGGAAAATCGACTAAGTCCCAAGATGTTGCAGAGGTGGTGAACACAACAGAGGATTAAGGGTATGGAGAGAAGTGTAGTATCCCCGCGGACCCACGAACCCATGGTAAGAAGTGGAAAATTGACGAAGTCCCAAAGATGTTGTGGAGGTGGTGAACACAGTGAAGGATCTGGGGTATGGAAATAAGTGTGGTATCCCCGCAGACCCGTGAACCTATGATAAGAAGTGGAAAATCAACTAAGTACCAAGAGTGGATTGATTGGGTAGAAGAGATCAAAGATATAAATGTATATGGAAAATGTTGGAGGCCTGCGAATGTGGAAAGAACTCAGAAAGCGACTAAGTGTCAAGATGTCGTAGATCACGAAGATAGCTAGACAAATTGTTAAGTATCAAGATATTGTGGAGGTGGTGAGCACGATGAAGAGTCGGGGGTATGTGAAGAAATGTTGTGGATGTTGGGTATGTGTTATATTCTTTTCATGAGTAGTAGTGTCACTTGGAAATGTGTGCCTCGGGAAACATTTATGCCTCGGGAAACGTGACACCTGCCTCGAGAAACGTGTCATGTATTTAGGTGGTTTTTAGGCACATGGTTTTTGCCGATGGTTTTCTATTTTCGGTTAAGGAATTAGGGTTTTGGACTAATCCAGGTCATTGGGTTAGGGTTTTGGATGCTGCTGGCTCCTATATGTATATTGTAATGTAAACAATGTATCAAAATGAATGAATATAGAATATGCTGGTTTTCTCGGTTTGGGTTTCTAGGGGAAAAATCTTTGTGTAATGTTTGTATTTGCCATTGTATCTTTTCTGTTATTTTCTAAATATCTGTTTGCAGTAGATATTGTACAAGGTTAGAATTTACAGTGGACCCACGAACCTGCAGTGAGATGTCGAAAATTGGTTAAGTATGAAGAATATATTGAATGGATATATCTCAAAGAAATAACTAAGTATCGAGAAGGAATCGGTAGAATGGAGATGTTCTACAGACCCATGCTGAAATATCAAAAAAATCGACTAAGTATAAAGAATCAGTCGAATAGACATGGTCATATATATAAGAGCCGAGAAAGTGCTGTAGACCTGCTGCCCACAGTGAGATATGAGAAATGAATAAGTATGGAGAATCAACCAGGTGGCTAGGAGGCCACCATGTGTCACAGATCGGATGGCCAAAGAGTGAGGGATCCGACGACTCATGATGTGTCATAGACATGTGGAGAAAATAATGGAAAAGTATAAGTGCAAAGTGAGTGTGGCAGAACTAGAGGGTACAAATTGGAGATCACGAAAGCCCAAAATGAAGAATACATATGAATTAGATCCACAACAAATCCATCAAGGCATACCAATGGTGAAGATATAGTAAAAAAATGATCGGATAGTTGTTGAGCGTTCCTACTATGTTGCATGTGCTAATGAATATTCCTTCACTATTTTCCACCATAAATTTCAGCTCGGATCTTGAATTGGAGCAAACAAATAGTCGATGGAAAGGGCTTGAGAAATAAAAGATATCTATCAACCTAGAATTTTGTTTTGGGCATTATCTCTTCTCCCAAAATTGATAACAGTGAATTATGTAGCAACAGAAGAATGGAAATTGCAACTTGTAAGTGTTGTAACTTTTCACTTATATTGAGGCATGAGGACAGTTGTTGGAAATATGTTTCGGAAAATAATGCATTTAAAGAATCCTACTTAGGAGTAGTGAATTAATATTATTCATAATTTAAAACAAAGAATGACTTATAATCTAATTAATAAATATTTTGCAATAAGCTTAATTCTAACAACAAATTATTACATGCACATTCTTGTAGAATTAGAGATATCGAAAAGAAGACTTTAGTTCCTACATGAGAATTAAAGGCATGGAGGATGATCAAGGGTCTTACAGTCATGAATAAGAAATTAGAGGTCAGCATACCAACATGGGTAATGATGAGACCGAGTCTAATGGGAGAAGAGACAAGTAGGAGCCTGTAACTGTGAGAAGCCTGCAAAATGAAGTGCAGAGCTATAAGGCCAATAAAGAGAAGAACCTGAAGGATCAAGAAGAGATAATTAAAAGCCTAAATATGATACATAAGCAAGTTAACAAGGATTCAGGCACAAGGAAAGAATCCAACACCAAGCAAGGGGAGGTGCCTAGTTCTCATGATAGGATGGATGATAATGGACGATCTAGATGATCAACGAGTATTAGCAGACATCAAAATAATCATCATTCCCCATGGAACTCTACCAAAAAAACATATGCATGTTCAAGGTTGGTTAGAAACCCAAGAATATCTCCCATCAGACATTAGAGAAGGAGACATGGGTCAGATAGCTTGCAAGGGGATTTGAGGAAGATCATACCACCATCATTTGATGGAGAAAATAAGAAAGGGGAAGATGGAAAAGCATGGTTATTGGGAATGAGGAAATATTTCCAGTTGCATAACTACTCATCAAATGAAGAAGCCAAAATTGTATCCTACCACCTTCAAGAGAAGGCATCCATGTGGTTGAAGCAATTTAAGCACCTTGATGAGAAAAAAATTTCTTGGAAGCAATTCAAGAAATATTTTCAGCAACAATACTTGTTAGAGAAATATTATGACAAGAATATGCAAGAGTTATTTGAAATCAAGCTTGGGAACATGACCATGGATGAATATGAGAGAAAGTACTTGGAACTTATTAGGTATGTGAGCTTCATCAAAGATGATAAGGTTAAAATTCGTAGGTTCCTGAGTGGATTGCCATCCTTTTACAAGGATAAAATTCTGTTTGATGAACCCAAGAATTTATAAGAAGCCATAAGAAAAACCAAGTATTTATATGAGTAGAATAGAGGAAAGACAACTTTCCAAAGGGCCTGGGATGATAAGAAGAAAGGAAATATGGATCAAAGGAAGAAAGGATTCAATCCACCTTTCATGAAGAATGGATCTCAATCATGTCATCAAGGGAAACCATCTCAAGAAGATCAAAAACTTCCAAAGTTCTTAGGAAAGAAGCCAAGACAACAACCCATAAAGTGTTGGGGATGTGAAGGAGAACACATGTATAAATATTTTCCTCACCAGGGAGATAAGATGAAGATTTTGCACAGTGTCAAGAAGGAGGAGACAATAGAGGATGTGGACACAATCATGCCAAGGATCTATGTAGCCTTGGACTATAGAAAGGAAAAATATCAATCCCACATGATCAAAGTGGAAGGTAAGAATGATAATCATCCCATAGCCATCTTAATTGATTCTAGAGTTAGTCATAGCTATATAGATCCAAATATAGTTGAAATATTTAAATTGAAGAAATGTAAGCATTAAAAGTCTTGGTTAGTTTAACTATCTACTGGAACCAAGAGAAGAATTAGTGAGCTTGTTAAATAATGTCCTATAAACATGAATGGAACTAACACTAAGGAAGACTTGAACATCATACTTATTGGGTCTTATGACTACTTGATTGGTATGGACTAGATGGAAAAGCATTGTGCTGTTTTAGATTGTTATAACAATGTTTTCACATGTTTGGATGAAGAAGGGAGTTCAAGGACAATGCAAGGTATTCCAAGGCCTATATCTGTTCGAGAGATTTTAACATTGTAGCTGAAAAAAAAGCTTTAGAAAAGGGTGCCAGATATATGCAACCCATATGGAAGAGCCAATGAAGGATAAGGAGCCGAGTCTTGAGGATTATCCAATCCTAAAGGAATTTGAAGACGTGTTTGAGAACTTTCCAAGACTGCCACCAAAGAGGGATATATATTTTTCTATTGACTTAATGCCTAGAGCTGCCCCAGTATCCAAGGATCCATATAGAATGAGCACACCAGAGCCAAAAGAGTTGAAAATGCAACTAGAAGAATTGTTAAAGAAATGGTACATACACCCGAGTGTTTCTCCTTGGGTTGCCCCAATTCTTTTTGTCAAGAAGAAATATGGAACGTTGAGGTTATGTATTGACTTCATACAACTGAACAAAGTTACAGTTAAGAATAAGTATCCTTTTCCAAGGATTTATGATATTTTTGATCAGCTGAAAGGAGAAAAGATATTATCCAAGATTGACTTGGGGTCATGCTATCATCAAGTAATAATAAAATAAGGGGATACTAGCAAAACAACCTTTAGGGAAAAGTATGGACACTATGAATTTGTGGTGGTGCCTTTTGGGTTAACAAATTCACCAGCGACATTTATGTGTCTAATGAATGGGGTTTTCAGATATTTCTTGGAAAATTTTGTCATTGTGTTCTTGGATGATATTATTATTTACTCCAAGACAAAGGAAGAGCATGAGAATCATTTGAGGATGGTGTTACAAGTATTAAGATAACACCAATTGTATGCTAAATTAAGTAAATGCACTTTTTATAAAAAATAGATCCATTATTTGGGTCACATTTTCTCAGAAGAGGGCATAGCAACAGATCCATAAAATATTGAAGAAAACAAGAGTTGTCCAACACCAACAAACATTTCAGAGGTTAGATCATTTATGGGTCTAGCTGGTTACTATAGGAGATTCATTGCGAGATTCTCCAAAATTGCACACCCAATAACATCTTTGGAAAAGAAAGGAGTAAAGTTTGAATGGAGTGCTAAATGTGAAGAAACTTTCCAATGCTTAAAGGATCTGTTGACTAGTGCACCTATTTTGAAAGTTTCAGATCCAGATGAGGATTTTGTTGTGTGCACATATGCATGCAAGGAAGGGCTCAGTGGAGTTCTTATGAAAAATGGACATGTAATCTGTTATGAGTCTAGAAAATTGAAAGAACACGAGATAAATTATGCTACACATGACTTAGAGTTAGCAGCCATAGTACATGACTTAAGGATGTGGAGGCATTATATTATGGGTAGAAAATCTGAATTAAGGATAGAGAATAGTGGTATGAAATATCTATTTGAAAATCCAACACCAAATGATAGACAAACTAGATGGATAGAATTTATTAGTGAGTACAACTTTGATATCAAGCTCATAAAGGGAAAAGAGAATAAGATGGCTGATGCACTCAACAGAAGGGTGCATAAAATGCATGCTACAACCATTAGTATGTACATGACATATTTAAAAGATAAAATTCTAGAAGTTGTAATAACAGATCAACATTATGTGCAAGTTAAACAAAGATTACAACATGATGATATACAACATAAATATAAGGATTACAAGCTAGAAGAGGATGGAATCCTCTTATTTCAGAATATAGTTTATGTCCCAAATTCTCAGGAATTGAGAAATTTGGTTCCAGGATATCAGAAAACTATTACAGCTATAAGAGGCCAATATTTTTGGCCTGGTATGAAGAAAGATGCCATTAATTATTTGTCCATATGCATGGAATGTCAAAAGGTAAAGGCTGAACATAGACATCCAATAGGATTGTTGCAACCATTTCCTATTCCTGAATGGAAATGGAAAGTTGTTACTATAGATTTTATTACCAAATATCCTAGGATAGTAAGGCAACATGATTCCATCATGGTATTGGTGGATAAGCTTACAAAGGTTGCACATTTCATTCATATAAAAGTAACTCATAAGGTAGTCAATATTGTGGAAATTTATATGAGAGAATCTGCTAGACTACATGGTGTGTCGAAGACAATAGTATCAGATTCACTTCCAATTTTTGGGAGGGGTTGCTTAGTGGATTTGGAACAAATTTAAATTTCAGTACGACATATCACCCAAAATCAGATGGGAAGACAAAGAGAATTAATCAAATAATTGAAGATGTTGATAATTTATGTAATGGACAATCCTTCTAAGTGGGAGGAATCCATCCATTTAGTTGAGTTTGCATACAACAATGGCTATCAACAATCCTTGAAGATGATCCCATTTAAAGCATTGTATGGTAGGAAATGTAACACACCAGTAAGTTGGGATAACTCGCCTGACAGAGCTGTGATTGGGAAAAATTTGTTAAAGGAAATGGAAGAATAGATGATAAAGATTTGACAAAATTTGAAAGTTGCCCAAGATCGACAAAAAAGATATGCTGATAAAAAGAGAACAAATAGAGAATTCAAAGTGGGAGAGCATGTGTTTTTAAAGGTTAAATCTAAGAGAAGCTCAATGAAATTGGAAAGTTACCCAAAATTGGAAACGGGATATTGTGGGCATTTTGAGATCTTAGAAAGGATAGTACCAATTGCATACACGATAGCATTACCTACATCCATGAGAATTCATAACATGTTCCATGTGTCTTTATTAAAAAAGTATGTACTCGATCCTAATCATATGATTGATTGGAATGTAATCCAGGTGGAACACAAAGGGGATTTTCGGGTGGAACCAATGCGCATCCTTGACAAAAAAATCAAAGTTCTCAAGAACAAATCCATATTCTTGGTAAAGTTTCAATGGACCTGTTACGGTCCCGAAGTTGCTACATGGGAGCACGAGGAAGCCATGCGAGACGCATATCCACACATTTTTGTAAATTTTGAAGAAAATTGAATGTACATTTGTACATAAGCGAAAGAAGACTCTATTTTGGCAAGCTGGAATTCCTGGAGCCACAATTTAGATATTTTCATTCAACCAATGTTTGGGTTGAGGGGAAAGGGGAATTGCTGGTTGGAATTGCTACATGAGTCATTAAGTTGTGAAATTATCATGTATTTTGATGTAATGTTTATGTATGTGTGTGTGTGTGTGTGGTTATATGCAATGAGGACTATGCAGTTTGTAGAGGAAGGGTAATTTAAAATCCCCATTTTCAACAACAAAATATCGACGTGTATTGTAAATATAGCTTTTGGCTGAGAGCCAAGCGTTGTACATTGTAAATGTGATGTATGGCCGAGAGCCAATATATAAACGATGTAAATTGAAATATAATGAATAAAATGTATTTCCAGCTGTAGATGGAAATAAATGGAGACTTGGGGGATAAGTATCCACAAGAGAGGGAAGGATTCCAAGGGGGAGAGTTACCCATATCTAGTAAACCAAGACCCATTTTCTATTTTCCTCTAAATTATCCTTGCCATGAACCTTCCATTAGTAGTTGAGTGTTCTAGAGCCCAATCATTGAATTCATGTAAGAGGGATGGTGTGAGAGTCACTTCCCATAGTTATTGAGAGCATGGGGGATGAGTACAATAAACTTGGAGAAGAGTGTAAGTCAAGAAAGCAAGAGAAAGATAGAAAATTTGTATGGGTAG
>ML784450.1:98771-109506 GCA_009831015.1 Picea engelmannii
ATTTTCTACTATTTTGGAACTGTAATTTCATGGAGAATAGGCCATGTTCCTGGAAGTGACGAGATGCTAGAAGTTCGTCCAAGGAGCCGACTTTTTGGCTCCTGAGCGAATCCATGTTGCAACTGTAGATGGAAATAAATGGAGACTTGGGGGATAAGTATCCACAAGAGAGGGAAGGATTCCAAGGGGGAGAGTTACCCATATCTAGTAAACCAAGACCCATTTTCTATTTTACTCTAAATTATCCTTGCCATGAACCTTCGATTAGTTGTTGAATGTTCTAGAGCTCACTCATTGAATTCATGCAAGAGGGTTGGTGTGAGAGTCACTTCCCATAATTATTGAGAGCATGGGGGATGACTACAATCAGCTTGGAGAAGAGTGTAAGTCAATCAAGCAAGAGAAATATAGAAAATCCATATAGGTAGGAGACTCGATTTTGGTACATTCTCGTGTTTTCATAAAGAGTGGTTTTAAATGGAGTTTTTTGGGGGACGAGCATAGTATTCTAAGTATGGGAGCTTGAAGGCAGTTGTGTGGAAATGTTGGATGCTGTTTTGGAACTGTAATTTCATGGAGAAGAGGCCGTGTGCCTGGAAGTGACGAGCTACTCGAAGTTCATCCAAGGAGCCGTCGTTTTGGCTGCTGGGTGAATTTGCGTTGCAGCTATAGAATTCCTGAAGTCCCAACAAGTCAATTTCCTGCTAGAGATATTTTTGGATCAAAACCGTGTGTGGAGTTTTGAAATGTTCAATGTTTCGAGTGAACACTCCACCCATCATCAAGGATCTAAAAATATTGCATGTAGTAAAAGAGACTGCTGAATCCAAGCACCTGATCTGCTTTGACCAAACCAAAATCTTATCCCATGCCCCTAATTACTCCTCTCGTCTCATTCAAGAAGCCCGTGAAATTGAAAAAAATCCTAATAAATTCAATCGCGAAGATGGATACAAACTTAGCCATTCCTAGAAACCTATCATTCATCACCTTGACCATCATACCTCCACACTTGACACCTCATGACTCCCTAACCTATCTGGCTAGCTAAATAGTTCCCTCTTATCTTTCTGATCCTTTCCTGACTTCTTTTTTCCTAATCTCTAACTCTTCGTCCTTTCAAATTTCTCCACCACTTTTAATATTTCTCCTTATTAACCTTATATCCTTTAACCCCCGTTTTATTTTATTTTCAACCCTCTTTTAATTTAAACCCTCCTTTACTCTTTTCACATTTCCCCATCTTAACACAACCTCACCTTAATTTTAATCACTTGATTAATCTTCTCTTTTAAATATATTGATAACCTTCTCTCCCAATCTCCTTATCTTTTTCATCCTTTCTATTACATACTCGCCTTGATTACTTTATTATTTTCACTTGATTAATCATCTCTATCAAATATATTTTTAACCTTCTCTCCCTTTCCCATTAACTAGTTCATCCATTCTATTACAAACTATCCTTAATCACTTTATTACCATCGCCTTAAATTCTCTATTACTAACCACTTGAATCTTCCTTCCTCTCCCCTCTCCTAACCTAACTCTAATGTCTTTTGACTTATACACTATCTCCAATCTCTCCCCTATTGATTTTTTTACCTCATTGTTTAATTTAATATTATCAATAAAATACTCTATCATTTAAATTATTTTCAATTTAATATTTCATCATTACACCCTTTGAATAAGTTAAGACTATATCAAAAAAATACTCTTTCAGATAAATACTTGTCATTTTAATAAATTTTTTGAATACTTTAATTTTATACAATACTTTACCATATAAATTCTTTTAAATTTAATTTATTATACTATCCTTATATCACGTGGATACTATAATTTATGGATTCTTTCACTTATTTACCTTCATCTTACTTCATTCTTATATATTACTGTTATGAATTTAATCAATGCCTTCCAAATATTTTCAACTATAATTTCCATCATTCAATTTTTGGTATATTTTTACCTTCTTTATTATTCTTATCTTTCATTTAATAATATACCTAATACCAATGACTATACAACTAATTAATGGTAACCTATATCTCGTTATATATATTTATATCTCAACACTCTCTTTGATTACATACAAGATTTTCAATTCCCTGATCATGGGTGGAGTGTCCACTTGAAACATTGAACATTTCAAAACTCCACACACAGTTTCAATCTAGAAATATCTCTAGCATGATGATTAATTGTGAAAACCTGCACACTTAGATAGTCAATTTCTTGTCTATTCTATGCTTAAATCTCTAGAGGGGAGTGGAAAGGCCCGAGGGACTGTGAGCAGTGAAGGGGAATTCCATCCCTTGGGTTGTGCAGGTTGAGGTAAAGTTTGCTGGCGGGCTAGAATTAACTGAGAGTTTGACTGTTAAAAGGGGGACATTAGGCAACCTTAGGGAACTCCTCTTTTATGGATTCATAGCCCCAACTTGGGGGTGTATTTCTGTGGAGAAATGGAGCAACAAGGCTACGGTTGTGAGGGATGTCCATCTTTTGCAATGGGTTTCACATTTCATTAAGATAAGTGTTCCTATGTGCTATGGTTGTCCATGTTAATTTCTGATATAAGTGCTGTGCAATTTACTCTGAGTTATATTTGATTATTGTTTCTTACTGAAAATACAAAAATGCATTCATGTCTCTATTTCATGGTTGAATGTTGTTGTATGTAAATAACTACTGCTGTGCACAGTAAGAGTAATTGTATTTATGATTTTATAGAACATGGACAACTGAGTGAACTTGTATTTCATGCTGTAAGTTAATTTCCACATTTTATGTTGGTATTAGAAATTTTATTGGGTGATTTTAGTAGTGACGTGACCTAGTTGGGGCTGGGTGCATTACACATCTTAACTCTAGATCTATCATGCACTGAAAGACATCAAATCCTTGGATATGAAAACATTTCTTCAAGTTTTGCATTATAAAAAAAACTTGCATCTCCAAGAATTTGATTCCTCTTGCATGATAGATTTGGAGTTAAGATGGATCTACTATGGTTTAGGTAAACATGTATAACATAGTTAACATCATTTAGACAAATACGTACTAATATAATTGTGTATAATATAAGTCCCCCCCTTAAAAATTCTTTGTCCTTGAAACATAGTTAAAGAAGATTGTTATTCTCTAAAATCCTTATTTCTAAATAGGAATATTTGATTAGTAAACTCTTCCACTTAGATGAGATATTCTTATTATTATCGTAAATTGAAGAAATGAGCTGAAAAGATCTTTGAAGATTCAAATAATATTATCGTCTTGTAAAAATATCAATCCATATTAGATCATATTTTTGGGACTACTTATTGATAAGGCTCTTAATTTGAACTTCTTTGATTGTGACTTTAAGTTTTATTATAATTATGATTATTTAAAATGTAAACAAGTGATTATATTTTTTAAGAATAATACAAGTAATGCGTTTGATTAGAGCATCAACTCTTATGATTTGGGTGATAATAAATTTTTCTTGAAAAAAATTCTTCCTAATATCCTCTTTAGAGACTCATGATTAACCTTCATTGTGTATTTTTTTCCTATGGAAACTCTCACAACAAAACCCAAAGGATGGTTTCCCACATTCATGGATGACATCCCTAGTAAACTTGTTGGTGCAGAGTAGTGTACTAACCCATGGGGATTCAAACTAGGTACCTACTAGAATGGAACTAGATAAATTCCCAACAACATTAACAATAATCGGTAGATATAATCCCTTAGGATAAATAATATTCATTGCATATTTATATCATCATCATATACTTTTATTTTCCCTTGTATCTCCGATTTCTTAAATGGGCCTTACAATATCCTTAAGAAAATTCTTGATGACAATTCAATGAGTCTAGATCAAAAGTTTACAATATATCTTAGGGTCCTTTAGCGAGAAAAGAATGAGAAGGAACAAAAGGAAATCTAACCTTCATCCATGCCAATGGATTTTTCAATACGAATCCTAAAATTCCACGTGGCAACCACATGAGCTCCAAATCATACATCATCACGTGCATGGGAAAATTGGTTTATGATTTGGTTACAAGGAATATGAGATAGTTGGAGATATAGTAGTGACAATTTTGATAACATTTAGAGGATTTGTTTCTATAAAAATGGAATTTCAAGAGCTAGAGAGGGTTTTTTCCCTTGCATATTCATAAGACATTGTTTAATTGTTCTATGTTTTGACCTTTTTCGCTGGAATCTAGCAACATAAATATGCATGCAATCACAATTTTTTGTTGTTTAAATTGCATTTATGAATGAAAAAATGAATTTAGCGTGCTAAAAAACCCCCGGGACACTCATATTATGAAAAATTAACCACTCAAAAATGAAAATCCAATAATTTCTCGTCGGATTTTGGGCAAAATTAGGAAATTTTTTTTCTCAGAAAAGGGCCAAAACTTAGAACAAGTAGATTACGACTATTAGTAATTTGTATAGATGAAAGCAATTTTTTTACAATTTGTGTAATGACCATGTAAATTAATAATATAAGGAGGCTTATCATCCTAAGTAAATAAGAAGTCAAATTTGTTTTTCGTGGTCATTGTTTATTTTGTTCTATGTGTGTATTTGAAATTACTTCCATTTCCATTTGTTGTACATAATTTGTATTTGTTTACAATGTTTTTTTTATGTGCTTTGATAATTATATAACTTTGTCCTTGCATTATTGCACATAGAGTAGCACGATGCATTTACAAGTCAATTTGATAGAGATGTTGTTAGGTGGGTAATGCATACAATAGAGATGTTGTCATGTGGGTAATGCTTACATCATCATGTGTCAGCTTTAAAAAAACACTTATAACAAATAAGAGAAGTAGTACTATATGTTAGCCAACTATAAATATAATTGGAAAAAAAAAATCTCATATATATGAAAAAGATAGAGATTTGATATACAGTTAACATAAAAATACTATATAAAGAGATAAAAATAGAAGTACTAGATTTACACATAAATACACATACTATACATATAATATTTCCATAAAAATATTGTTATGATACAAATACAAATATCTTAACAATAATCAAAATTGTATTTTTACATATCCAGTGAGGCTACAACCAACCCAAATCTATTTTAAATGATAAAAAACTTTATACCTCAAAATATTTGATTCCTCTCGATACTTGACAAATACGAGATTAAAATAAATCTAGGCTAATAAAATTAAAAAGGAGATAAAAAATGACACAAAAACCAAAAATTAGTTTTTCAAATGAATTAATAACTTGCCAAAATATGTTCTTCTCTTACAAATCTTCATTCTTCCTATGTAAACTTATTCCTATATTAACACATAAATTATACATTACTTTTAAGGGCAATTGTAGTATGCTTTTCTACCCTTTCAACATTTACCAAAAACAATAGAGATGCGATTCATTTAGAAATAAATTTGTCTCGTAGCTTAAAAAATGGAGGATGTAAAAGAACATTGTGTAAATGTGTTGAACCTGCACATAATAGATCTAGCTAAACAATAATACACACATTTGCAGAGAGAAATTGAGAAATAAGAAGCAAGAGACAAAGAATGGAAGGATTCTCCTTAACTGTATTCCACACTCAAAGAGTGAATAATTTACAATAGATATAGGATACATGAGTAACTAATGAGCCATAATGGTGGTCTAGAGTGATATGGACACACACCAACAGTTACAGGAGTAAATTTCCACCTAGTCTAGTCTCTCGGGCAGTTACGGGAGTGAACTGCCACCTAGTTGAGTTAACTAGTCAACTAGTCTTCAATTAACTGACTGAACATAGAGTAGTGAGGAGTTAAATAAGGAAATCAAGGGTAATGTGCTAGTTTTGTGATGATCACAAGGCAAGTGTGCATTAGCTGGTTATTATCCCAATATTGCATGGTGACAAAACCAATGCAACATCTAAACTCAACTCAACTAGTCAAATTGAAGTGTCAACTGAAAGAGAATATTCTCCAGGTGGAATATTCTCCCCTGAAGGATAGGAGACTGGATAATGACTAATAAACAAGGAAAAACCTTAGGAAAAATAAATCCTAGGTGTGTGTGAAGTAACTCCAACCCCCCCCGAACATCACTATGGTGAAAATAAAGAATGGGTCCCGACAACGAGGCCATGTTAGGTACCCAAATACAAAAGATACACTGAAATAAAGTGAGAAAAGAGGGAAAACCTCATGGGAAACCCCCCCCTTCAATTTATAATGCATAAAATAAAAACAAAAATGAGAAGGAACAAAAAAACAGTGGCTAAGCAACCATGTCCTTCACTCCAAGAAGACCTCGCAACTGTGCAAGTTTGTGCTCGTTGAAGATTTTGTTGAAGATTTAGATGTCTGCATGGATCTGATGAAGTATATGCCCCATTGATATGTCCACACATATCCACTTTATCTTCTTGTAATGAAGAATATCCAAATAAAGTTTGGATGAAATTTTGAAAACCGTGCGGCCGTTTCCGGAAAAACACTGAAATTTTGTTGATTTCGAAACGATCATAACTTCACTTTCCGGACTCCATTTCAGATGATTTGTTTTTTGAAATTGGATATTTTCCCGATATGAATTCAAATATCCAATTTGTTTCTGCAAATAGTTCTAAAAAAATATCATAATTGAGTCTGATGTGCACGTCTCCCTTTTTGTCTCCTGAGATGCATGCATTGTGCATGGAAAAGTATCTGGATGTGACTCCTGAGATGCATGCCATATATCTTCCACATGAATTTTAGAAAACAAATATGAAATGGAGTAGACATCATCTTCAATTAATGGAATACAAATGTTTGTAGATACTCGTGTAGAAGGATTTTCAAGCTGAGATGATTTATCTTCCAGTGGCTTTTCTACATTCTCTATCTTGTCAACATTTTGCATGGATTCTTCTTTATTCCCAAATAAAACCTCCAATCTTCTCCATAAATCATTTGGAGTGAATTATTGTGAGTCATCATATACTTGATGGAGAATTCTGGGAGAAATAAAATAGAGGATACATCCTATGGCCATATCTTGTCTATTGAGAAAGTCATTTTTCCCATCGACAGAATCAGGCTCTACTTCCATTGCCATAGTTATTTGGTACAAGCTTCTACATATGAGCATAATAAGAATTTTTGGCTTCCATTCCAAATAGTTATGAGGCATGAGTAGTATTTCTGGAAAATAATCCATCTTTTTGTTGTCTTCAATCTTTTGTACCTGCAAATTTTTTTTGGTGTAGCTTTTTATTAGCAGTTCATCGGCTCTGATACCATGTAAATGTGTTGAACCTGCATAGAATAGATCTATATAGAAGATACCACACACATTTGCAGAGATAAATTGAGAAAGAAGAAGCAAGAGAGAAAGAATGGAAGAATTCTCATTAACTGTATTCCACACTCAAAGAGTGAATAATTTACAATAGATATATGATACATGAGTAACTAATGAGCCATAGTGGTGGTATAGAGTGATATTGATACACACTAATAGTTACAGGAGTGAACTGCCACCTAGTCTAGTCTCTCAGACAATTACGGGAGTGAACTGCCACCTAGCTGAGTTAACTAGTCAACTAGTCTTCAGTTAACTGACTGAACAAAGAGTAGTGAGGAGTTAACTCATGGAATCAAGTGTAATGCGCTAGTATGGTGATGATCCCAAGGAAAGTGCACGTTAGCATGGTGATGATCCCAATGTTGCATGGTGACAAATCCAATGCAACATCTAAACTCAACTCAACTAGTCAAACTGAAGTGTCAACAAAAAGAGAATATTCTCTAGGTGGAATATTCTCCCCTACAATACAGGAGATTGGGTAATGACTAATTATGACTAATAAAAAAGGAAAGAAATTAGGAAATATAAATCCCATGTGCATGTGAAGTAACTCCAACACATTTTGTGCGCCTTCACACATATTGTTGCTTTGAGTTGTGTTTGTCCATTTCCAACCAATATTATGATTAGAAATTTCTCTTGTTGGTGCAAAGGTTGCTGAAAAAAATGCAATGGGTTAAAATGTAAAATGTATTATGTGAAATTGAACTCCATTACACTATGTCAATTAAAGGATTATTATTTTTGGGAGCTATCTTTAAACACATAAATCAATTTTTCTTAGTTGGAAAAGTAGCATAGCCATTTGATTAATGGGATGCATGTAAATTAGAAATAAAACATGTCCAATGTGTGGAATGGTACACTATTGTGATTCACTTCACTGTCTAATAATGCAAGTGGAGATTGTGTTGTTTCTCAATCTTAACACCCCTAATGTGTTCCTTGAGCCTCAACATCTAGAGACATGCATGCAAACCATTATTTCCATGCTCTTTGGTTTTACATGGAAACAACAATGTTCAATATCAATTTCATACCAACGATCTTGTTGGGTATGTGTTATATTATTTGTGCATAGGGGGGTTCAGGGGAAGTGCTCTCGAGAAATTTTTTTGCCTCGAGAAACGTGTCACATTTTTGCATTGATTTTCGTATCCATTGTTGGGATATTTTTTGGCACATGGTTTTTGCCGATGGTTTTCTATTTCCGGTTAAGGAATTAGGGTTGATGACTAATCCAGGTCATTGGGTTAGGGTTTTGGATGCCGCTGGCTCATATATGTATATTGTATTGTAAAAAATGTATCATAATGAAGGAATATAGAATATGCTAGTTTTTCCGGTTTGGGTTTCTAGGGGAAAAATCTCCGTGTAATGTTTCTATTTGCCATTGTATCTTTTCTGTTCTTTTATTGAAAATATGTTTGTAGTAAATATTGTATAAGGTTAAAATCTACATTTGGTATAATAGCTTTGTTGGCTTCATGGGGACGCCTTTGTGGTCAAGGGTTTGGCTTGGGACTGTGATAAGCCTTGTTATAGTGGGAGATCTGTGGTATTGATTTTTTAGGTGAAAAGAAATGGCGATCAATTCAAAAATGGAGATTGAGAAGTTTAATGGGAAAATGTTTGAGCTGTGGAAGCTCAAGATGGAAGATTTGTTGGTGGACAGAGATCAATGGATCATGGTAGATCCAGGTACTGAACGTATAGGAACTTCAACAGATGACTGGAAAAATTTGGATCGGAAGGCTAAGAGCACAATTTGACTGTGTCTCTCAGATTCAGTATTACTGAATGTGTCAGAGGAAGCTACATCCAAGGGTTTATGGGATAAATTGGGGAAGTTGTATCAGTCTAGGTCCCTAGTAAATAAACTATTACTGAGAAATATGCTGTATAACCCGAGGATGAGATATGGAGTCTCGGTGGCAGAGAATTTGAATGCCTTCAATACTATGGTAAGTCAGTTAGCATCTGTTGAGATTAAAATTTTAGATGAAGATAAGTGTATCAATTTACTATGTTCTTTACCAAACTCATGGGATAGTCTGGTTGTGGCCATAGGTAGTAATACAACTGCCTTGAAGTTTGATGAAGTGGTCTCATCCTTGTTGTTGGAGGAGATGAGACAGAAGAATATGGAAGGATAGAGCACAAACACATTATTTGCAAGAGGATGCTCCCAGGAAAGAAATAGATCTAAGTTCTCAAGTGGGAGATCTAAGTCTAAGGGTAGATCTAAATCTCCTAGAATTTTTGTAAAGGTATGTTGGAGATGTGGAAAACAAAGGCACTACAAGAAGCAATGTAGATCCAAAGTTTAGAAAAAGAAGGGATCTGAAGAATATTCTTCTACAAAAGAAAATACCTCTAAAGAAGAAGGAGGGGATGTGTACTTGGCTTCTTAAAGCACATATGCAGATCACGAGGCATGGTTGGTTGAATCAAGTGCATCCTTTCATATGACTCCCCACAAGGAGTGTTTCAGGATTAATCCGTAAGTGCGGACACAAACTGATCTCCCTAGATCCACCTGGATCTAGAACAAAACAGGACAGAATGATACTCTTTCCCTAGATTTAACCTATTGAATGAACTAAGAGACAAAGGTCATGGACATACCTTATGAACGCTTCCTTGGGTCTCTATTGTTCCAAGCTTCGCTCCGACGCTCTTGTGCTGTTCAGATCACAACAGTACAAACCAATCGAAGTGAAAGAAAAACAATATATTCAATAGCTAATCTATACATATGATCAAGGAGTTATGTAATAAAGTGACATCATCTTTATGGGAAATGGACACATTACTGTATTAAATTGATAGAAAGTGAAACTTACAACCTGAGCCTTGATGTTGTAGATCTCCTTTCGATGGCTCCTAGTTCTGACACACACACTTGCTCATGCATGAAGAAAATCAACCACTTTTGATGACCTTGCTAGTGTCTCTAGCTGCTGTAGCATCAGTCCTTCATACAGTCTTTCACTAATTCTCCAATCAATCCCTTGCTAGTTTGCTTCTAACCTTTTCCATGAGCATTCCCCTCAATATATAGGAGAGGATAGATTAGTTACTTGGATAGGAATGATCCCAAGATATCAGGAAAACCAGTATTTGACAACCATTCGAATGCCAACTCATCCTTCTAGAAGATTCCCTTCTAGAAGGTTCGAGATTTTATCTTTTTTCCTCCTTTAGAAGATGTTCGTACCCTGAGAGTTAGGTACAGTGCAAACCCCTCGCACTCCAGCTTAAAGCAGCCTGCGAGAATCATGGATTCTCGCAGGCAAATATATAGGTAGCCTGCGAACCTCCCTTAAAAACATGATTTCTGGAAGCAGACAAAATGTAACTTTTCTCAGGAAAGTGTCTTAGT
>ML784450.1:109766-138566 GCA_009831015.1 Picea engelmannii
CCATCGACTGTGAATAAATGAGTTGATGTCGAACATCCGACGGAATCTTTCGATCAGGGGTCAATGATGTAAACCCACTGTCGAAAGTGAGGAAACTTGCCATTGAGGCATGCAAGCTCCAAGGTACTGAATAATTTCTAAGTCTTAATTCCGGATAATGTGCTGAAGTCAACGGAACAAAACTCATCACAGGAGGGCCTTGATGTATCCCCCATCAATGACACGAAATAAGTAACAGAGTTTGAAGGTGAAATAGAGCATGTAGCAATTGTACTTTGGACACAGGGAAGGCCGACACAGAGAGAATGGATAACTGCAGATGGCCGACTCAATATAGGTTTGATATGGACTTCTCTTGAACATATGAACGACACAACCAATGATTTGGCAGCATTGACTCAAAGACGACACATGAAATGATCTCTTAGCAAATCGAATGAGAGACAAATGGATTTCCCAAACCGGATTCAAATGATGAATAGGGGGTGTCATGTTCAAGAGCGACACTTACTGCCAATCAATTCAATGACGAAACATATCCCTTTCCCAAATTTTCCCTCACCATTTCTGGCAAGTACCTCTTTATTTTTACGCAAGCTTGAAGAGGATCACATATGCTTGTTGATATAAGCTCATCCTTCGGACGAGTCCCTCAGAGTATTTTTAACGAACCCTAGGAAGGAGTGGTTCGGTCCCAATACGGGTTTGTCAATGTTTGTTTAACGAGTCCAGAGATAGTAAACTCGAAAGTTTTTCAAGATTATAGAGTTTGGAAAAACACTTAAAAGAGAACTCTCTCAGTTCCTTTTTCGTACAGTAGTCCAACGAGACCAAAAAAGGGTTAAACTATCGCTCGAAGGACACGCACTTCAAATAATTTAGCGAGCGTGAAAATAGCAAGATCGCTCGACAATATTTTCCTGTTTAGAGAGTCTGAAAAGAGCTTAAATAAAACTCCATGGGGGTTCCTTTTTCATATAACCATAGCGAGCCCGAAAAAGAGATAAAATGACGCTCGATCACATTCTTATGTTTTTCACAAGTGCAAGAACGGACAAAAGGCGCTCGAGGTTTTATGTTAAAACCATAACAAACAATCAAAATCACACCACACCATAGAAAAAACTGTCCATAATCATCCCGTTTCATACCTGCAAGTCACTTCACTCATTTTCACATTAGTGATTAGGGTTAAATAATAAATAAACATAAAAGCCCATATTTGATATAGTAAAAAGTAATTAAAATGGATGAAAAACTAAATTTACCATATCATTTTACACTTTTACCATTGAGTTTCAAAAAACCCTCATTTTACCCTTTGCATTCGGTGTCCATTTCCGGGAGCTACGGGTGATCATTTGACGAGCCGTCAGTAGCATCTTGGTAGGTTCTTCATTCCTGATCTTTTCATGGTTTACAAATTTGATTTCATTGGTTAAAAGTTCAGTTTTAAGTTAATTTTTTGAAACCTATTTGCGTGGAGGCATTCTCGCAGGTGGCCCATATGTGACCTACGAGAATGACTCATTCTCGCAGGTGGGCCTTAAGGCGCCTGCAAGAAGTTCACACTGTGCGTAGTAGGGCACTTGTGAACATCGCAGAACTCAAATTTTTTTAAAACGTTTAGCCAATAGAAATAATTTATTTCATGTTTAAGATCATTAACCATGTTTATATGCTTCTTATACAGGTTAATAGCCACAAGTATGGTGCTCGAGTGGCGAGAACGGGAACATGAGGAGGATAACACAAACGCCGAAAATCACCCTCCCACCATAGCTGCCTTAAGAGATTGCGGTCTCTTAAAATATTTCCGTATCCCGGGCATGAGAGCCCAAGTTCGATTACTGGAGTACCTAGTCCGAATGTGGGATTCAGACCAGCAAGTTTTCAATGTGGGAGCTCACACATTAGCTATTGACATTGAGGACATATATTTCTTGACCGGGTTATCCAGGCATGGGTCCTATGTCAGTTTGACCGACAGCAGAAGGGGCGTTTTGACAATGAGTGAATACTGCAACCAATATTGTGTGCCCAAGGCCGAAAGAAAGAAAGGTAAAGTGACAATATGGGGAGTAACTGACTTGACTCTCCGCACCATTCTCTTTATGATTGCTCATATGGCTGGAAGTGCTGCCCCCCATATGGCGTTGCAGAGCTATTTCCAGTATGCCATCGAGTGTACTGAGCCCCGGGTATTTAACTGGGCTGATGAAGTATTGCGCAGTATCAAGAAATAGCTGACCAAGTGCAGGCGTGGAGAGCTAAAATAGTTTGGATATGGATCTTTGTTAGTGTCCTTCTTCTTAGAGAGAGTCCCTGTACTTCGTCTACAGGCTGAGTGGAGGTTTCCGGGTCCTAGGGATCCGAGGATGTTATGATGGTGTCGGTTCATGGCCCGACATGTGGCAGGACCAATCATCATATATGATGATATTTTCTTTGACTGGTTGTAGACCCAGATGCTGATGATTGATGATTATGCATATGCCAGGTTGGATTTCCAAGGAGATCCCGATCTCGCACTACCTAAGGATGCTCAGTGGGGAGACCTCGGTAAGAAGTACACCAATTTTATCTTTTAAATGTTTTTGTATTTTTAACATATTTAAATTTTTTGTTTTATCAATTTATCTTAAGACTAACACCAAATGTTTGTTGATAACAAAGACGTTGGAGCATACAGACCTGCTGGTAGTTCTCCTATTCAGAGACGAGGAGAAGCTGCAGCAGTAGCTTTACCACAGTATGCCGAGGATTACCAGATCATGGAGCAGAACCTAGAAGGCCTGACCTCAGACATTCCAGATATGACTCTGGAAGAGGTCCCACGATGCGATCAACGTCACACTGTAGGAGTTTCAGCAGCCATGGCCCGACTGTTCTGCAGGGTAGCTAGGGCAGTAGTGTGTTACCGTGAACGTCATCCGTGACGTCACTATGTAGAAGCTATAAGCTTCCTTTTTTGATATTTTGGTCTTCGGACAAACATTTTGTAAAAACAAACTTTTTTGATCGTTATATATATACAGACGACTTCTACTGGCTTACTTTACATTATGTGAAATATAATGTGTTTGATTTATAAATTGTTCAAATGTCTGTCCAATACATAATTAGCTAAAGCATTTGTTAATGTATTAAGATGTCTAGGAATATGATGATATTCAATGTGATCAAAATACCATTCCAAGAGGCGAATCCGCAAATATACCCTTAATAAAGTAGGACTTCGAATAGAGTAGACATTACTTAGCTGCAGTACTATAAGTTGCGAGTCAAGTCGCACAACCAAATGACGAATTCCGAGAGAGATAGCATCAACCAATAATTCAATAACAATGCTATACTCTACGATGTTGTTGGTTGCTCGGCCAAGACATACACCTCGTAAAGATATGAGCTCATTTGTTAGGGCATAGATTGCCCATGCAACGAAAGCTAGGTTCCGAGTAGTACGGCTAGCTCCATCAGCGAAACCAATATAAGGTAGCGAATACTCCGACATCTGACAATCAAACACAACTTCACGTAAGGGCAGAGACCAGATAACGTCAAAAGAAAACTAAATTAACACACACACAGTATGATACATAAAATACAAGTACTTGTGCACAAATGACTCATGCATAGTACTTCTTCAAGTATAACCCATTTCTGGGTTCACTCAAAGGTATACCATCGTAATCCACTAGCTCATATGCTCATTTTTCCAAAACTTTGCTAACAATGTAGGGACCACGCCACATGGGTTTGAATTTCCCAGCTCCTAGGACATCCTTATCTTGTTCATATAGAAGAACAAGATCACCTTCAGAGAAAACACGAGGCTTGACATGCTTGTCATCCTGTGCCTTGACGCGTTTCTTTTGGGCTTCTATTACTAAAGTGGCATCACGTCGGGTCTCGTCTAATCGCATCAGATACAACAGACGTTCCTCTTCAGCAGAAGTATTGGGTAAGAGTTTGACAACTAGCTTCAGAGAAGGTATCTCACATTCTATTGGAAGAATGGCTTCCATGCCATAAACTAATCGAAAGGGCGTAAATCCTGTAGCAGATTTAACAGATGTCCGATATGCCCACAATGCCGAAAACAACATCGTGTGCCAGCTGGTTTTATGTATTCCTATCATCCGTTGAATCATAGTTATAAGAACCTTATTGATTGCTTTGACCTGGCCATTAGCCTGCGGATAATAGGGTGTTGAGCTATCGTGACGAAGACCCAACTTTTCCGTAAGTTCAGACATCATATAATTCCTAAAATGACTACCGTGATCGGTAATGATAGCCTGAGGAACACCAAAACGAGTTATGACATGGTTGAAAAGAAATAACGCTGCAGTCTTCCCAGTATTATCGAATGTTGGCATCGCCTCGGCCCATTTTGTAAAATAATTAACAGCTACAATAACGTAACCATGCCCCCCGACCGAGTGAGGGTGACATGTCATGAAATAAATGCCCCATTTTGCAAAAGGACCAACTGAGACCACAAGATGGAGGGGAGCAGGATGCGACTGAATTTTTTGTTTGTAGGTCTGGAAGGCATGGCACTTCTGAACAATAGTGATGCAGTCATTGAACAAGGAAGGCCAAAAATATCCTGCACGTAATATCTTCTGGGCAGTAGCATACCCAGACATATGACCACCACATGCTCCGGAATGGCAGTCATTTAAAGCTTTCTCGGCTTCGTCAAAATTTAGGCAACGTCGAAAGACAGAGTCAATGCCTCGACGGTAAAGAGTATCTCCAAGAATAATATATTGACGTTCTTGATAACGGATGCGACGTCGTTCATTGCTAGACAAAGCAGGCCGGAAAGTTTGAGTCTGGATATATATAATGATATCTCCATACCAAATATCATCGGTGTTGATAAGGAAAAGTGATTCTTCAGGTAATGAATCGATTGCTACATTTTCCGTGGCAGAGTGGGGAAAATCGCAAATTAGATCAACAAAAACTACGGATTTCTTCGACGTGGCGCGATCGAATTCCAAGTCTAACTCCTGGAGAATAACAATCCACTTAGAGTACTTGCCCCCCAGCAATTGACGTGTCAAAATATGTTGCATGGGGTTACAATGTGAAATCACTGTAGTTTTCCTGGAGAGAATATAATGGCGAAAACGTTGAACCGCTTGAACAACAGCCAAAGCCAATTTTTCAACATGTTGGTACTTGATTTCAGTTGAAGTAAGACTTCGACTCGAGTAATATATAACATGTTCATCGTGTGCATCATCCTCTTGAACGAGAACCATGATGATAGTATACTCGGAAGCGACAAGATAAATAAAGTAATCCCGACTATAATCAGGAGGGAAAAGAAGTGGAGCTTTCGTTAGGGACAACTTCAAAGCTTCAAAAGCGTTGTTTGCAACTTTATCCCAGACAAACTCTGAACCTTTCTTTAGAAGACGTGTAAAACCACGAGTAATTTTGGCATAATTAGGGATGAAACGACGAAGAAAGTTTGCTTTCCCCTGCAAACTTTGTAACTGGCGCAGTGAAGAAGGAGGAGGAAGATTGAGAATCGCCTCAACCTTAATAGGATATACCCGGATCCCTTGATGTGAGACAATGAAACCGAGAAGACGACCAGACTCTATGCAAAAGATGCATTTATGAGGGTTTAGACGAATGCGATAGAACAAAAAACGAATGAAAATTGCTCGGAGATGAATGGGGTGATCGACTCGGCGTAAAGAATGAGCTAGCAAATCGTCCAAATAAGGTTGAACGATATGCTTTATAACGTGAAATGCATAAGACATTGCACGTTGAAACGTCGCGCCCGCGTTCTTAAGACCGAATGGAAGTTTTCTATAGGTGAAAGTACCCCAAGGACAAATAAAGGCAGTTTATGTTGGTCCTCAGGAGCGATATTAATCTGATTATAGCCGGAGAATCCATCCATGAGGGAAAATATTTCACTGCCGGCACAGTCATCGACGATTTGGTCGACAAAAGGGGTCGGAAAGTTGTCCTTTGGACAAGCTTTGTTAATATCCCGATAATCAACACAAACACGTATACTACCACCTTTCTTATCAATCGGTATTGGGTTGGAAACCCATTCTGTCAGAGCCACGGGATAAATAAAACTAGCTTTAAGAAGTTTTTCAACTTCGAGTTTAATAGCTGCCGCTTTACGTGGATGGAAAGGACGGAGGCGCTGCCAGACTGGTTTATCTCCGGGGTATGTCTTAATCTCATGCACGACAATAGAAGGGTCGATACCTGGCATCTCTTCGTAACTCCAGGAAAAGATATCACAAAATTCTTTAAACAGGGAAGTATAAGTGACAATTTCCTCTGGAGAACACGAAGCTCCAATGTGAACATTTTCAACTATCCCAGGTTTAACTGAAATATCAATGGGTATCGTGGGAGAAATATTACTGAGGTTCCCTTCCGCAAACACATCACGTGTAGATCCGGGAATGGTCGATATGACAACAATGGTCGACGGAGTCGAAATCCGTTGGTAATTCTCGAGAGTGTGTTGTTCCAAAAAGAGTATGGAATGATGATGACCATCGTCCCAAGGGGTGTCATCCATGATGGACATGATCATCTCGTCAGTAGGGAAGACAACACGGAAAGGATCCGGAGACAACTCGTCAAGAGAAGGTGCAGAAAGGGTTGCCGATTGAATGGCTTGGTAAGCAGACTCAACCGGACTTAACGGCATGACATCGCTGAAACGAGCATGATCTCCTGGATCAGGGGCTATCCAAGGGTCAAAAGATACAGGAAGTTCATGAGGTACAACGGAGATCATATTAATAGAAGCAACTAACGGGTGTGGAATATCGGGTGGTGGTGGAATGGGGAAAGTGCCCATTAACGAAGAGTCTTTTAAAAGACCGACACCAACATTCTCATAACCCGGTGGGGTCTTAGCTATAAACGACACATTGCCAGTACGAGTATCAGAATTAAAGAAGGCAATTTGATCAACCGTAATGACCTTTCCTTGATGAGGAAAACAGACGACACGGAAAAGTGTTGACAGAACCGCGCGCATAGAATCTACCCAACTACGACCAAGAAGAAGATTATAATCTAGGGGAGCATCGAAAACTTCCACTTCAACTTGGACTGTCTTACCTTCTAAAGTAACAGGCAACGATGGAAGAACACCGTAAGGCTTAAAACCCGAGCCGTTGAAGGCTTTCAAAGTATTTTGTGATTCCGTTAAAGGAGGAGAGTCAATGTCTTTCCAACAAGTAAGAGACATTATGCACGTAGAGGCCCCCTCGTCAAGAACAGTGCGACAAATGTTCTTGTCGGCAACAATAACTTGTATCTAAAAAGCAAGCTGAGGGGGTAACCTTGGAACATGTTCTTCCAAGTCAAATACTATCAAATTCAAATCTGTAGGATCAATTCCACCTATAGCTTTCAACAAAGCCCTTCGTTGTGCAGGACAAGACTGAAGGACTTCAAGGGCAGACATCACTGAAGGTGCTTGGGCCATATCTTCCACAATACTGTAGTTCTGGGCTGCACGATCATGAGTATTGAAAGCCGACTTGCGAACAACACCCTCAGGGGGTCGTAGGACTGTATCAAGACTCGGTCGTTCGAGATGAAGAGGACCGTTCGTAGGTGGATTCGGTGGAGAGGGCTGTACCAAATCAGGAGGTAAATCGTCAACCTTCTCCTTAGAAGGAGTATAGTCTTTAGCTCTAGTTGCGATTGCAACATCGTTCTTCTTAGAATCACCAGTGCACATCAAAACATATGATGTCGTAGAAGTAGATGGTTGGTCATGGATGACCAACAAGGCCTTTTGCTAAGACGGGAAGGGTTGAGACAAGACTGTCGGTGTAGGTGGTTTTGGTGTTCCTTGAAGGAACTTAGAAACTTCGGCACGTCGAGGACAATCCTTTGTATAGTGATCGTCACCGCAGATAAGGCAAGGGTACCACAGTTTGCGCTTATCCCACTCTTCAACAGGAGCATTTGTAGTTTGTTCTGTTGGATTATTATTGTTACCCCCCTTATTCTTGCCTCTCCCCTTTTTAGATTTACCTTTACCGGTCGGGGTAGATTGAACAACGTTTACCTCAGAGGTTTTACCGGTAGGAGGGGCAGGAGAGGAAGCATTTTGAACGTTAGAAGATGTAGATTTAGGGGTTGTAGTCGAAACAGAATGTGAGTGGGTATGAGTAGAACCAATCACACCATCAACTGCATGCGAGGCAACTGGAGTAGTTGAAGCGCTAGAAGTACCAGGATGGGGTAGTTCAGGTAACAAATCGTACAGTGTTCCCGTTTGCGAATAAACGAGATCAAGATATTGGGCACGACTTATAGCCTGCTCCTCCGTAACAACACCACCCATGGCGATGTCTTTACCAATCTCGTTCACAAAGGATTTCATGAACCATTCGGCTAGTAACTGATCGGGGAGCTCAAGTTTGATGAGACGTCGTCTCCATCTCCACTCATGTATATGATCTGAGATATGAGTGCCTTTGGTTTGTTTAAAAGAAGTTAAAATCTCAGTCCTAGTATCATAACGGATCGACAACTGGTAATGTGTGAGAAAATCCATAGCCAGGGTGTTAAAATCAGAGAAGAAACCTCGTGGTAATTCAATGTACCACTTCGCAGCGGAACCAGTAAGAGTCCTTTGAAAAAGACGTAGGCGAATGGAGTCATCCATCAAAGAATTGGATGAACACCACATATGAAAAGTCATCACATAATTATTTGGATCCTCCCCCGCCTTGCCATCGAATTTCGGAATATCCGACGGAAGCTTAGCATGAATAACAAGCCATTGGGGGGAGTGACGAATAGGATCGTACATAATCCTAGACAAATCTGGCAAGTCCAAAGTAGCAAGAAAAGGCAACTGCCGATTCACTTGTGGGTACTGGTGACTTTGGGGTGGAAGCCCTGTCGGTAAACCAGTAGGACCGTATGCAGTCTTCCCATAGAGGGAAGACCCTGGCTGATTCGGTGGTGGGCAGATAGGGTAGTAACCCCAAGGATTGGAACCTTGAGTTTGAGCAGGGACCTGAGGCTGAGTAGTGTGACTCTGCCCCCAAATAGGATTAGTTATACCTGGATATGGTTGGCCCACCGTAGGGACAGTTTGCTGCCCCCTAGCATTTTGAGGAAAGTTTTGTAGAAGCTGAGTCCAATACTGGGCCAATTCAGGAGGGATGTTTTGTCCAAAAGGTGAGGTAGGTCCCCCTATCGTAGGTACAACTCCACCCAGAAATTGTGTGCCAACTGTAGGTTGCGTAGTAACTGTGTTATGTCTGGGAAAAGGAAAAGGAATCTGCGGGTTCGTTGCAACAGTCGGGATAATGCCACTAGGATTAGGATTACCAGAAGGAAAAGGAGGGAGTGTTGGGATAAAACAAGGAACATCATACCCAGGAAAAGGAGGACCACCTGGAGAACCGGCTGGGGTGTGCGGAGGTGTTGGATTGGAAGCATTCAACACATGGTAACCATGAGGTAAATTTGGGTTAACCTCAGGCATTTGCTGGGTATTGATAGGAGGAAGAGTAACAACAGTAGTTCCAGTTTGGACACTCGTAGTATTCGCGAGATGGGCCATCTCGGGAGGAAGAACAAAACGATAAGTAGTAGTCTCTGGGGTAGTTGCAGTCTCAGGAGATACGGGAGGGTTAATCTCGTAGATGGTAGGTGCCTTAGTACCAAAAAGTACTCGTCGAAAATCACCCGACCAAAAAGGATCTTGGCCTACTACACCGCGAGAAGGCCCAACGGTTGATTCAGAAGATGTAACAATGGCTTCGTCAGAAAGGTTTAATCGCACAACAGGTCGTTCACCATGATGAATGCGATAGTCCTCTCTAGTATTGGTAATTCGAAAATCCTCTAGAGAATCAGTTCGATCTACCTGTGGAGATGGTGTAGTGACAACTGGAACGTCACTAGTCTCCTCGTGTGGTGGAGTAACCACTGGGACTTCAGTCTGAAGGGGAGAACCCTCAGGTGTACCGGTAGGTGAGGATTGAGTATCATCCAGATGCTCTGGAGATAAACCTTGCATTCTACGTGAACGCCGTGGGGGAGCAATTGTAAATAAGTAACAAGCTCCACGAAGAAACTCTTAAGGTCAACTTCGATAAACAAACAATACACACTAGTAAACAAAATCTAGGAAACAAACACCAAGCAAACAATACCTTCTAATTCCGGAGCCACTAGTTGGTGATGAAATCCAACGTCGCAATAATGAGACGAGAAGGAGCGGGGCTATTGTGGAAAATTTACGTTGACGACCTGCTTAACGGACTTACACCCTGGTGCAAGCTCCCACACATAATCGTGGGTATACCCTCCAAGGAGCCCAAGTGAGTTTGATCAATGTCAATTCCAGGTACCATGAAGACTTTCCCCTTCACAGTCACCTTGGGTAGGAACCTAGAGAGATAGGCCACTAAGGTCACCACAAACAACAGTACAGCCTGGGGGAACAGTCATCAGTTCGATCCACACGCAAGGGCAGGGTACCTAGCCCGAAATCAACTCAAAGGCTTCCACTCATCATTGTGGGTATACCTCAGAGTGATCCCCGTAATACGTGCAATCTCTACACCGATGTCAACAAAGCAGGGTTAGTAACTCTGCCAACACCAATGCGACCTAGTGCTTGACCCTTGTGTTAGAAGGGCGTCCCAGGACAATATGTTGCAAATGGAATTTTAACACTCCCTAACTCAAGATGCTATTGTGTGTTTTGAGATTTTGGAGAGTGTGTCTCTCTTCCTACTCCAAAGCACTAGCCTAACTAAATGTTGGTGTAAAAGAGCCCTAGAAAAGAGTTACTAGATACATTTTAAGATTACGCAATGTTTTTAATGGCTGTTGTTTACGCAAAGGTAACGGAAATGAAACTCATGCGTGTATGACTCTGACCCAAATAATGCAAGAATGGAAATGAAAAATGATACTTTCCGTTCAATGAAACCTATATATGGGAGAGAGAGAAGTTTTCTAAATCAATCACAAATTATATGCAAAATTTCCTTTTTCCAATGTCAATACAAACAATCATGTATCAAATGACAATATATTATGTTTTCTTTTTCAAAGCTTCAACAATTCTTAAAATTTGATTTTCAATGTTTTGTAAATGACAAAGACAATTTGATGGAAGAAAACAATTGTGTTCACTTTCCAAAAAGAACTCACACTATATCAATGAGAGAACTGAAAATCAAATCACAAAGAATCAAGCAAGAACAACCCAATCAACTCTTTCAACGAAAGCAAGAACAAAGAACAAACCAAACCAGAGAGTCTTCTCAATGCAAACAAAAATGTCCTTTCGAACCAACAAGCAAATGAGAAAAAACCAAACACTTAACTCTCAACCAATCACTGGTCTTCAGCCAATCAGACACACTGAACTCCAGAAGACAGAGAGAATGAAATTGCCAATAAGAGCCAAGAAATGAAAGTCAAGCTTCAAAGGCAAGAAAAACCTTGAAACCCTAAATCTGCTTGAGCATGCAAACAAAAGCAAGAAATGTATAAATCAATGATCCAATAAGCCCAAAAGATGTAAATCAACTGATCTGAGCAGTTGACAAAATCAAAACATAATTTCAAAATTTTCAAAAATCTTGCTCACAGGCAAGCAGTGCTACACAGTGCGAGAAGATAAGATTCTCGAAGGTGACCTTATAGCAAGGTGTGAGGTGTTCACACTGGACCCTATATGTAGGGTGTGAACTTGACTGATTCTCATAGGCTGCAGTTAAACACAGTGCGAGAATTCCTGAAGATAATAAATTTTTTGAAAATGAAAGCAAAATTCAAACAGGCTTCTGAACCCAGTAAGTCTATCAGGGTATCCTGAAGACACAGAGACTGACAAGACAAGAGAAAAAAGAATCTGGAGCAAATGGCCACAGAAAAACTCAAAAAAACCATAAAGAAAAAGGGAAGTTACCTAGTGGAGTCGCCAATTTTGTTTCAGGATTAATCCGTAAGTGCGGACACAAACCGATCTCCCTAGATCCACCTAGATCTAGAACAAAACAGGACAAAATGATACTCTTTCCCTAGATTTAACCTATTGAATGAACTAAGAGACAAAGGTCATGGACATACCTTATGAACGCTTCCTTGGGTCTCTGTTGTTCCAAGCTTTGCTCCGACGCTCTTGTGCCGTTCAGATCACAACAGTACAAACCAATCGAAGTGAAAGCAAATCAATATATTCAATAGCTAATCTATACATATGATCAAGGAGTTATGTAATAAAGTGACATCATCTTTATGGGAAAGGGACACATTACTGTATTAAATTGATAGAAAGTGAAACTTACAACCTGAGCCTTGATGTTGTAGATCTCCTTTCGATGGCTCCTAGTTCTGACACACACACTTTCTCATGCATGAAGAAAATCAACCACTTTTGATGACCTTGCTGGTGTCTCTAGCTGCTGTAGCATCAGTCCTTCATACAGTCTTTCACTAATTCTCCAATCAATCCCTTGCTAGTTTGCTTCTAACCTTTTCCATGAGCATTCCCCTCAATATAGAGGAGAGGATAGATTAGTTACTTGGATAGGAATGATCCCAAGATATTAGGAAAACCAGTATTTGACAACCATTCGAATGCCAACTCATCCTTCTAGAAGATTCCCTTCTAGAAGGTTCGAGATTTTATCTTTTTTCCTCCTTTAGAAGATGTTCGCACCTTGAGAGTTAGGTACAATGCAAACCCCTCACACTCCAGCTTAAAGCAGCCTGCGAGAATCATGGATTCTCGCAGGCAAATATATAGGTAGCCTGCGAACCTCCCTTAAAAACATGATTTCTGGAAGCAGACAAAATGTAATTTTTCTCAGGAAAGTGTCTTAGTGAAGATCCTTGTTTCTCCATCATCATCACTTCATCATGACAACCAAAATTATGGATAATAGGGAGTGGTTCTATGAATATGAAAGGTATTATGGATGTAATGTTTTCCTAGGTGATGAATCGACAACCAAAATCACAGTTCGAGGAAAATTCAAGTTGAGGCTCATAGATGGAAGTATTAGAACAATACTTGGTGTTCTACACATCCCAGGCTTGGCCATAAAGTTGATTTCTATAAGTAAAATGGACGATGCAGGGTTAAAAACAATATTTGAAAAGGAATCATGCATGATGGTTTGAGGAGCAATGGTGTTGTTGAAGGGAGTTCGGGTTGGAACTCTATATAAGCTGCAAGGAAGCACTATTAGTGATGGGTGTAATAGTTCCATTGTTCCTGATATTGGAGTTGAAGAAGAAAGAAATCCTATAGTCTCTGGAGAAAATGTTATGTTGTGGCATCAAAGACTGGGGCATATCATAGAGAAGGGTCTTCGACTACTACACGGTAAAGGTATGGTTGAAGGTATGTCTAACTGCTCTCTGGATTTTGATTTCTGTGAACATTGTGTATATGGGAAACAAAATCAGGTAAGATTCCCCTTTGGTGCAATGCAGGCGGAAGGAATTTTACAACTAGTTCACAATGATGTTTTTGGACTGTGTCGGTCCCATCTTTGGGAAAATCTGTGTACTATGTCTCATTTATAGATGGATTCTCGAGGAATACTTGGATATATTTCCTCATGAATAAATATGAGTACTTTGACATGTTTAAAGAGTTTAAGGCTCTTGTTGAGAATCAAATAGAGAAAATAATTAAGGTGTTGAGGACAGATAATGGCAGAGAGTTCCACGGGAATGAATTTGAATAATTCTGTAAGAAGTGCAGTATAGCAAGGAAGAAGACTACTCCATATACACCTCAACATAATGGAGTTGTAGAAAGGATGAATAGGAAACTGATGGAAAAAGCAAGGTGCATGCTTAGTGGTGTCGGGTTATGGAAAAAATTCTGGGCAGAGGTAGTGGGTACTGCATGTTACTTAGTCAACAGATCACACTCATCAACGCTGGATGACAAGACTCCACAAGAGGTATGGACTGGTAAGAAACATTCTCTCACACATCTCAAGGTATTTGGCTATGAGGCATATGTTCATGTTCCAAAGGAAAAAAAGAGTAAGCTAGATAAGAAGGCTGAAAAGTGTATCTTTATTGGGAATAAAGATGGTCTCAAAGGTTATAAGCTTTGGAACCCAGAAACTAAAAAGGCAGTGTATAGAGGAGATGTGGTATTTAGAGAAATGAAGGATGTTGTTAAACATGAAGTCCTACCAAGTAAGGAAGAACCAAAGAAAATAGAGTTTGATTTAAAGGATGATGAATCAAATTCTACAAAATAACAAGAATCAAAAGAACAAGATCCTCATACTCCAGTATTGAGGAGATCGATTTGAGAAATAAGGCTACCAGAAAGGTATAATCCACCTGATTTTTGTTCAAATTTCTGATGATGATCTTAGAACTGTCAGGGAGGAAGTGGATTCAGAGGATGGAAAGATCTAGAAAAATGCCATGGATGAAGAAAACAATCCTACATGGGGATGTGGAAGTAGAACAGATGGATGTGAAGAAAAAAATCCTACATGGGGATCTGGAAGAAGAAATATATATGAAGCAACAAGAAGGATTTGCTGTGAAGGGAAAGAAGGAGCTGGTATGCAAGATGAAAATTTCCATGTATGGTTTAAAACAATCATCAAAGATGTGGTATAAAAAATTTGATACTTATATGTTGGGACTTGGCTTCACAAGAAGAAAAGAGGATCATTGTGTGTATTTAAAATTAATTGGTGATCATTTAATTTATTTGGTCTTGTATGTGGATGACATGTTGCTAATAGGAAACAACAAGGAGATTATTCAGGATGTGAAAACTCAGTTTTCCTCTAAATTTGACATGAAGGATCTCAGTGATTCAAATTTCATTTTGGGCATGGAAATTAAAAGAGATCGGAAAAAGAGGAAACTCTGGTTAAATCCGAGAAAATATGCCGAGACAATATTGTAGAGGTTTAATATGAAGGAATGTAAACCGGTCAAGGTTCCTATTCATGTTGGTGTAAAGTTATCTGCGGATCAACGTCCCAAGACACATGAAGAGGAGGAGCACATGTCTCGTGTTCCATATGTGAGTGCAGTTGGAATTTTGATGTATGCAATGGTCTGTACTAGACTGGACATTGCACATGCAGTGGGAGTTTTGAGCAGGTATATATCAAAACCAGGGAAGCAGAATTGGACAACAGTAAAAAGGGTTTTCAAGTATTTGCGTGGCACTGCTAGCTATGGATTGTGATACCAAGGAAGACTGGGATTGGACAGAGTGTTGGATATACATGGATTTGTGGATGTAGACTGCTCTAGAGATATGGATCGTAGGAGATATACAAGTGGGTATGTGTTTAACCTGTTTGGAGGAGCAATAATTTGGATGAGCAAAAGACAGGATGTAGTGGCATTTTCAACTACAAAAGTTGAATACATGGCATCCACTCATGCAAGTAAGGAAGCAGTATGGTTACAAATATTGTGTTCAAGTATTTGGTTGGTAAAACAAGCTGTAAGGATAGATTGTGACAGTCAGAGTGCAATTTTTCTGGCGAATAACTCGACTTATCATTCAAAGAAAAAACATATTGATATTCAATATCACTTTGTGAGAGACATGGTTGAAGAAAAGAAAGTGTCGTTGATGAAGGTGGATACTTTGAAGAATGTTGCAGATTCATTAACAAAATCTGAGAATACTGAGAAGTTCTGTTGGTGTAGAGGATCCATGGGAATTACTGCCTTGGATTGTTGACTATGTAACCCTGTAACCCCATAGTTGGAAAAGTAGCATAGCCATTTGATTAATGGGATGGGTGTAAATTAGTAATACAACATGCCTAATGTGTGTAATGGTACACTATTGTGATTCACTTCACTTTCCAATAATGCAAGTGGATATTGTGTTGTTTCTCAATCCAAACACCCCTAATGTGTGCCTTGAGCCTCAACATCTAGAGACATGCATGCAGACCATTATTTCCATGCTCTTTGGTTTTACAGGGAAACAACAATGCTCGATCTCAGTTTCATACCAATTATCCAACTAGATTCTCCATTACATACAAACCTTATAAACCTTGGGACCAACATTTAGAATTGATAGGAATGAAATTTTCTTGAAAATTGGGGTAAGAGCATCGGGGTCAAGTTGCTCAAGGGAAAACAACACATTTTCTGTTCTACAACAAAAGCAATAGTAGATCGAAGTCTACAGGATGATGTCTCTCTCTCACACTTTACATTTGTATATTCACTCACTTTGAGAATATCATAACACCAATTCATGGGATCCACTTGCATATCAATTAACTAGAGCGTTCTCAATAACACCAAAGGGCATGGAAGACATGTACTTTTTAATTGTAATCACACCACATGTTCAAAAGACATCGATATTGTTTGTCAAATGACTGCATATAACATATTTAAGTTCCATATACTAAGCATGCCAATAGTCTTGGTGTTATAGTGGGTATTATCCTCTTCTTTTTTTACTTACCAATACACGTTCTTGCCTAAATTCAAGGACCTCGTCTCCATGTCCTCTTGCCATTTTATGAATATATCCATAGGTATTCATTCTACACTACTTTAATTTGCTACCATTAGTTAGGAACTTCTTCCAAGGATTGGATTTTTGACAACAATTTCAGTATATAATTAACCATTGGGGTTCTACAATAGTTAACATGATATAATTTTTGCACTTTTTGTCACAATGACCAATTCTCTGTCACCTTAAAACTCACAATTGAGAAAGAAAATGATCATATTTAGAAAGGTGGATTTTTCAATCATATAAATTATTCACTAAACTAAACCATTTCTTGATGTTGGCTCATGAATGTTGATGCAAAAATGTGCAACAAGAATCCTACTTGCAAACGATTGCGATTCACTATATTTATTCTATTACTATATTATTTAACTAATAGGTGGGACCCCTTAGAGAAACTATATTAAGTTGATTGCACTCATTTTTAAGAAAGAAATGCAGCTTACAAACAAATGACTTGATTACATTTTGGTATTCTATCTTATGATACATACAAAAATGGTTTCTTTGACAATGATTTATAATGCTCTTCATCCTCAGATTGCATTAAATATATCGTCACCATGTTCTAAAAGTAAAAGAAAAATGGGAAAGACCTATTGCACCAATGTTATGCTACTTATGATTTTGATTTTTGTTGTTATAACATGGCTCGTGACATGTTAAAAGGAAGGTTAACTTCTATCATATCCATATATATCATATAACAATAATGGTATCATGTTAAGTTTGCAATATCATACAAGTATGAACAAAGTTGACTTGCAATAAAATTCACATATCATATGGTTCCCATATGTCACGTCGCTTGATTTTTAAGTTGACATGGTTGGTTGATAAAGCGTTGACACTTTATGACATTTGTGAATGTGGTATAGTGGTGGGATATGTTATGGTTGTGAGCTCAATAGTTTTTTTTGCATGGTAATAAAGCTTGATTTTGAGTCTGAGTTGGTGATTGAGTGCATTCCACCATGTAATGTTTTATTGTATATCATGGAAAGGTTGGTGAGTTTTGGTCTTGTCGAGGTGACGTGAATTAAATAAGAGTTAATGCACTCTCTATTGGGTTTCTTTCCTGAGGTATACCACCTTTTGCACTAAAACGTGTTTGGAAATTATCTGTTGTTCTTAGTCAAGGGTTTTAAGTTTGGAATTATACTAGTGGTTGGATAACGATATTAGATATTCTTGTGTAGCTATTTAATCGAATTTCATAGGTATGAACACAATTTGACTCTTCTGGCATCAATACGCTAATCTGCTAAGAAAAAATTGAATATTGGCTCAAATTGGTTGCATGCTATATGTGTGTTATGAGTGTGATTCTGTGTTGTGCGTGAATATTTTAAGGATTGTTAATGGTGAGTTGTTATATGTTTTGGTTGAGTATGAAATAAAATAACGAATGGTTTTTGAAAACCAATGATGCTTATGACCTAGGTTTTACATTGCAACTTGTGTTACAGTTTGGTTTGAAAAGGAAAAGATTTTCAAGTGAAATACAATCTTACCAGCTTTGATTGCATTCTGGTGTTGCTATGGTTGTGTTCCGATATCGAACATCATTGGTTTCTTTGCATTTTGTATGGGTTTTGTTTTTTAAAATGGAAACATGCAGTGTGCACTAAAGGGGTTATTTTTTGATTGCTTCTGTACTTCGTTCAAAAGGAAATATCAAATAATTCTATGGGCTCATTGTAATGTTAGCTCGATTTGGTTGTGACAATTGTTTGGGACATATGGATGGGTTTCAAACTGTTTTTATCTGATATACATCTTGCTGGTGTTGGTTTGAATCCAATTGTAGATAATGGGTTATGGCTTATGATTTAGAAGGATTCAAATCTATGGTTTCGACTCACCCTTCTGTTTCAACTTATTTTGGATTTAAAGATGATTTAGAGTTATTGTTTGTTTCAAGAAATAATACACGAAACCCTATATTTAGTTTCCTAGATTCTGTCATCAATATTTGGGCCTGCTTGTTGATATTAGGTTATGCAAATAAATTTTATGCACAAACCAAGATTGGGAGTGTTATAATGCTATATCCTGTGTGTAGTCCAACATCATATTATTGGGCTTGTATTGGTTGGAATATTGGTTATAAATCTCACTGTTTATAAATATTTTTACAGCACCCAGGTTTTGACACTATTTAACAACCAATATATGAACAAAGATGAGAATTAGTTCGAATAATATGAACAATTACTCTTGTTCTCTTTTGGATTGATATTAGGTTGGATTCACTCTATTGTTATGGTGAATTCTATGGATTGAGTAGGATTGGTAAAACAAAGTTTGAATGGATATATTTTAAAACGTTTATATATGTATTTTCTTACAGGGATTTATTAAATGAGATTTTTGGTTAATTTATTTTAATCGAACTCTAAGGAATCCAAAGGCAAAAATTATAGGGTTATATTTTGAGGCCTTGAATTGTTCACTCTAGTTGATGATTGGTGGTTGATAAGTTGTCTATAGAAAGAACATTGATCATTTTCATTTCCTATCCATAATTTCACTTTACACAAATTATAAAGCCCTCATTTTCCCCAATATCATTTTTATTCCCATGTTCTGTTTTAAAAAAGAAAATGTGATTGTATAAAGCCCTGTAATTTGGATAAATTGTTAAGAGGATATTTTGAAGAGGAAAAATGAGAAATATTAATGAAGTCAACAATTGAATGAAGATGGTGATATAATTATAAAAGTGATCTTAGATTAAGAATTAATCTTATTTAGAATAGTAACCATTGTTCCCCTTTCATGCATTCCACTAAATTCATTCATTACAAACCCAATCACATCCTATATTTCATTAAAAATCCTTGTTCTAAATAATGACAGTTGTGGATCTAAGGTGGTAGAATGACTATGATTGATACAAGTAGAGTAATGGATTGATTGCATGTATGCTAGTGTGTGGATTGATAAAAGCCAAGATTTTAAATTTATCTTTAGAGTAAATTGATGGTTGATTAGTCTTTCTTGTTCATATTCTGATCTAAGTTTGCTTCCAGACAATGAGTTTCTTTAGCATAGGAATCCATGGTAGAGGTGGGGGAAGAGGAAGAAACAATTTTTTGGCAAAGAGACAACATGAGACCTTGATTTTCTATTCATTTTGATGATGATCCTCAAAAGTTAAATCAACTATTCCAAGTTGGGTTCTTTAACTTAGTGGGCCAAGGATGGTTTTAACCATATCCTAGACTGGAAAGGCCTCCTTTCCAACCAACCCCACCCAAGTTTTTTTAATGTCCATGTTCTAGATCATGTATCCCTCCATCCATATGTTCATATCAATGATGGATGGCAAGATACTGTTCATTCCCATGTATTTCATCATGATGGATGACCCATAGTTTCATTTCCATTTCCACCTCCACCTCCACTCAACCAACATGCCAAAATTTTTGATCATGTTGCATCCCCTGTTCAATCCTTTCATGCAAGAAAAAGAATCAAGACAACCATCCATGAGCCTATGTCAAGCAAGGGTAAAAAAATGGTCACTCATTCTAAGTCATCAAATGATTCATGTAAGTCAGTCACCTCACATTCCCAACAAATCAATGAACCTTCTCCAACTCTCAGTGAATTTCATCCTCAATCATCCAATCAACCACTCACTAAGAAGGCTCATTCAACAAACAAAGTAGGAAGGGAAACAAGCAGTGAGAAGAGGCAGACTGCTTCACATAGTAATTATGGATTTTGATATTTTATGTTTGTTTTTGGTGGTGGAAAATTTGTTTATGTTTTTGTTTTTGACAACCAATCAATAATTGCTTTTCATGGTGAAAAATACATTATATATATATGGATTATTTTGGGAGATATAAGGGGATAATAAAAGTGATTGTTTGTGCATATGTATGAGGTGACATGATTTATTATTTAATTAAATTATGGATCAACAAGGAGGAAATCAAACTTAAAAGGACTTAAAGGATTAGGGGGCCCACCTATTTTTTATTATTTAATAAACCCTTTACCTATTATTATTATTATTGTCCCTAACTAACATTAAGTAAATGATTACTTAACTAAAGGTAGCTTGAAACTACCACAACTTATTTTGAGGAAGATAAAAGCTGATCAAAGGAAGGGACACATAGAGAGAGAAAAAAGAAAGAAATTTATGATAAAGGTTTTCTCTTAAAAATTGTGAGATTAATTATTTTCATTCACTATGAGTTATCATAGAGTCTTAACCTTTTTGTTGATAACATGGTCTTATTGAATATAGTAGGATTCAAAGATTGAGATACATTATTCAACATATTATTCTTGAAAGGTTGATCATTTGTCATGGAAGTCTATGTATTCTAATCTGTTCATGAATAAGTTTTCATTACTGATAGGGAATATTTTGTAGAGTCAGTAGATGATACTTTTGTGGCTAAGATGATCCAGATTTCTAGTCTCAGTCTTCACTTGTTGTCAGAGTCTTTTTGTATGGTTCTCATCGAAGATATCCAAATCCGATCTTGGTCCTTACCCTCACAGGGGTTTGAAAAGAAGGTTATGATTGTAACTTGGAGTGAAATTAATAAAATCGATTTGATGATTTTGATCTCACATGTGTAATCTATGATATTACTTTCAGATTTACATTCCATTTGTTCTTTAATTCTCAACACAACACATCTTTTTTTTCTTCTTCTTTTGCACAATTTAGTTAGAAAAGGACAACATTGGTTCCTTGTACTTATTACTTGAGAATCAATTGATATTTTTTTCTAAGGATATAAACCTTGGGTGATAATCCCAACTATCTTACCCTAGCCAAGTAAGATTCGAAAATGTTGGAGTGAGGTTCTTCATACCTTTTCCTCAACATTTATTTGGCAACCATACTAGGGAGATCTTTTCCATATCTCTCTAGTTGTTGTATCCTTATTTATGTAACTAGTTTCTTTGCTTTCCGTTCTTATTTTGGATTTAATTGACTATTTCGATGACTATACCTATTACTAGATAGATCAATATTGGTGATGGTCTTGACGATCAAACTAACATTTCCTTGACTTTATTTAACAACATTTTAGAAAATGCTAACAATCATGCTGAATTACATAATTCTTGGGAAGTCATTTCCAGAGATATCATAATACGTGAATAGTGGGAGGCCCAACAAAGGATGCCCATAAATCAACCTCCTCATTAATTCATTTTCACATGTCCTCTATCTCTCATGATTCTCAAAGAACAAGAGGTTTATCTCCTAAATTTTATCCTATATCTGAGATAGGGAGGAAAAAGGAAATCATACAAGTCCAACAAACTAATCTATGATGGACCTTATCTGATTTTGCTAGTTCTACTATACCCGTGACCTCTTTCACTTTTAAAATGACATCTTCTAGTAGTAGTGGCGGTATCGGAGGTTCCTTATCTTCACAACCTTCAACATCATCTGTAATTGGTAGCATTTATAGCCATCAAATCCCAGTCCGATATACAACTAATACAACTAAATTCATTAAAAAATATGGTTTTTTTCAATTTGAAGAAGATGTTACCAGCACTCCGTGGCATGTATCTTCTCCCCTGAATCTTACACCACCTTCTCACCCCCTTTCGAAGTTTAAAGATTATTTTCCCAAGTTTTTGGGAAACGGTACTATTACTACTAATGAAAACTTAATAGCCTTTTTTAATGCTTGAAATAATATAGGGGCGAATGAAAATGATACATGTATGCACTTATTTTTCAATTCTCTAGAAGGGAAGGTTGCTGCAAATTTTTTTGACTTACCGCCTAAAACCCTTTCCACGTGGGAAGAACTGGTCTACTAGTTTAAAACGACATACGTGTAACCCAAAATCCCAACTAATCAATTAAAGGAATATAATAATATTATCTATAACAATGGTGAGACTATCAAATCATTTAATCTTCGGTTCACCAAGTTGTACAATCAAATTCTTGAACTGATCCGCCCCCAAAACTAAGCAACTTTCATGCACTGTTACAATACTTTTCTCTCTTCCTATCGTCAAATATTGGAAGAAAAGCTATAGACAATCTCAGATCTGCACTTCAGACATGTCTTGAGTATGAAGAGTAGCTAGAAAGAATTGGTCTCCTAAAAGGATATTATGTAAGACAAACTTATATGTTTGTAGTCTTGCATCTCATGTAAGACATGAATAACTAGATGATTGCTTATGACAAAAGGGGAATTTCCATTCCTCCCGAGTCTTCTTCCCACACAGCCTTTAGGAAGCCAAATAATGATATCTTCCAACCCAAGGCTATAATGTCTTGTGCTTGGTGCAATTTTTGCGAAGAATATCATGATGAAATGACCTGTGAGGTAAAAATAAATGTTAGAGATCGAATATTTGGAAAAAAAACTTGATGCTACTATTGTTGTCTTATATTGGGCTCCACAGGATGATGTCACAGTGATAAAAAATGGAAATAAAACTTACACTAATAAGAGTAAAGTTGATTCTTCCTGAACCACTTTTTCTCCTAGCTCATCATCCCAAGATGCAAACCCCTAGGTTGAAAGGTCTTCAAATAGTCAAGGAGTATCAACTCTGTTCCCTCCATCAAAATATAATATCCTCAATCATCTAGCTAATATAAAGGAATATGCCTCTCTCTTGGATATGGTCATTGTCTCGGAACAACAAGAACATCTGAAAAATTTCATGGAAGGTAAAACTTCCATAGTAGCTAATTTGACTAAAAATTCTGATGGAGATGAGTCAAATGTAAATAGAATAGGTGTAAATAATTTTAGAAACCCTGTAAAAAACCCCCCTTTCTATATTTATGTAAAAATTATTGATAAAATAACTCACTGTTGCCTAATAGATGGTGGATATGGTCCGAGCGTTATGTCCAAAATTATTATGGAAGAGATAGGCCTTTCTTGTACCATTGAAAACCCGATGAGTATTCTCTCCTATAATAATCAACAACAATATACCATAGGTGAGCTCAAATATGTAATTCTAGTCCTCTGTGCTCACCCTAAAATAAGAACCACTTTTAATATACAAGTCATCGATATGCCTGTTAGTAACTATTCAATAATTTTGGGTAGATACTAACATGCCCTAACTCGTGGTCACCTATCACTAGATGGTTCACATTTATCCATCCCTAATAATGGAAAGAATATTATTTCCCTAATGGAAGGAAGGATTTCACCTTACATTGAAAGCGTTCCTCAACCTAATGTAAGTTACATTGAGGAAGACATGGGTGTCTATTTGATCTTTGCTAATGAAGATGAAACGTTTCTTGAACCAACTAATTATGATGACAATATGTGGAATATGCATTTTGACGGTGCATGTTCAAATGAAGGTAACGGGGCAGGTATTATATTGTACTCTCCTGTAGGAAAAATTCACAATTTTTCCTTTAGATTAGAATCTTCCTATACAAACAATGTTGATGAGTTTGAAGTCTTATTGTTAGGCATTGAAAATGCTTATAATACTGGTTGTGGTCATCTTACTGTTTTTGGCGATTCAGAAGTTGTTGTGAATTTATTCCAGAAAATATGTAAGCCCAACAACAAGTTGCTTAAAAAATACACCCAAGCTGTTTGGGCATTGATCTCAAATCTACTATCTTTCAACATCACTGATATTAAAAAAGAACTTAATTCTATGGTTTATAGGTTAGTTGTTTTTGTAGACTCATCTACAAGACAAATTTTACCTCATCGACCAAATTGTACATTTATGTCTCTTTACCGACCTCATCTACCTGATAATGTAGAATCTTGACAAGTTTTTCCAGATGACGAAGGTACTTGTGCCTTCATACAAAATGAACCTTACAAGCCTAAATAAATTATTTCCCTTGAAAACAATAAACTTCCGAAAGTCTTAACTCTTCTCGAGAGTTCAATCTCGACAAGTGATGTAAGCAATAAAGAAAATAATAAAGAAGAGGAGTCTAAAAGAAAATTTGGGGATACCATCCCCATGAACATTGGAACCCCAAAATCCCTAAAGATTATTAAAATAGGTGCTCAATGTTTTGATGAAGAAAGGAATAAGTAAATGGACTTGTTCCAAGAATTTCATGATGTTTTTTCCTGGTCTTATGAGGATATTCGTGGTTTTGATCCTAATATTATACAACATGCCATTCTCATTAAGGAAGGGGAAAATCCATTCGGGTAGAAACAAAGACCTGTGAATCTTGCACTTGAAGCCACAATCCGAAAAGAAGCGGAGAAACTTCTAAACGCTCATATAATCATTCCAGTTAAGTATTCTGAATGGGTATTGAATCTTGTTCCTGTCCGGAAGAAAACATGTCAGATTAGGCTTTGTGTTGATTTTCTTACTTTGAATAGAGAAAGTGTAAAAGGAAAATTTCCACTTCTTAATATGGAAATGATCTTACAACAAGTTGCATGATCGAAAATGATGTCCTTACTTGACAATTTTTATAAAACCACATTTACAACCCGCAAGGGCACCTTTTCCTACAAACAAATGTTGTTTGGATTGTCTAATACATGTGCCACTTTTTAGAGAGCTATGCAATTATCTTCAGATGATCTAATCGGTAAGATAATTCAGGTTTATCTTGATGATTTAACGGTTTATTCCAAAACTTGATTAGATCATTTTGATCATCTTTGAAAAGTCTTCATGTGATGCAGAAAATTTGGAATTTATTTGAATCCTTCAAAGTCTATTTTCGTTGTCACCTAAGCCAAAATTCTCGGTCATATTGTTTCTGGTTCAGGAATAAGCATAGATCCTAAGAGGGTTGTTGTGATACTAAATTTCCTTGCACCTACATCAAAGAAATAATTCAAGCTTTTATTGGCACTATGAATTTTGTCCGAAGGTTTGTTCCTAGTTTTGTTGTTAGAGTTAAGCCAATCCATAGTATGCTAAAATAGGATCATCCTTTATCTTGGATAGATAATGTCGAAAATGATTTCATAAGGATAAAGAAATAAATCAGTTCTGCATCGGTTTTGGCGAAACTAGACTTTGAAAAAGACTTCATTATATATACAAATGCTACAGAAGAAGCAATTTCTACAAATCTTATGAAAAATAATGATCAAAATAATGAAAAACTTATAGCTTACATGATTCAGAGCTTATTGGATGATGAAATTAAATATTCTTACATTGAGAAGCATGCTTTCTCTCTTGTCAAATCTATAGAAAAATTTCTCCATTTTATTCAAGGCAAGCACACATAGGTAAAAGTCCCTTTTCCCACTGTCAAGTTTTTACTTTTACAAACAAAACTTTCAGGTAAGCTTGCACATTGGCTTGTGAAAATTCAGGATCATGATTTGATGATCATGATGTCCAAAATGATCAAGGGACACGACTTATCTCTTCACTTAGCTCAACATCCTAAACCGAGTGAACTTTCTGAAGATGAAGATAATCTGCTATCACCATTATTTTATATCGAAAACCAAAATATTACTCTTTCTGAGTACCCATGGTAAAAACGTCTCATTCACTAATTGAAATTTCAAAGGTGTCCAGATCATTTGAACCCTCATCAACAAAGGATGTTTCATCTTGAATCTTCTAGGTACCTCATTTTAGGAGACTCTTTGTTTAGAAGGTTTGATGATGGGTTGTTGCTACAATGCATAGATGATAATGCAACCCAAAAAATATTAAATGAGATTCATGGATCAACACCATCTATTGTTCATATTGGTGGTCATTTTGTTGCCAAAGCCACTCTTTTAAAATCCTTAGGACTGGTTATTATCAGCCATCCATTTTTAGAGATTCATATTAATTTGTAAGATCCCGTGATAAATTCCAAAAGTTCGATGATAGAGAACATTTCTCTACCATGCCCTTACAACCTGTCCTTCCTGATTTTCCCTTTTCTAAATGGGGTTTAGATTTTATTGGTCCTATTAACCCACCATATTCTTCTATTCATGTTTATATATCAACAACTACATATTACTTCACAAAGTGGGTTGAAGCTGTACCTCTTAGGCATGCTCAAGATGAACATGTTATTTCTTTTCTGGAATCTAATATCTTTTCTCGATTTGGTCTTCCCCTGGAAATCATTTCAGATAATGGGCTAGATTTCATCTTTGCGAATCTTACTCAGTTTCTTAGTAATTTTTGTGTCAAACACTTCACTTCCTCTTCCTATTACCCTCAAGGAAATGGGCAGGCTGTGTCAACTAGCAATTGGTCAAGATCTTGAAAATGATTATAGAGGATAAGCCCTACTAGTGGCATACAATTCTCACTTATGCACTTTGGGTAGATCGTAATACTACTAATTATAGTACATGCCACATCCCATTTTAGCTACTATATGGTCAAGAAGCTATTATTCCAATTGAACTAGAACTTACCTCTTTATGTTTGGCATTACAAGATGAAGAGTTAAATTCTACTGATATTTCTCAGAGAATGAATTCCTTACTAGATTTAGAATAACATAGAAGTCATGCTCTAGATAATGTAAAGAGAAGGCAACAAACAACCAAGAAACATTTTAATAAAAAGACCAAATCTGTTGATTTTAAGGTTGATGAGAAAGTACTACTCCGAGATTCTACTCATGCTGAAAGAGGAAGACATTCCAACTTTCAAAAATTGTGGCTAGGTCCATTTAAGTTTGCCTATGTCCTTGGTACCAACTCATATTTATTAAAGGATATGGATGAGTGATTATTTTCTTATAGTACCAATGGTTCACATCTTAAGCACTATGTCGAACCAAGTTGATAATTAATTGTTGATTGAGTGTTTTTCAAATAATTTTCTTTTTGTACATACTTGTTTTGTTTGAGTACAATTTACTGTTTTATCTTTATCATTTTTGGCTTGAGTTTTCAGGTTCTGAACCCCTTTTGTTAAGACATAGTCATCTGGATCAGTTAAGTCATTAGATAGATCATTGTTTGCAAATATTATCGGTTAGTTTTGAAGATAAATACACATAAAATATATAATGATTCTCTTATATTTTAAATGTTGTATGAGATATATCTGTACCTTCAATTAAATTCTTTTCTAGGAACTTGATGGTCATGACTCTCCCTTTTTATACCTTCCCTTTCTACCCTCCATACTATTTTAAATAAGAGAATATCAGATAATTTTTATAAAATTTTGCAGCAAATTTAAGGTTTCAGTGAAAGCATCTATCCGAGCAAATATTATTTTTTCTACACTTGTTATACAAACAAGTCCAAACCCCCTCATACATATCACTTTCTAGGAATTATTCCACAAATTCCCATTTCATATATCATTTTAATTCTCATTTAATTCCCCCCTTTTTTATAACTTTTCCTACCTGATCCATTACCTACCCCTGCCGATTTTATCAAAACTAGAGATCATGAGATCTAATATGCTACAAGTAGATTTCCCTGTGGAGTCACCAGTTGTTGATGCAAAAATTTGCAACAAGAATCCTGCCTACAAAAGATTGCAATGCACTGTATTTATTCTATTGCTATATTATCTAACTAATAGGTGGAACCCCTTAGAGAAACTATATTAAGTTGATTTCAATATTTTTTTAAGAAAGAAATGCAGCTTACAAACAAATGACTTGATTACAATTTGGTAATATATCTTATCATACATGCACAAATGGTTTCTTTGATGATGATTTATAATTCTCTTCCTCCTCAGACTGCATTAAATATATCATCGCCATGTTTTAAAAGTAAAAGAAAAATGGGAAAGACCTATTGTGCCAGTGTTATGGTACTTATGATTTTGATTTTTGTTGTTATAATATGGCTTGTGACATATTAAAAGGATGGTTAACTTCTATCATATCCATATATATCATATAACAATAATGGTATCATGTTAAGTTTGCAATATCATACAAGTATGAACTGATTTGACTTGCAATAAACTTCACATATCATATGGTTGCCATATGTCACGTTGCTTGATTGTTAAGTTGGCATGGTTGGTTGATAAAGCATTAACACTTTATGACATTTGTGAATGTGGTATAGTGGTTGGATATGTTATGGTTGTGAGATCGATAGTTTTTTTATGCATGGTACTAAAGCTTGATTTTGAGTATGAGCTAGCGATTGAGTGTGTTCCACCATGTAATGTTTGATTGGATATCATGGAAAGGTCGGTTTAAAATATAGGGTTTTGACTCTCCCTTCTGTTTAACCTTATTTTGGATTTAATTATGATTTAGAGTTATTGCTTGTTTCAAGAAATAATATGTGAAACCCTATATT
>ML784450.1:190298-216855 GCA_009831015.1 Picea engelmannii
TATTTTAAAAGAACCTAGATATTTAATGAAATTCAAATTTATTAAATTGTTAGTAAATTTCAAAAATAATAAAATTTTGTTTTATTTTAAACCAATCTAAAAAGATCGAAATGAAATTCCAACTTATCGAATTGTTAGTGGAGGGATAAAATCGCTCTACGACTGCGAATTTCCAAATTGAATATATTAAAATTGAATATTTAATTTAATTAATTTCTAATAAATTATTATTTTCCTACCAAATTCCAAATTGAATATGTTAAAATTGAATATTTAATTTAATTAATTTTTAATAAATTATTATAAAATAAAAAGTTTTGCTTCACACACGTAGCCCCAAAAACCAACCACCCTATTAAGAAAACCAAAGAAAGCGTCAAGCAAAATTATTATGAAGAGAAATATTATATTGTTTATTTTATTTCTAGAATAAAGCCTACACTGTTATTAATTGCTCTGCATTATAAAAGACCGACTTAGGGTCATTTGGATTTACCAAATTCGGAAATTCAATTTTAATTAAAATAAGTCAACAAAATTTTAATGATAATTAATTAAAATAATTTAAATTTATAAAATGTTTAATATTTTTTTTTAATATTAAATTTTATTTTTTAAATATATTAAATTTTTTTAAAGAAAAATTATATTTATTTTAGTTAATATAAAATATTACATCACCGATTTACTATTTTACGTAAAGCTGTTCAGAATACAAACTGATAAAGTTAATAAAGGATAAACTTGCTTTCCGAGCATCATACAGAACTATATGCCGAGGAGACATTTGACCAAAGTGTTAATCACTTGCTTACAAAATAGAAAACCATGATGCTAAAAACCAAAACAGCAAAACAAAAAAAAAAAAACTCAATCCCTATCATCCATGAGCTTCGATGAGGGAGTCAGAAAACATTGATGTATCTGGTGAGGCCTTGTCCATTATCTGCCCACAGGGTGTAGACGATCTCTCCATAGCTATCTCGGTTTTTGAGCGCTTTTTTGGAAAGAACATTTGCTTCCTTGTTGAAATCCCGGTAGATATGAAGAAAAGTTAAACTAATAAATTGGATACGGAGTCTCTTTATTTGATCTTTCCACTCTTCCAACCTCTATCTACTTGCATCAATCAATAACCAACTTCGAATTCCCAATAATTTGAAGATTGAAGATTTATGATAAAAAGAGAATGGTCCAAACTTCTATCAACTCAATTTATTTTCTTTTATTTAATAGTTCGAAGATTGAAGATTTTTGATAAAAAGAGAGTGGTCGACTCTCATCAACTCAATTTATTTTCTTTTATTCATTAAATAAAAAATTTCATTATAATTTCTAAGTAAAAGTAATGATTTTAAGTATATATATTTTTTTCTATACGGTTTCCATTTGTTCCATTTGGAAGTTCACGGACATTTAATTTTCCAATTTCATTTAATTTTTAAAGTTGAGGTGGGAGGTGTGTGGCACATTCATATGTATGGGTCAACAAATTCAATTTTCCAATTTCATTTAAGCTTTAGTCGAGGTGTGAGGTGTGTTGCAACATTTATATTGAATTTGTTACAAAGTATACTTACTAGAAATTATTTTGAATTTTTTTTTCAATTAATATGCATAGAAATAGTAAGATATGATTTTTTATTGATAAAATTTAAAAAAATAATATTATTTAAAAAAAATATAAGTATGATAGATATGTAATTCTTTCAATGTTAAATATGGAGTTTACATGTGATATATATATGTATACATGTTTTTAATCATTAGATTCACTCATGCTATATATATATATATATATATAGGTTTTTTTTTATATATAATAATAATAATAATAATAATAATAATAATAATCTATTTTTAAGGTCACTGTTAGACACCAAATTGGTGTATGAGACCTCCTTGTTTGTGAGACAAGGGACCCCCTTTGCCCAACGATTTGACTAAAGTCTACAAAAGTATACATACCCATAAAGAACTAGTGTAAATTTATCTTAACTCCAAATCTATCATGCACCCAAATGGATCAAATCTAGAATTTATCATACACTCAAGATGAAATATATTTTAGATTAGAAAAACTTAGAAAAGATTTACACTTCTATAAATTTCATCCCTTTCAATACATGATAGATTTAAAGTTAAGATAAATCCTTTTACTAATCACATTATGTAAACTATTTACCATTCCAATAGATTTTGTTTACCAAATCCATTTTCCACGTCATGCACTTCCTTCTCTATTGTATGCTCCTCTCCTCCACTATCCGCTCTACATGAATGAAAAAACGTTTTCTACTAGTACCGTTGAGTGAGAGGCATATAGCATGTGACTGGGATTGCAAAGTGAGTCGTAGGCGGATATGAAAAAAATAAAGAGCAACTCGATAATTTCAAATCTATATATTGCACTTTCAATTCTGTTTTTACATTGTGAACAAATGATCTCGAAATGTCATATTATTTCATTTACCCAACTTCAATTGATAATTCTCTTTGTGTTGGAATATATAATTCCTACTTATCTAATATGATGTATTAAGAAGTAGAGTCAATCTCTACGTGAGTTGTGTAATCTTATTATTAGGAGTTTGTTAGGGAGTTGGATTTATGAGATCCTAGATTAGTGTTTATGGTTGAGATATTTGCTCAACCTCTCATCCTATAATTGGACTAAGTTAGATCTGATAACTATCACTGAGCTCTATATAATGAGCCACAAATGTATTGTATAATATAATTCAGGAATCAAGTAATCTAATAGTGTTGTGTTATAATGTCTCTCTCATTTGTTAATTTGGTATTAGAGCCTTAGGGCTGGGTGTGACTCCCTCACGAGAGTGCCTAGGATCATGTGAAGAGTAGAGGAATTACAGTTTACATTAATTTGTTCGTTGTGTGAAACCATAGTGTGTAGCGTGATTTCTATCCAAAGAGGGCGTGATTGACAGTCGTTGAGTGAGCCAGGTTATTTAGAGAGGGTCATGTGCTACTGTACTGGGATGTGTAGAAAAACCACCACTCATAAAATCTGTGTGTGATTGCAGTGTGACTGGTGTTAGCGTGGAATGCAACTGGTTTGAGGAAGTAGCCGTGGTCGAGCGTGGAGCAACCTGCGTGGAATAAGTTTGGTGCATGGAGTAGAGGAGTGCCCACATTATGTGTGAAGAGAAGCCACCGAGAAGAGCAGCTAAGCCTCGTGAAGAAAAGAATTGAGTTGTGAGTAATATGAAGAAAATATCATTGAATTGTTGTTAGAGGAAGTGAGCCATCGTGTTGTTGCTTGTAGGGAAGAACCACCAAGGAGAGACTGCCAGACCAGCCGCAAGAAAGCGGATCAGAGTTCATTGAACTGGTTGCCGATGGAATTGGATTGTGGAGAGATTTCCATTTATTGTTGTGCAACGATTTACAATTAAAGTAAAAAGAGAGGGAGGTTGGTGTGGAAGAGAATACCCGGAGGTAGTGCACTAGACTGCATTGGTGCCGAGGGTGGTGATTCGCAGACGATTTCAATCTTGTCATCGCTAATCAATGCGATCATTGACATTGACCCCAATATAGTGATTTTGTGTGGATAGAATGAGAGCTTGCGGCCACAAATTTGTTTCGGGCAAATCAAAACGAGACCATAGTGAACGAGTGTTGCAGAATGTCTGAAGAATGCACGACGAGCTACATTAATAGGGTGAGAGATCTCTTCTGTGGGCACTGGATTTGTGGCCTTTGCACATAAGCTGTCAAGGAAGAATGGCATCGGATGGGTCAAGGAGTACCCACGGAGGACGCTTTGCATTCACATATGGTTGTATGTGTTAAATTCAACAAGATGCTCGTGTTGGTTGCTGTGAAGGAGCTCTTAGAAAAAGGAAGCCGCCTTGTTGGTGCAGAGGAGAGCGTGAGATAACTCTTCATGGTTGAGAAATAGAAGTTGTTTGTTGTTTCTGTTGTTTGTAGAAATCTTTGTTGCCGTGAAGCGTATTGAAACCAGGAAACTGTGTTTTGAAGAGTCGCCAGCCGAAAAGGAAGAGAGTCTCGGTTGTGCGCTATCCCAGAGGATGCTGTCGTTGTTTGTTGAGGACACAGAAAGGACAAAGGCATCATTGCTTGGAGGTGTTATAGTGAAATGAAGTGAGGTGTACGTGCTCATTTCGTCGGACTCACACATCCTCCAAATCAAGTCACAAAAGAGGGATTGAGTTGTGCTTATATTTCTTGTTTGAAGGTGTGATGACAATTGTTTAAGTTGTGTGAAGTGGTTGTGTGTCTTGGTCAAGAATGATGATGAGATGTAAATGGACATATGTAATGGGCTTGTAATATTGGACATATGATTGGTGAGAGTATTGTTGATATTTTATGTACCTGATTGAATTGTTGTAGGGGGTGCATGATCGGTTGTACCCGACACCCAGGTTACGGTCCAAGTTGTAATGCTTAGCCATAGGCAAGCTAATTTCCCCAGGTTTGTTGTAAGCCTTGATATAAACAGGCATACATGTTGTAGTGCAGAAGCACGTGTGATCACATGATGTGATACTCTCTCATAGACAAAGAGGTTGTTGTATCAAGTTGTGGAATTAACCACTAGGGTAGGTACGAGGGTGGCAGGTGTACTCGTATGCTAGCTTGATGTTGAATAAGAGACTTTGGATCTTCGATTCAAGGTGGGGATGTGAGATGGAAGAATCTCAAAGTGTGAGACCAAGTTGTGAGTCTTAGAGTACGAGGGACCAAGTTATGTTTAAGGGAGAGTTTAACATTGATGAGCTACGTAGCTGAAAACAATTCCTAGAGAACTAGCGGTTACAGTGGTAGATGATCCATGTATTCCGGTAGATGGATTGTGTTTTATATGGACATCAATAATTATATGCAGGTACAAGGTACAAGAGGAAGCAAAAACAAAGTTCAAGGATGAAGACCATAGTAAAGTAAGCTCAAGTGAAAAATTGAAGCCATGATAGTGATGAAGATATGACCACAAAGATATTTAGATAAGTAGTCATTAAGGGAGAGTGTTGGAATATATAATTCCTACTTATCTAATATGATGTATTAATAAGTAGAGTCAATCTCTACGTGAGTTGTGTGATCTTATTATTAGGATTTTGTTAGGGAGTTGGATTTATGAGATCCTAGATTCGTGTTTATGGTTGAGATATTTGCTCAACCTCTCATCCTATAATTGGAATAAGTTAGATCTAATAACTATCACTGAGCTCTATATAATGAGCCACAAATGTATTGTATAATATAATTAAGGAATCAAGTAATCTAATAGTGTTGTGTTATAATGTCTCTCTCATTTGTTAATTCTTTGTTAGTAAGATTATGTTTACCCACTTCGTAATATGAAATTTATAATGAGTTCAAGTACCATGGTCAATAATGGTAAATACATTGAAAAGATCGATCCTTGTCAATCCAAAGAATGATATTCAAGCCTTTGCTTGAATACATATAGAGGTAGATTTGGAAAAAGGTATCCCTAGTGCAGTTAATCTCAAGATGGATAATTGGTCCCCTATTCATGAAGTGGATTACTAGAAGCTTCTTTTCAAGTGCAGGGCTTGTCAGGAATATGGTCATTTTTATAGAGATTGCCTAAAGGAGACTCCCTCAAAGCAACCAAAAGAGGCCAATAGAAAATGGAAGCAACCCAACATGAAAAAAAAGGCTACACCCAAGAATCCATCTCAAGAGGATGACCAAAAAAACAGAGCTCCCCTCAATCCAGAAGCCCCTTCTTCCTCGAATCCTTCCCATCTCAGATATAGCTAGAACCAATTTGAATCTTTGGTATATCTTGAAGACTAAGAAATGGATGAAGAACAGACGGTTCCCCTGAATCAACCGACCCCAATAGTGATCCCCTCATCATCTACAAATCCCACTCTAGGACCAGCCACACATGAAAACCAAGAGCCATAAGAAGACATTATGAAAATTACTCTCCATGAACACTAGGCCTCTGCCGAAAGCTTGGGTGATGAAACTGACTTTGAATTTGTTTGTAGTCCTCCCCCAACTAAGAAAAATCTAGGAAGAAAACCAAATGCCTAGAAAAGGGAGGAAGAAGAAAACATGGAAAAAGAACTCGGGAGATAGAGCACTATTGACAATCCCATCAAATCTTGGAATGCTAGGCAAGTAGGAAGTTCTAATCCCTCCAAGGGAGGGAACTCCAAGTCTTCAAGATGATGAAAATAACCTCCTCGAACTGTAGAGGTTTGGGGAATTTGGAAAAAAATGAAACAAGTTAAAAACTTGGTCAAGAAGGAAAACACTCATATCCTCCTGCTCCATGAGACAAAGATTGATGCAGGAGCATCGCTCCCTCATCAAGCGAGCCAACGCGTGGAGTGGGAAAAGACAGCTGGACAAGTCAGCAAACTTCTTTTTGAATTTTACCTTGATAGTTGTTGCGCCAAGCAATAATGAGTTAATGTAATGAAGCACACTTGTACTGTATTATAGATAGGAAGACATTTAATAGATTTAATGCTGTTAGATAGGAATTGATTGTAGATTTGATAGTTGTAAAATTCGAGAGGGAAAATGGAATATAGGCACCCTCCTTTGTATCATTGTATGATCATCATTCATTGAAGAGGAGAAGAGGAGAGCAAGCAGAGAACTTGTGGAGAACACCCATGTACAGATTGAATTAATAGAAGAGAGATTTTGATTCGTCTTCATGGTGGTGGTTGGTTTTCTGTGTATGTTGCTTATGCTTTCTTGAATGAATGTTTGCTTCCTTTATATGAATTTTCTTTTGAATATGCTGTGCATGTGATTTCAGAGGTTTAACTGAAGCTTGTGAGAGGAGAGAATGAGTTTCAATTGTTTCTCTGTTTGAGCCAGGAGATTCCTGCATAGAGTGCAGTTGAATTCCTCCGCATAGAGTGCGTTGATGGGGATAAACAGTTAAACTCTCATTCTCGTTCACCCAGAAGTGATTTGGGGTTTGGTAGAGCTGTGTAGGAGAAGTGCCGGCTGAATTTTAAGTTTCAGTCGGAAGGCTGAACAGAGAGCCAAGGGATTCTGTTACCGGAAGTGCATAGAGCCTAGAAGATCCAACACTTAGAGAGTGATTGGACGCCGAGCACAAGGAGTGCGTCAACTTTCAGTTGAAGGAGTGCGAGAAATTTAGCTCAGGAGAGATAGTTCCTTTTCTGAACACTGTGGGAACAGACCCAGGTGAAGTTCGAACAGGGAGAAACTGTGGAGCAGAAGAACTCCTCGAGGAGGAGAATCAAAGGCCAGGATTCGTGGAAGGGATTCATGAAACCCCGCTGACCATTGGATCTTGGAGAAACTGCGTGAGGATCAACCCTTAGGCACAGGAAGGGAGGACCAAATCCCATCGGGGTTCGGCCTTTGGCGTTTGTCGAAGCAAGAGTTTCATACCCTTTGAAATCGCGAGTAGCGATTTCCCAAATTAATCGGAGCCGTCGGTTGTGACAGGACAGGTGGCGCGAGATCCCGGGATGTTGGGACTTGGCATTCGGAGGTTTACGTTGCAAAGGAATTTCGACCGGAGAAATCGCGATCCCGTGATTCCCGACCACACGAGAGAAGGAAGTGACGTGGCTGAGTGGGACCACGGGTTTTAGTGGAGTACAGGTGTCATTGTATCGGGGAATCGATACATCGGTACTCGGGGTTTGGAAGTTCAGAGCGTTGATATCGCGAGTAGCGATATCCCGAAAGGGAAAATCCCCGACAGGTGTGAGAAGTGTTGACCCCTTGACCATCGGGGTTCGAGGTTTTGAGTTGCATGAAATAGTGCTCACGAGTTTCGCGATATCGCGAGACTCGATTTCCCGAGAAACTTGCCGGGAGATCAACAGAGTGTCCTGTGGGTGATAAAGAGTCCCAATACAGGATTCGAAGAGTGATATAGCTCTTCCGGTCGAGGTTGAAGAAGGTCCTGGTGAGAGCGGGTCGGACCATGAGGGTAGCGATTCTGCACCAAGTGGTATCAGAGCGGGGAAGTCTTTGCTTTCAGTAGCAGAGAAGAGAATACACCATGCCACCGAGAAGAGAGAGACAGTCGCCTGATCGAGAAGACAGGGACGCTCGAAGAAGGGGTAGGCCGGCAGGGAACCCAGAGATGGAGCGCCAGATGCGAGATCTCTGAGCAAGGCTTGAGGAGATGGAGACAACACAGAGACGCGGAGTCGGTGCTGGAGAGCTCAGTGATTCTGAGGTAGAAGAAGAAGCTAGACATGCAGAAGAGGTCTCAGCAGAGGATGCCTCGACTGAATGATTAATTAGAGCTATCTCCAAAATGAGCTCAAAGACCAAAATGGATATTCCGACTTATGAGGGAAGCCTAGATGCAGAAGAGTTGCTGGATTGGATCCGAGCACTCGACACCTACTTCGATTATGAAGACATCGAAGAGGACAAGAAAATAAGGCATGTTGTTACCAACTTGAAGGGACATGCAACCTTATGGTGGGACGAGCTGCAAGCAGACAGACGTTCCAAGGGAAAATAGAAAATTAAAAGATGGGACAAGATGATCGCTAAGATAAAGGCGAAGTTCATCCCGAGAGATTACCAGATCACTCTGTTTAGGGGAATGCAGAACCTGAGACAGAAGTTGATGACGGTGAAGGAGTACACCGAGGAGTTCTATAGGCTCAACATTCGAGCAGGTCATCGGGAGAGCAATGATGAGAAGGTGGTGAGATATCTGAATGGCCTGAGATACAACATTTAGGACGAATTGAGTATGGTTACCATCCGGACAGTTGAGGATGCGTACCAGATGGCTCTGAAAGCCGAAGAGAAGCTGAGCCGCAAGCAGGGACAATGAGGGCGAGGCAAGAGTCAGCCCAGAGGCAAGGCAATTGCCCAAGATAGAACTCAGAAGCCCAAGGAGGAATGGCAGAGACCTCAGGGTAAGGATGAAAGAGGTGGAACCTCACAACTGCGGTAGCAATATGTTGAGCCGAGTAGGCAGCATACAGAGCAGGGTGGCGGATATGCTGATGCCAACACTATTCCTCGTACCCGAGGTAGAGGAAGAGGCCGTGGAGGAATTATCACATGTTTTACATGTGGAAAGGACGGACATAAAGCCGTGGATTGTTCAGACAGGAAGATGGATAGAGGAGAAGCTCACATCACAGAGGCGCAGAGGCGTGATGTTGAGGATGAAGACACCGGAAGTGGGAAGTCACTGATGGTACACAAAGTTCTCTTAACACCTAAGAAAGAGGTGGAGGACACAGCTCAAAGAACCAGACTGTTCATAATGACTTGCAAGACTAAGGGCTGGAAATGCAAGGTCATTGTGGACAACGGAAGCACCGATAATCTCGTTTCGACCGAGATGGTGGAAAAGCTAGAGCTGGAAACGATGAATCACCCAAGTCCATACAAAGTGTCATGGCTGCAGAAAGGACACCAGGTAAGTGTTACGAAACAATGCTTGGTTGAATTTAAAATGGGTGAATATAGGGATAAAATTCTGTGTGATGTCATTCCCATGGATGTATGTCATATACTGCTGGGTAGACCATGGCAGTATGACATGAATGTTGTTCATGATGGAAGGATGAACACCTACACCTTGGAGAAGGATGGGAGGTTACATAAGTTGCTTCCGATAAAAGATAAGGAAGTGAAGCCAGAGGTAAGCAGTACCATACTTCTCATGAGTGGGAAGGAGCTTCTCACAGAGATGGAGAAGAATGAAGATCCACAATTCTTTTTTGTCAAGAAGCCGAGAATTGTCCTGACAAGCACAAGAGTGGACGACTTGCCATAAGAGATTCAGGAACTGCTGGGAGAGTTCGCTGATATCATCGTGGACGAACTACCTCGTTCGTTGCCACCGATGAGGAGTGTGAGTCACCACATCGACCTCATACCCGGAGCAAGCTTGCCAAATAAAGCTGCATACAGATTGACACCTCAGGAGAACGAGGAGGTCAAAAGGCAGGTACAGGATCTGCTGGACAAAGGACTGGTCAGGGAGAGTCTCAGTCCGTGTGCTGTTCCAACAGTACTAAGTCCGAAGAAGGATAAGGCTGGAGGATGTATACAGACTCCAGGGCGATAAATAAAATCACCATCAGGTACAAATTTCCACTGTCGAGAATGGACGATCTGATGGATTGCCTGAGTGGGGCAAATTACTTTTCGAAAATTGATCTCAAGAGTGGATATCACCAGATTCGCATGAGAGAGGGTGATGAATGGAAGACAGTGATGCAGGAGCATCCACACCTCATCAAGCGAGCCCGCGCGAGGAGAAGGAAAATACAGCTGGACAGTGCCAGCACATATGTTTTTGAAATACTTTGGGAATTGTTGCGCCACTCTTTCATGAAACCATTCATAAAGAAGCACACTTGTATTGTATTGTAGATAGGAAGGCATTTATTAGTTTTAATGCTGTTAGATAGGAATTTATTGTAGACTTGATAGTTTCAGAATTCGAGAGGGAAAACAGAATATAGGCACCCTCCTTTGTATTATTGTAGAGAGATTCATTCAGGAGCAAGAAGAGAAGAGTAGAGCAGAGAACTTGTGGAGAGCCCTCATGTACAGATTGGATTAATAGAAAGAGCTTTTGATTCAATTTCATGACTGGTGCTGTTTTCTCTGTGTATGTTGCTTATGTGCTTGTGAATGTTTGTTTCCTTATATGCATTTGCTTTGATATGCTACGCATGTGATTTCATAGATGATTTGAAAGTCTGTGAGAGAGATGAGAATAAGTTCCAATTGTTTCTCGGTCTGAGCCAGGAGATTCCTGCATAGAGTACAGTTGAATTCATCTGCATAGAGTGCGTTGATGAGGCTAGACAGTTAAACTCTTATTCTCATTTGCCCAGAGTTGAATTGGGTTATTCGAGCCGTGTAAGGGAAGTACAGGCCAGATTGGAGGTCTCAGAAGTGAGTCTGAGAAAAGGAACACTGGACTGCTGGTGTCAGGAGTGCACAGAGTCTGGGTGAGTTCAACACTTGAGAGTGTTTGAAGGTCGAACGCAAGCAGTTTGCGCAGAAGTCCCTGAAGAAGTCAGAATTGGCAAAGCTCAGGAGGGATAGTTCCTTCTCGTTACAGTGGGAACAGACCCAAGAGAAGTTCCAACCAGGAAGGAGCTTTGAAGTGGAGGAGATCCTCAAGGTGGAGAATTGACGGTTAGGGATCGCTGAAGAGAATCGCGAAGTCCCACTGACCGTTGGATTGCGGAGAAGTTGTGGGGAAGAACCCATAACCCTCGCCTATCGGCATATCGAGATTTACAAATGCAAGAGTTTTGAACTCATTGAAATCGTGAGTCGCGATTTCCCGAATTAACGGGAGCCGTCGATCAGAGTAGGGACACGTGGCACAAGATTCCGAGGAGTCGGAGAATCGGGGTTTGGCGTTTGGAGGTTTTGACATCAAGGAAAACTTGCATCGTGGATTCACGATTTGCGAAATCCTGACGGCAACGTGGCAGAGTGGGACCATGAGGTTTTAGTAAATTACAGGTGGCGCTATATTGAAGTTCGAAGGCGGGAGGTCCAAGTCCGCACGTGCATCGGAGATCGACACATCGGGCATCGGGGATTGTCAGTTTGAGTTGTTGACATCACTGATAGCAATTTCCTGATAGGGAAATCCCCGACATACAAAGTGTTGACCTTTTGACCATCGGGTTTCGGGGAAGTAAAAGACCCGATATCGTGAGTGTTGAACTCGCGAACTCACGAGTTCTGATTTCCCGATAAGCAAGGGGAAGATCGCAGAAGGAGTTACTGTGGGTAGGAGAACTCCCGAGAGGAGTAGGAAGAGTTCTTTGACTCTTCGGGCCCGTGTAAAAGAAGGTCCTGGTGAGAGCAGCTGCTGCTGAGAGCGGTTGCGTCAGAGTGGTATCAGAGCGGGAGTATCTTTGTTTTTTATAGCAGAGACAGAGATTCATTATGCCACCCAGAAGAGAGAGGCAGTCTCCTGATCGAGAAGACAGGGATGCCCGAAGAAGGGGTAGACCGGCAGGAAATCCAGAGATGGAGCGACAGATACGAGATCTCAGGGTGAGGCTCGAAGAGATGGAAACAACTCAGCGATGTGGAGCAGGTGCTGGAGATTTTAGTGACTCTGAGGTCGAAGAAGAAGCTGGACATGTAGAAGAAGTCGCAGCAGAAGATGCTTCAACCGAGCGGTTGATCAGAGCCATTTCTAGAATGAGCTCAAAGACAAAGATGGACATTCCGACTTACGAGGGAAGTCTAAATGCAGAAGAGTTGCTGGATTGGATCCGAGTGCTCGATACCTACTTCGATTATGAAGACATCGAAGAGGACAAGAAGATAAGACATGCGGTTACAAAGCTGAAAGGACATGCAGCCTTATGGTGGGATGAGTTGCAGGCTGATAGGCACTGCAAAGGAAAACATAAAATTAAGAGCTGGGACAGGATGATCGCTAAGATGAAGGCGAAGTTCATCCCCAGGGACTGCTAGATCACTCTGTTCAGGCGCATGCAGAACCTGAGGCAGAAACTGATGACAGTGAAGGAGTACACCAAGGAATTTTACAGGCTCAACATCAGAGCAGGTCATCGGGAAAGCGATGATGAAAAGGTGGCAAGATACCTGAGTGGTCTGAGGTATGACATTCAGGATGAGTTGAGCATGGTTACCATTCGAACAGTTGAGGATGCATACTAGATGGCTCTGAAAGCCGAGGAGAAGTTGAGCCGCAAGCAGGGACAACGAGGCCGAGGCAGGAGCCAGCCCAGAGGTGAAGCAGTTGCCCAGGAGAAATTCCAGAAGCCAAAGGAGGAATGGCAAAGACCTCAGGGTAAGGTTGAAAGAGGTGGAACCTCACAACCGCGGCAACAATATGCTGAGCCGAGGAGGCAGCATGTAGAGCAGGGTGGCGGATATGCTGACGCCAATGCTATTCCTCATACCCGAGGTAGAGGAAGAGGCCGTGGAGGAATTATCACATGTTTTACATGTGGTAAGGACGGACATAAAGCCGTTGACTATCCAGATAGGAAGATGGACAGAGGAGAAACTCACATCACTGAGGCGCAGAAGCGTGATGCTGAGACAGAAGATGCAGACAGCGGAAGATCGCTTGGGATGCATAAAGTTCTCTTAGCACCAGAGAAAGAGATGGAAAGCGCGGTGCAAAGGAGCATACTGTTCAGAACGGATTGCACAGCCAAGGACATAAAATGCAAATTCATAGTTGACAGTGGGAGCATCGAAAATCTCGTTTCATCTGAGATGGTGGAAAAGCTAGAGTTGAAAACAACTAAGCACCCGAGTCCGTATAAAGTCTCGTGGTTACAGAAAGGACACCGGGTAAGTGTCACTAAACAATGCTTAGTTAAGTTCAAGATTGGGAATTATCATGATGAAATTCTGTGTGATGTTATTCCCATGGACGTGTGTCATATATTGCTGGGTAGACCATGGCAGTATGACAGGAATGTTGTTCATGACGGAAGGATGAACACCTACACCTTGGAGAAGGATGGGAGATTACATAAATTGCTTCCGATAAAAGATAAAGAAGTGAAGTTAGAAGTAAACAACACCATACTTCTCATGAGTGGGAAGGAGATTCTCACAAAGATGGAGAAGAATGAAGATCCACAATTCTTTGTGGTCAGGAAACCGAGAATTGTCCTGACAAGCACAAGAGTGGATGACTTGCCAGAGGAGATTCAGGAACTGTTAGGAGAGTTCGCTGATATCATCGTGGACGAACTACCTCGTTCGTTGCCACCGATGCGGAGTGTGAGTCACCATATTGACCTCATACCTGGAGCAAGATTACCAAATAAAGCTGCATATAGATTGACACCTCAGGAGAATGAGGAGGTCAAAAGGCAGGTACAGGATCTGCTGGACAAAGGACTGGTCAGGGAGAGTCTCAGTCCGTGTGCTGTTCCGACAGTATTGAGTCCGAAAAAGGATGGAGGCTGGAGGATGTGTATAGACTCTAGAGCGATAAACAAGATTACCATCAGGTATAGATTTCCACTGCCGAGAATGGACGATCTGATGGATTTCCTGAGTGGGGCAAACTACTTTTCGAAGATTGATCTCAAGAGCGGATATCATCAGATCCGGATGAGAGAGGGAGATGAATGGAAAACAACATTCAAGACAAACGAAGGTTTGTACGAATGGCTGGTCATGCCGTTTGGTTTGACAAATGCGCCGAGCACATTCATGAGGCTGATGAATGAAGTCCTGAGGGAATTCATTGGCAAATTCGTGGTCGTGTATCTGGACGACATATTGATTTTTAGCAAAACCAAGGCTGAACACCTGAGACATTTGGCCATCGTGATGAGAAGATTGCAGCGAGAGAAGTTGTTGATCAATTTGAAGAAGTGCTCATTCATGCAGACAGAACTCATCTATTTGGGTTTTGTAATCTCGGCGAATGAGTTGAAGATGGATCCTGAAAAGGTGGAAGTGATAAAGAATTGGCCATCACCGATGAATGTTTTTGAGGTAAGGAGTTTCCACGGTTTAGCTAGTTTCTACAGGAAATTCATTCAGAATTTTAGTGGAATTAGCGCCGCAATGATGGACACCGTGAATAAGCGACATAAAATTTTTCATTGGACAACAGAGGCCGAGAGAAGCTTCAATCTGTTGAAGCGGAAGATAACAGAGCAACCAATTCTGGTGTTGCCTGATTTTCAGAAAACCTTCCAAGTGAAGTGTGACGCGAGTGGATATGCTGTTGGAGGGGTCCTGAGTCAAGATGACAGACCTGTTGCATATTACAGCGAGAAGCTGGATGAGGCGAAATTAAAATACTCCACATATGACAAGGAATTTTACGCCATTATACAGGCATTGAAGAAGTGGAGGCATTACTTGATACCCAAAGAGTTTGTGCTGTACAGTGATAATCATGCATTGTAGTTCGTGAGTCAACAAGATAAATTGAACCAGAAGCATGCAAAATGGGTAGAGTACATGCAAAATTTTACGTTTGTTATAAAGCACATTTCAGGAACTGCTAACAAAGTGGCTGATGCTTTGAGCAGGAAATGTTTACTGTTGCAGGAGTTCAGGGTCAAAACTTTGGGTTTTGAAAATCTGAAAGATATGTATGCAGGTGATGCAGACTTCGGAGAAGCTTACGAAGCAGCCGAGAATCCAGTTCTCAGGGATAGGAGTCCGTGGATGGATTACATGATCCAGGAGGGATTGCTATTCAGAAGAAATCAATTATGTATTCCGAATTGCTCCATGAGGGAGAATTTGGTGAAGGAAAAGCACTGTGGGGGCTTAGCAGGTCATTTTGGACATGAAAAAACATTCGCAAAGCTGAGCGAATCATATTTTTGGCCAGGGATGCGCACCGATGTTAAACGATTTTTTGACAGATGCAGGATATGTCAACATGCAAAGGGCCGAAAATAGAACACGGGGTTTTATCAGCCCTTACCCATACCTGAGAGGCCATGGGAGGCAATCAGCATGGACTTTGTGTTGGGTTTGCCGATAACACAAAGAGGAGTGGATTCCATCTTTGTGGTGGTAGAAAGGTTCTCGAAGATGGCACATTTCATTCTGTGTCATAAGACCAACGATGCGACGCACATCGCAGATTTGTTTTTCAAAGAGATCGTCAGATTGCATGGATTGCCGAGAAGCATAGTCCCGGATCGGGATACAAAGTTCATAGGTCATTTTTGGAGGACGCTATGGAAGAAGCTGGGAAATAATATGGAATTTAGTTCAGCTTACCATCCGTAGACGGATGGGAAAACAAAGGTGGTGAACAGGAGTCTGGGGGATTTACTGAGAGGCTTAGTGATGGAGCATCACAACAGTTGGGACCAGATATTACCACAGGCAGAGTTCGCGTACAACGATTCGGTGAATCGGAGTACAGGGAAGAGTCCATTCCAGATTTTGTATGGAACACAGTCGAGAGGAGTTTCTGAGCTTAGGGAGTCAGGACATGCCGAAAATAGCAGCGCGAGAGCTGAAGAATTCGCTGAAGCGATGGAGGAACTTCACACGCAGGTGAAGCAGCGACTGCAAAAATCAAATCAAGAGTATAAGCGCAGAGCCGATCATCGAAAGAGACAACTTCAGTTTGAAGTTGGGGACATGGTTCTGGTGCATTTAAGGAAGGAAAGGTTCCCGAGGGGAACATATAACAAGCTCAAGATGAAGAAAATCGGACCGTGTAGAGTCCTGAAGAAATTCGGGGAGAACGCATATGAGCTTGAGTTGCCAGGGGGCATCGGGATATCTCCAATTTTTAATATTTCGGATTTATACCCATACAGGGCTGGAGAAGCAGACATTGGCACTGAGGAACCAGTGGTCCAGTGGCAGAAACAATTACTAGTTGCACAGAAGCCTCAGATGGAATGCATACTGGATAAAAGAATAGGCAGGAAGACCAGGCGGAAGTAGTATTTGGAATACCTGGTGAAATGGAAGAATCACCCAGTGGAGGATGCCAGCTGGGAGATAGAGGCAGAAATACAGAAACATGGTAACACCGTGCAGGAGCTCATGGACAGAAGCCCATGAAAACTTTTGAGCCGAGGAGTATGATGCAGGAGAAGGAAAATACAGCTGGACAGTGCTAGTACATATGTTTTTGAAATACTTTGGGAATTGTTGCACCGCTCTTTCATGAAACCATTCATAAAGAAGCGCACTTGTATTGTATTGTAGATAGGAAGGCATTTATTAGTTTTAATGCTGTTAGATAGGAATTTATTGTAGACTTGATAGTTTCAGAATTCGAGAGGGCAAACGAAATATAGGCACCCTCCTTTGTATTATTGTAGAGAGATTCATTCAGGAGCAAGAAGAGAAGAGCAGAGCAGAGAACTTGTGGAGAGCCCTCTTGTACAGATTGGATTAATAGAAAGAGCTTTTGATTCAATTTCATGACTGGTGCTGTTTTCTCTGTGTATGTTTCTTATGTGCTTATGAATGTTTGTTTCCTTATATGCATTTTCTTTGATATGCTGCGCATGTGATTTCATAGATGATTTGAAAGTCTGTGAGAGAGATGAGAATAAGTTCCAATTGTTTCTCGGTCTGAGCCAAGAGATTCCTGCATAGAGTGCAGTTGAATTCATCCACATAGAGTGCGTTGATGAGGCTAGACAGTTAAACTCTTATTCTCATTTTCCCAGAGTTGAATTGGGTTATTCGAGCCGTGTAAGGGAAGTACAGGCCGGATTGGAGGTCTCAGAAGCGAGTCTAAGAAAAGGAACACCGGACTGCTGGTGTCAGGAGTGCACAGAGTCTGGGTGAGTTCAACACTTGAGAGTGTTTGAAGGTCGAACGTAAGCAGTTTGCGCAGAAGTCCCTGAAGAAGTCAGAATTGGCAAATCTCAGGAGGGATAGTTCCTTCTCGTTATAGTGGGAACAGACCCAAGAGAAGTTCCAACCAGGAAGGATCTTTGAAGTGGAGGAGATCCTCAAGGTGGAGAATTTACGGTTAGGGATCGTTGAAGAGAATCGCGAAGTCTCGCTGACCATTGGATCGCGGAGAAGTTGTGGGGAAGAACCCATAACCCTCGCATATCGGCATATCAGGATTTACAATGCAAGAGTTTTGAACTCGTTGAAATCACGAGTCGCGATTTCTCGAATTAACGGGAGCCGCCGATCAGAGTAGGGACACGTGGCACAAGATTCCGAGGAGTTGGAGAATCGGGGTTCGGCGTTCGGAGGTTTCGACATCAAGGAAAACTTGCATCGTGGATTTGTGATTCACGAAATCCCGACGGCGACGTGGCAGAGTGGGACCACGAGGTTTTAGTAAATTACAGGTGGCACTATATTGAAGTTCGAAGGCGGGAGGTCGAAGTCCACACGTGCGTCGAAGATCGACACATTGGGCATCGGGGATTTTCAGTTCGAGTTGTTGACATCAGGGATAGCGATTTCCCGATAGGGAAATCCCCGACATACAAAGTGTTGACCTTTTGACCATCGAGTTTCGGGGAAGTAAAAGACCCAATATCGTGAGTGTTGAACTCACGAACTCGCGAGTTCCGATTTCCTGATAAGCGAGGGGAAGATCGCAGAAGGAGTTACTGTGGGTAGGAGAACTCCCGAGAGGAGTAGGAAGAGTTCTTTGACTCTTTGGGCCCGTGTAAAAGAAGGTCCTGGTGAGAGCGGCTGCTGCTGAGAGCGGTTGTGTCAGACAGCATTCAAAACAAACGAGGGTTTGTACGAATGGTTGGTCATGCCGTTTGGTTTGACAAACGCGTCGAGCACATTCATGAGGTTGATGAATGAAGTCCTGAGGGAATTCATTGGCAAATTTGTGGTCGTGTATCTAGACGACATACTGATTTTCAGCAAGACAAAGGCTGAACACCTGAGACATTTAGCCATTGTGATGAGGAAGCTACAGCAGGAGAAGCTGCTGATCAATTTGAAGAAATGCTCGTTTTTGCAGACATAACTCATTTATCTGGGTTTTGTTATTTCAACGAATGAATTTAAAATGGATCCTGAGAAGGTGGAAGTGATCAGGAATTGGCCGTCACCAAGAAATGTTTTCAAGGTGAGGAGTTTCCATGGACTGGCTAGTTTCTATAGGAAATTCATTCGGAATTTTAGTGGGATTAGCGCAGCAATGATGGACACCATGAAAAAATGACATAAGATTTTACATTGGACGACAGAGGCTGAAAGAAGCTTCAATCTGTTGAAGCGAAAGATCACAGAGCAACCAATTCTGGTATTGCCTGATTTTCAGAAGACATTTCAGGTGAAATGTGATGCCAGCGGGTATGCTGTAGGAGGAGTCTTAAGTCAAGATGACAGACCAGTTGCATATTTCAGCGAGAAGCTGGATGATGCAAAATTGAAGTACTCCACATATGATAAAGAATTCTATGCCATCATACAGGCATTAAAGAAGTGGAGGCATTACTTGATACCCAAGGAATTTGTATTATACAGTGACAATCATGCATTGCAGTTTGTAAGTCAATAGGAGAAGTTGAACCAGAAGCATGCAAAATGGGTAGAGTACATGCAAAATTTTACATTTGTCATTAAGCACATTTCAGGAATTGCTAACAAAGTGGCTGATGCTTTGAGCAGGAAATGCTTGCTGTTGCAGGAGTTCAGAGTCAAAACATTGGGTTTTGAAAATCTGAAGGATATGTATGTAGGTGATGCAGACTTTGGAGAAGCGTACGAGGTAGCTGAGAATCCAGTTCTCAGGGATCAGAGTCACTGGATAGATTTCATGATCCAGGAAGGATTGTTGTTTAGAAGCAATCAACTGTGCATCCCGAATTGCTCCATGAGGGAGAATTTGGTGAAGGAAAAACACAGCGGAGGCTTAGCAGGTCACTTTGGACATGATAAGACATTCGCCAAGCTGAGCGAATCATATTATTGGCTGGGGATGCGCACTGATGTTAAGCGATTTGTTGGCAGGTGTCGAATATGTCAACATTCGAAGGGCCGAAAGCAGAACGCTGGGTTTTATCAGCCATTACCCATACCTGAGAGGCCATGGGAAGCTATCAACATGGACTTTGTGTTGGGTTTGCCGAGGAAACAAAGAGGAGTTGATTCCATCTTTGTGGTGGTGGACAGGTTTTCGAAGATGGCACATTTCATCCCGTGTCAGGAGACCACCGATGCGACCCACATCGCAAATTTGTTTTTCAACGAGACCGTCAGATTGCATGGATTGCCGAGAAGCATAGTCTCAGATCGGGATACGAAATTCATAGGTCATTTTTGGAGGACGCTATGGAAGAAGATGGAAACTAATTTGGCTTTTAGTTCAGCTTACCATCCACAGAAGCATGGACAGACTGTGCAAGAGCTCATGGATAGGAGCCCATGAAATCTTTCGAGCCGAGGAGTATGATGCAGGAGCATCGCTCACTCATCAAGCGAGCCAACGCGTGGAGCAGGAAAAGACAGCTGGACAAGTCAACAAACTTCTTTTTGAATTTTACCTTGATAGTTGTTGCGCCAAGCAGTAATGAGTTAATGTAATGAAGCACACTTGTACTGTATTATAGATAGGAAGGCATTTAATAGATTTAATGCTGTTAGATAGGAATTGATTGTAGATTTGATAGTTGTAAAATTCGAGAGGTCAAACAGAATATAGGCGACCTCCTTTGTATCATTGTATGATCATCATTCATTGAAGAGGAGAAGAGGAGAGCAAGCAGAGAACTTGTGGAGAACACCCATGTACAGATTGAATTAATAGAAGAGAACTTTTGATTCGTCTTCATGGTGGTGGTTGGTTTTCTGTGTATGTTGCTTATGCTTTCTTGAATGAATGTTTGCTTCCTTTATATGCATTTTCTTTTGAATATGTTGTGCATGTGATTTCAGAGGTTTAACTGAAGCTTGTGAGAGGAGAGAATGAGTTTTAATTGTTTCTCTGTTTGAGCCAGGAGATTCCTGCATAGAGTGCAGTTGAATTCCTCTGCATAGAGTGCGTTGATGGGGCTAAACAATTAAACTCTCATTCTCGTTCACCCAGAAGTGATTTGGGGTTTGGTAGAGCTGTGTAGGAGAAGTGCCGGCTGAATTTTAAGTTTCAGTTGGAAGGCTGAACAGAGAGCCAAGGGATTCTGTTACCGGAAGTGCACAGAGCCTAGAAGATCCAATACTTAGAGAGTGATTGGATGCCGAGCGCAAGGAGTGCGTCAACCTTCAGTTGAAGGACTGCAAGAAATTTAGCTCAGGAGAGATAGTTCCTTTTGTGAACACCGTGGGAACAGACCCAGGTGAAGTTCGAACAGGGAGAAACTGTGGAGCAGAAGAACTCCTCGAGGAGGAGAATCAAAGGACAGGATTCGTGGAAGGGATTCATGAAACCCCGCTGACCATTGGATCTTGGAGAAACTATGCGAGGATCAACCCTTAGGCGCAGGAAGGGAGGACCAAAGCCCATCCGGGTTTGGCCTTCGACGTTTGTCGAAGCGAGAGTTTCATACCCTTTGAAATCGCGAGTAGCGATTTCCCGAATTAATCGGAGCCGTCGGTTGCGACAGGACAGGTGGCGCGAGATCCCGGGAGGTCGGGACTCGGCATTCGGAGGTTTACGTTGCAAAGGAATTTCGACCGGAGAAATCGCGATCCTGTGATTCCCAACCACACGAGAGAAGGAAGTGACGTGGCTGAGTGGGACCACGGGTTTTAGTGGAGTACATGTGTCATTGTATCAGGGAATCGGTACATCGGTACTCGGGGTTTGGAAGTTCAGAGCGTCGATATCGCGAGTAGCGATATCCCGAAAGGGAAAATCCCCGACAGGCGTGAGAAGTGTTGACCCCTTGACCATCAGGGTTCGGGGTTTTGAGTTGCATGAAATAGTGCTCACGAGTTTCGCGATATCGCGAGACCCGATTTCCTGAGAAACTTGCCGGGAGATCAACAGAGTGTCCTGTGGGTGATAAAGAGTCCCAATACGGGATTCGAAGAGTGATATAGCTCTTCGGGCCGAGGTTGAAGAAGGTCCTGGTGAGAGCGGGTCGGACCGTGAGGGTAGCGATTCTACACCAAAGATGAAGGAGGATGATCACCTTCAACATCATAGTTCTATATTACATTCGATTCCAGGTATTGCAATGAATTCATGAGGAACCTCTGGAGGTTTTTGCACAATGTGGGATCCTCGACTCTTCCTTCTAGAAGAGTCTCTCTCCACCACCAACTATATCACCTCTAATCTGAGGAAGATCTCTTTTGGTACATCATTTCTTCTTCTAAATGTTTATATTCCTAATCTGAATGCAGAGAAAAAAACTTTCTAGGATTCCATTTTTCAGCTTCAAGAGAGATTTCCTTCGCATAACTGGATTTTAGCATGGGACTTAAATGCCACCCTCTCCTCATCTGAAAAAAAGGGAGGTTCAAATGTCAGGGACCCCTTTCAGGAACATATCGAAGACCTCATTGCTTCATCAGAGTTGGTTTATTTCAAGCCTACAAAAGGAAAATATACTTGGAGCAACAAAAGAGCGAGGGCTAGTCACATTTCTTCCAGGTTGGATAGATTCCTTTTGGCCATTTCCTTCCTTGATGACGAACACATCCCCTCCTCAATTCTTCCTTGGTTAGGATTGAACCACATGCCCATCTCTATCACTCTTGAGAGCCCTGAACATTTAGGGTCAATCCCATTTAGGTTCAATCCCCTTTGGCTACAACGTTCAAATTTTTTGGAGGTAGTAGCTTCAACTTGGAATAACTAGATAGATGGCTCCCCCATTCACACTTGGGAAAGAAAAATAAAGTCACTCAAATCCGTCCTCAGATTTTGGAGTAAAAAATTTCCTCCCATGGTTAGCCCCTCCCTCAAGATCTCAAATCTTAGCTAGGAAACATGAGATCAAGAATGGAGACCAAATCCATCACTAGAGATCATCCTGGAGGAGAGACAAACCTATAAATCCATGAATAGTGAAATGTATAATGAGGAATTGTCTTGGTGAATCAAATCCAAAATTTTGTGGTTAAAAGAGGGAGATCAAAATACAAAGTATTTTCATCGGGAGGCAAAAGATAGACTTTGGCGCAACTGGGTAAAAGAGATTTATTATACTATTGGTGAACTGATCACAAATTATGAGTAGATAAAGAAGGAATATAAAATGCACTTTGAAACTCTTTATTTTGAGGTTCCCCACTTTTACTTGGATGTTACAGAGGAACTTCTCTCTAACATCCCCAAGTTGGTTTCTGATAGTGATAACATTTTGTTGACTCGACCAGTTTCAAATGAAGAGGTGTGGAAGGTAATTTGTCAAATGGATCCAGACAAAGATCTTGGTTTTGATGGTTTCTCAGCCTATTTTTATCAGGAGTGTTGGAAAATCATATAGGCATATTTGGTCTGAATGATCCAATATTCTCAAATAGTGTCTAAAATTGGTGGGGCTATAAACTCTTCCTTTTTAGCCTTAATTCCCAAAGACTCCAACCCTTCTTCCTTTACAAGGTTCATGATGATTTCTCTATGCAATGTCTCATATAATATCATCTCTAAAATCATTGTGAATAGGTTAAAACCCCTTCTTCCCTCAATAATCTCTATAAACTAAGGAGGATTTGTGGAGAAGTGTCAAATGGTGGATAACATCATCCTTGTACATGAAGGAATTCATTCAAGGCATCAATGGAAATATAAAGGAATGGCTATCAATATAGATATGGCTAATGCTTTTGACCGAGTTAGACATAGATTCCTCCTGCTAGTCTTATCTTAGTTTTTCTTCAATGTTAATCTCATATGTCAGACAACTTCTTGTATCAATCTACCCTAGATTTATCCATTATTAAATGGATGCCCATCAGATTTCTTCTCCCTCTCCAGGGGTTGAGGCAAGGATGCCCCCTCTTCCCTATTCTTTACATCTTAATGGATGATTATATTGGAAAGGTTTTGGAGAAGGAGAGGAGGCTCAAGTCTATTCCAGGTATTAATATTTCCCCAGGGGTGCATAAGTTGAATCACTTGGAATTCACACACGATACAATTATTTTAGGGGGGCACTCTACAATCCTTTCCCGCATATTCAAACATCTAGCACTTGACTCCTTTGCAAAGGCATCAAGAGGACTTGTCAATGACTCAAAAAGTAAGATTTATGCATGAAACATTTCTCAGATCTTGACCAAGCTCAAATAGCTAGGATCCTTCATTTTGAATATGAAGAAAATTGGAAATCCTTCAAGTATCTTTGGATCCCAATTAGCCTAAAAATTATTCCTTTCAATTATTGGCTCCCCATACTAGAAAATATTAAACAAAATTTCATCTCTTTGGGATCAAAATGGTCTAATACAGATGGAAAAACCATGTTAATTAAATCACTCCTCTCCGCTTTAACTATCTTCTAATTCTCCTCATTATTCATGCCAAAATCAATCAAGGAAGCAATATCACAAGAAATATGGAGGTTCCTATGGAAATGTGGCCAGTCCTATAATAAAATATTGCATCTAGTCTGATGGAAAATAGTCAGGGCTCCAATGAAAAATGGGGGCTCAGAGTTCATGATCCAAATTTGGTGAATATATCCTTGGGAGAAAACATTTTATGGTGGTTAATCACAAGCAATAAGGAATGGTGGAAACAAGCCATTCAATTCAAATATCTAACCTAGGAAAGACTAAGGTTCCTAGATATCGAGGAAGCTCCAACATTTGGATCCGCAGTCTGGAAACTACTGAATTCCTCCATACATTTTCTCCAAATTCAACTTACATGGCTCCCAGGCAATGGGAAATGAATCAATTTTATTAACGATGGGATCTTTGGACAACCTCATTTTTACCACAACTTAGTGTTGAGACCATTATTGAATTTTCTTAGAGACAATGGGAAATGTACCTTGTTTGACATATCAACTTGGAATCAAATCTTTGGTTTATGGTTTGGCTGGGATCTTGGTCCTATTCCCTCCCATCTCTTCGAGGCCACATCCTTTCTCTTCAAATCTCTTCAAGGTTCCACACTCCTCTCAAAGTCCGTCTTAAATATGAAATGATTTGGGGACAGTATGGTTACTTAGTGAAGCAAGGATATTCTCATCTTTTGGGGTCATCCCCTCTCCCACATGTTCAAAGAAAATGGAAAAAAATATGGAAAAGTACGAGCCTTCCACAAATAAATATTTTTCGTTGGACTCTTTCTCATGAAAAATCCCTGACGGGGGAGAACTTGGACAAAAGAGGATTTTTGGGGCCCTTCAAATGTCCCATGTGCCAGGAACACTAATAATCATCCACCCATCTTTTTATCCATTGTCCCTATGCTCAAGAATTCTGGAAAATGGTAACGTAGGACCTTTACTGCATAATCCACTGACCCCATTCTTTGAGAAAAATCTTTGACAGATGGATCTTCTTGTACTCTGGAACATTCAAAGGTAAATATATTTTTCAATCTATCTGGAAAACTCTTTTAAAGTTTTTCTGCTGGAAGCTCTGGCTGGCGCAGAATAAAAATATTTTTGAAGATCACCCTTCACCTCCTCTAAGGGTGTCTGCCAAATCCCTTTCTCTCCTTTCTAAATTTCTCAAATCCTCCCTCTCTTCCTCCCACTCCCTCTTTCACTCCCTTGACTCCTTGGAATATGACTAGTGTCTCTAATTCTCTCCCGTTTCTCATCCCTTCCCCCTCCCCCTCAGTTCCTGGATGGCAGCTTCGCATACCCCCTCTGGAATTCTTCCTTTCGAGACATAATATCTCAGTTCCTTCCTTGTGCTTTGATGGAGCTTCAAAAGGGAATCCCAAAGATGTTGGTGTAGGAGGGGTTATCTTGACCATGGTGGAAATATCAGAATTTCGTATGCATGGGGCCTCAAGGAAATGAAAAATAATCATTCTGAGGCCTATGCTTTGTATCAAGGCCTCATTCTTGCAAAGGACCAAGGATATCAAGATCTGGTGATCATGAGAGACTTGAAATCCCTCATATCTATGATCATAATAGGAAATATTCCATCGAGCTCCATCCTCAAGAGAATTATTCAACAAATTCTTTGGGAGATATCTTCCTTTAGATCAACCTAGTTCTATCATGTGAAGAGGGAATGCAATAAGGAATAAGAATCAATGGAAAATAAAGGTGTCTACCAAATCAGGGGGGACCTAAAAATCAATGGAGTCCACCATTCCCACCCCATTCCCTAAATCCACTTTCATGCATGTCCAATTTTGATATAATAAATTTGTGGCCTTCACCGACATTTAGGTGGCAACATTTGGAATCGATATCCACAGGAGTTCACAAAGACAACCTGAGCAACTTCCCTGTTTCTTCTTGCGGGAAATTACAGGTACTCATGCATCAAATAAGAAATGAGTTGGACCGAAATAAACCAACGAAAGGTTTCTTTCATCCCATGGATGGAAGTGCACCGGGGACCCAGGCATACCACACTTCCTTTTTGATCATTTATCTTCTTTTGCTAGTTTTGTCTAGGCTCATTTGTCCAAATTTATTCTGTCACCCTGAAGGGATTTTTTGCAAATAGTTTGCATTGGAAATAATGGTATTTGGACCAGTCTTGACCCCATAGGATGATGTATCTTCTCTGTCAAAGAGAACCTTTCAGATGTCTGCTCTTTCCCTGTGATACCTCTCATAACTTTTATCAATAAAATGTTTTTATTGTTCTCTTTACACACACACACACACACACACACACACACACACACATATAGAGTCCACTTTATGAAGGAATGAAAAATTACAATAAAACAAGTGTAGATCCATTTAAATTCAGATTTATCATGAACCAAGAGGGATCAAACCCGTTAGGTTACAAACTTTTCATCAAGTGTTTTTAATCTAAAAAAAGTTTCACCTCTAGGGATTTGATCCCTCTCTATGCATGATAGATACATAGTTAAGATGGATCTAAGTTTGTGATATTTGTATTTTGTATTTTAGGTTGCTCCAAGTTTTCCAAGTTTTAGTAGTGAAATGTATTATAAATAATTTTATGTAGTGTAATTTGAGTGAATTTAATAATTAAGAATATGTGTATATTTTTTAAAATTATAAATTTGTGTTTA
>ML784450.1:220640-232370 GCA_009831015.1 Picea engelmannii
CTCTCCAAAGCTTCAAACTCTGACCAAATGGCCTCAACATAGCCTTGGTTAAATAGTTGGGAAAGTTGGTTTCAATCTCCAACTTCCTCCCAAGAATTAGGCTCAAAAAAAGCCCAATAACTCCCAATTATGAGTTAATTACATTAAAATTGGCTTAATTAATATTAAAAAGCCAAAGTGGTTATAAAACCCACTTTTAAACCATAATATAGTTGAAAAACCGGGCTTTAGCCCCCAAATAGGCACACGCGCCCCTCTTAAAGGTCATATGGGCTTACATAAGGCCAAGCGCTAGCCAAAGGCTAAGCGCTGGCCCACTAGCCCTTGCGCGCATTAACACCGGTCGCATGGCTTGCGGCATATACTCGTGGGCTCAACCCATAACCGCGGGCTTTAACATTAACCGCGCCAACATAACCGCTTACATGGCAACATATGTTAACGGTTATAATAACCGTTGTTTTAAACATTAAAACCGCGCATTTTATAACTGTTCGCGCATATAGTCAAATGACCACGGCTTTGTTTTACCCGCGCTCCTAGTTCCGTGGGCGTGGTCGTATGCGCCGAGGGCTGGGGCTTAGGCCCCGACCCTTTTCCCGCCGGCCAGAATTGATAACAAATTCAAATAAACTTTTTGCCGTTTCAATAACAAGCAATACCCGCTGGCGCATTGGCAAACAAAAGTATTGTTAAGTCGTTGGTCGGAGGTAAAGGTCCGGGGTTCGAATCCCCCGGGCCCAAATATTTTTTGACATAGCCGTCATTGGCTAAACCCGGGGTGCCACGTGGCAGCCCGTGATTGGGCCACGTGGCACCTCACCATTCGCCCAAACCATGCCACGTGTCAATCATTGATTCGACGAAGACAACCAACCGGAACATGCCACTTGTCAACCGCTCATTGGCCCACGTCACTGCCACGCGTCACTGCCACATCACTTGCCGTACGATGCTGACGTCACCCGCCACGTATGCTGCTGACATCATCCCTTGCCATGTGTCACCCTTCCAGTGGTGACACGTGTCACCTCGGGATTGGTCCAACTGTACGTCCAAAACACCAAATCTGCCTGACACGTGTCACGCTCTGGTGCTGCCACGTGTCACCTGTACGGCCACGCCACGTGTCGTCGTACGAACCTGCCATGTGTCATCCTATGTCGCTGCCACGTTTCACCTGTACAGACGTGCCACATGTACCTGTACGGACTGACACGTGTCCTGTACGGACTGTACGGACAGGTACAGTCAGCATTCCAAAATTGTGCCTGTTTGGTTCGGCAGACAGAATGCGATATCTTCTTCATACGGACTCCGTTTGACATAAAAATTATACCACCGGAATCAGGAAGACGAGACAGACGCAATGGTGTTGGTTTCGTCAAATTCCGAGCACTTTCAATTTTGAGCATTTTTCATGCCCTGACAGCCTTCTGAATCCGATTTCGGATCACTTACCTAAAATACCAAAGAAGCATATGAAGCTTAGTTCTTTTTAAGAGGAATGCCTCTAGACTAGTAAGAGTCATTATCTTCAAATAACCATTACTTCTCTAGGATAAAAAAAATTGCTCTTGTGGAGCTAATGAAATCCACCTCCATACTTGAATGCCATTTCTTAGATTGAAACCCCATAATTTCCTTAGAATTATTTCCTCTATTCATCATTATACTCATAATTAATGCTCATTGTATTATGAAATGGAAAACTTCCAAATTAGAGCATGAAATCCAAGCCATGGTGACTTGATGATCCGGATTATTTTGGGAACGATATGAAGGAAGAGATATAAGAGAGATATAACAAAGAATTACATAGATATATGGAAAGGAACATAATATTATAGTAAATCTCAGATTCTATTAATGACTATTTGAAATACAAAAGACTGTAAAATGCAAAAACACATAAGCTAGCTAGAATGGTGATAGCTTATCTCTGAGAAGAGATGTGTTGGCTACACTCATTCCTGAGAATATGGTTACAATGAAGCTCCAAAGGCCTTTTTAACATCCAAAAACCTAACCCTAGGAGGTGAAGTGCCAAAAGTCATGTGGGCCCCGATGGGGTAAGTTGGTACATCAAATTCCTAGGGTCGTAAATTTTGCATACAATCTCCATTTTAGGCACATGATAGCTCATTGGAAATAAATATCCAAGGAATACACATGTTTCCATCACACTTTTTCTAAATCCTATAGTGTGACTGTGGCTGGCCCAAAAAATGTTGTTTAGGGCCTCAAAACAACCCCGAAAGTTGAGGACCCCACAAAATAGGAAAAGACTGCAAAAATGAAAATTGGTCTTTGAGCCAGTGGAATAGGTGGGTACCATTGATATCCAACTGGATAATTCCTCCTCCCTTAGGAAGAAATGGTACCCATTGCATCAAATTCCCGCATCAGATGAGGAAAATGCTGTTGAACTTGACTTCTGGTGAGCCGCTTTCCTTGATGAATAAACTACCTTGCTTTGATGACCCGACAGAGTTTGGTAGTCTGTTGGCGGGTGTCCTTTGTGTTGGTGTCCATGATATGATCAAATGTCACTTGTTTGATGCAAGAATTATTGAGTTTTGTAGGGGCCAACTTCTCGATCACATCCGAAGTTTCCAGGAGAGGTGGAAAATATGGTTGGAGTAGTTCCACATTAAATACTAGGTGAAATCCAAAGAAAGGAGGAATACTTAATAAAAAATCATTCTCAACCACATCCTTGGTGTTGGTGTAAGGCCCGTATTAGAGTGGGCACAACTTCCGATGGGATCCTGTGAGGCACTCTTTCTGCAAATGCAATTAGATCTTATCTCCCACCTGAAATTGATCATGGCACTACTTGTGTTTGGCATTGGCTGTCTACACAATATCATGGAATTGTTGTTGGATGTTCTATATGCACTCAAAATATTTTTTTTCTGATCAACCTATGTCTAAGCATGGGAAGACTCTTCCTATGCAGATGTAATGGGAAAATCTACGTCAATGGGGGCCAATGGTTGGAACCCCAAGCACATTTGAAAAGGGTTGTGACCAATAGAGCTATGGAGGGATATGTTGTAGCTATGTTTAACATAAGGAAGGATTTCATCCCATGTACATGGATGTTTGGAATTATACATTCGCAATATATGGACAATAATCCTGTTGACTACCTTTATTTTTCCATTAGTTTGTGGGTGGAAGGCAGTCGATTTGGTCAACTTGGTGTCCATCATCGACCATAGGCTGGACCAAAAGGTGCTTAGGAAAATACTGTCTCGATTGGAGATAATATTTTATGGTAGCCCAAAATGAATCCAAACATGTGTGAAGAAGAGCTTGGAGGTGGCCTTAGCTATGATGCTCTTCTTGCAGGGTGCCAAAATTGTCATCTTAGAGAATCGATCGATAACCATGAAGACACAATCATTCCCATGCTTGGTTGAAGGTAGATCAGACATGTAGTCCATGGAGATGGACTCCAAAGGCCTATACAGAGTAGGAAGAGGGATTTATAGCCCCTGTTTCTTGATGGCGGGCTTGGCAATGGCGCATGCGATGCATGATCTGATGTACTTTCAAACATCTTGTCGAAGCTTCGACCAATAAAAATGATTTTGCAGTACTTCCAGTGTCTTTTCTACACCAAAATGTCTCGGTGCCTGGTTGTAATGAGCTTCCCAGATTATCTTTTCCAGGCCTCTTAAAGGAGCATAGAGGTGGATTGGATGGTATAATAATCCATCCCAAAGATGAAAGTTGGGAACTATTTCACTTGCGCTCAATGTATGATAGGCAGTAGAAAAGTCAGATTCATTATTGTATAATTATGACCATCCATATGTCTCATGTCCATAGGAGTTGGGAACTGTGGTTAACACTGCCATCAAGGGTTGACTAAGGCAATCTACAACATGGTTGGTGCTACCCTTATACTTGATATTCAAGTGGAATTGTTGTAGGTACATGGACCCCTTCTAATGGTGGCTATTTTTTAACTTTCCTTGTGTCTACATGAATTGCAGAGGCCTGTGATCAGTGTGGATGATCGTTTCCTTCCTTAGAATGTAATGTTTTCACTATGGACATGCCTACACAATGGAATACATATCTTTTTCATAGGTGGCGTATCTTTGAACAACACCAAATAGATTTTCACTATGATAGGCTACTAGATGCCCATGTCGAGTGAGGACTACACTAATAGCATAATCTAAAGCATTTGTCTCAATCTCAAATGGTCGTTGCAGGTCTAGAAGAATGAGAACTGGTGTTGAACAGAGGTGAGATTTCACATCCTCAAATGATTTTTGTTGGGGAATGAACCAAAAAAACTTGGGGTTTTTTTCCACCCTTGGTCACCTGGCTTAGGGCCCAAGCGATATGAGAGAACCCCAAAAAAATCCATAGATAGAAGTTAGCAAGGCCCAAGAAGCTGTGGAGCTTGGTCATTGTTTTTGGGACCGACCAATCGTGAATGACTTGGATCTTGGCTGGATCCACATGTACACCCTGCTCATCCACGATGTATCCAAAATATTGGATTCTATGTACGCCAAAGGAACACTTCTCCAAATTGACATATAACTTGTGTTGTCCCAGGGTGCCCAGTACCTGCTGAATATGCTCCAAATGTTCCTCCCAAGTTTTGTTGAAGATGAGGATGTCATCCAAATATACAACCACAAAGGAGTTTTTGAATGGTCTTAATATATCATCCATCATCAACATGAATGTGGTTGGGGCATTAGTCAAGCCGAAAGGCATTAAAAACCACTCAAAGAGGCATTCTTTAGACTTGAATGCCATCTTCCACCCATCAGTTTGCTCAATCGTCACCTGGTGGTAACCTGACTTTAGATTAATTTTACTGAAAAACTTAGCTCCCTTGGGTTGATCGAGAAGATCATCAATCCATGGAATTGGGTACTAGTTCTTGACTCTGATTGTTTTCAAGGATCTGTAATCAATACAAAGTTGCCATGTCCCATCTTTCTTTTGTACTAGAACAATTGGGATCCCGCAAGGTGAGGAACTTGGTATAGGGTTATTCTTATTAAAATTAGGGGTATGGTTATTTGTATTAAGGTTTATTTTATAATAGCAATAAAATGGTTTGAATTTGATTTAAATAATAATAATAAATGGAAACATGAATGTAGAGAAAAGAGAAAAAAAAAAGATATCTCCAAATATTGAAAATTGAATGAAAGTGATTTTGATTACAAATTGATAGCAGTCTACTTTTCTATATGAAAAATATTTGAAAATAAATGAAACATTTTCAACATTTCATATTTTTATAAAAAAAAATTATTTGATAATGAAGGTTTATTTTTATTTTTATTGATAATGAATGTTTTATTTTTATGAGATGTGAACATAAACTCCAAATAGTATAAGAAAGTTAATGTTCCTTGTATTCTTGTTAAAGATATTTTATATGAATTCTAATAATATTTAGCCTTAATTTTATATATAAAACGAGATACTATTTTTTGGTAATTTAATCTCTTTCTAAGAAGAAAAAAAATATTCTATATTTAATTCTATTTTTTATAATTTTATTAAATATAAAATTTTATTATATTAAAAGAATATAATAAAATTGAAATTTGGTGCATAAACTTCATTTAGGATAAGTCAAATACTACATACATTTAATTAGATATTAAAAATGTTTATCATGATTTCAAATTAAATATATCTATAACATATATATTACTACATACATTTTTATATAATTGGATGCTGAAAATGTTGATATAATTTATTAAATTTCAATTTTTATCATATTAAAAGAAAATATAATTAATTGGAAATTGGTTGCATAAACTTCACTTAAGATAAGTCAATTACTACATACATTTAATTGTATGTTGAAAATGTTTGACATAATTTCAAATTAAATATATCTATAACATATATATTACTACATACATTTTTATACTTGGATGTTGAAAATGTTCATGTAATTTTATAAGTCAATCATCTTGACCATTAGACTTAGAGTTAAGATGAAAAATTTATTACAATGTGACAAACATGTCCATATGTTGCAATGTCATGTACATAACTTGATGTCACAATGTGACAAACATAATCTTTTGTCACATTGTGATGTGCAGAACCCAATGCTGCAATTTGCCAACCATAGCCCAATATTTCAATGAGATAGACATTTCTTGATGTTGCTATGTGAAAAACATAACACATTGTCAGAATCTCACAAATCTATTCCAATGCCATAATGTGTGTGACAAACGAAAAGCCTACATTACAATGTATAGAACCCAAATTTCACAATCTAACAAACATAGCCCAACATTGCAATTCTTTACACAAAGCTCACAATGTTACACTCATGACCATACCTCAATATGTGACAAACTTTTTCCTTTGTCACATTGTGATGAAAATTTCCCAACGTTGTAATTTGAACATTTACCTTGTCCTCGCATTGTCAAAATCACTTAATGACGACACAATATGTCAAACATCTCTTGATGTCTCATTGTAATGAACATAGTAATGTCGCAATGTGACAAAAATAAACTAACGTTGTAACGTGATGAACATAGCCATGCCATCACAATGTGGATAGTAAAGTTGTAATTTAATGAACATAAACAAATGTTGCAATGTTTCCTGCATCGTTCTATCGTCGTAATGTGATGGATATTTCCTCACGTTGCAATGTGATGCACATATCTTGATGTCGCAATGTGAAAAACATTTCTAGGTGTCACAATGTGATGAACATAGCTTCCTCGTCACAATGCTATGAAAATATCTTGTCGTCATAAGGTGACAAACAATTTCAAACATAACCTCGTCGTCTCAAAGTGATGAAAATAGCCTCCTTGTCACAATTTTATGCAAATATCTTTTTGTCATAAGGTGGCAAACAATGTTTTCTCATCACAATGTGATGAACATAGCCCTGTCGTCACAATAAATGTCTTGTTGTCGCAATATGATGAACACATAGAATTCATGTTCATCACATAGCCATATGACATACGATGAACATATGATATTTATGTTCATAACATAACCACATTTTACTTAAATTTCATGACGTGGAAATGTGATGAACATAGCCCCATCATCGCACTATCCCTATCATCGTCAATATGTGAAAAACATTATCCTATCACTGCAATGTTATAAACATATCCCCGTATTTGCAATGTGATGAAAATATCCACTCATCATAATGTGACGCAAATATCCTCCCAATGTGACGAACATAGCACTGTCATCGCAATGTGACGAACATAGCCATATTGTTGCAATGTGGCGAACCAAGCCGTATACATTGAACATATAATGTGACAAACATAACCATATTTTCACAATGTGATGAACATAACTATGGTTGACCTTTATTGACTATGAGCATGGTTAACCATGGTTGACAATGGTTGAACATGGTTGGCCACAACCATATTGTCACAATTTGACGAACACAACGATATTGTCGTGATGTAAAGAACATGAGTGGCCATAACAATATTTTCACAATGTGACGAACATGTCTTGTCATAACCATATTGTCACAATTTGATGAATATAACCATATTGTCACAATGTGACGATCATAACCTCGTCATCACAATGTGATGAACATAACCTTATTGTTGCAATGTGACGAACACAACCTCGTCGTCCAAATGTGATGAACATATCCTCTTTGTCTATGACACAAATATCCTATTGTCATAATGTGACAAACAATGTCGTGTCATCGCACTGTGATGAACATAGCCTCATGGTCAAAATAAATATCCTATCGTCTCTATGTGATGAACATACGACATTTATTTTCATCACATAGCCATTCAACATACGATGAACATACGACATTTATGTTCATCATATTGCCACTTTTTACTTAAATGACCTGTCATTGCAATGTGATGAACATAAACCCCTTGTCCCAATATCTCTGTCATCGTTAATATGTGACAAACAATATACTTTCGTCGCAATGTGATCAACATAGCCCCTTAATTGCAATGTGATGCAAATATCCTGTCATCATATTGTGATGCAAATATCTTGTTGTTGCAATCTGACGAACTTATCCCCTCCCTTGCAATGTCACGAAAATACCCATATTGTCACGATATGATGAACATAGCCTCATCATCACACAGTCATCAACATAGCTTCATTGTCGCAATGTTACACGAACATCATGTCATCATAATGTGACAAACACTTCCAAATTTCACTATCTGAATGTCATTCGTAGTCTTGGTCAACCATGGTCATGGCCAATCATGGTTACCTATGGATAAAAGCTGTCAAACATGGTAAACCATTTTCAACCATGGTTAGTCACAGTCAACCATGGTGATGGTCAACCATAGTGAAGGTCATCCATAGTGAACGTCAACCATAGTGAACATCTACAAAAGTTAACCACAATGAAGGTCTATGGAAGTTAACCATGGTCATGGTCAAACATAATTAACCATGTCAACCATAGTGAACCTTTCCTTCCCAAAGTCAAAAAAATTCTACCAAAGTTAACCATGATCATGGCCAATCATATTCAAGCATGGTCATTGTAAATTAATGTATTATTTTCATCACATTTCCATTTGACATACGATGAACATATGCCATTTATGTTCATCACATTGCCACTTTTTACTTAAATGACCTTTCATTGCATTGTGATGAACACAAACCCATCATCCCAATATCCCCGTTGTCGTCAATGTGTGACAAACAATATATTCTCATCGCAATGCAATGAACATAGCCCCGTCATTGCAATGTGATGCAGATATCCTATCATCATATTGTGATGCAAATATCTTGTCGTCGCAATCTCACGAACTTAGTCACTCCCTTGCAATGTCACGGAAAATAACCATATTGTCACGATATGGTGAACATAGCCTTGTCATCACAATGTCATCAACATAGCTTCATTGTCGCAATGTTATGTGAATATCATTGCGTTATAATGTGACAAACACTTCCAAATTTCACTATTTGAATGTCATCTGTAGTCTTGGTCAACTATGGTCATGGCCACCCATGATCATCTATGGACAACAACTGTCAAACATGGTTAATCATTGTCAACCATGGTCAACCACAATCAACCATGGTCATGGTCAACCATAGTGCGGGTCATCCATAGTGAACGTCAACCATAGTCAAGGTTTACAGAAGTTAACCACGGTGAAGGTCCATGGAAGTTAACCATGGTCATGGTCAACCATAATTAACCATGTCAACCATAGTGAACCTTTCCTTCCCAGGGTCAACAAATTTCTACCAAAGTTAACCATGATCATGGCCAACCATAGTTAAGCATAGACATTGTAAATTAATGTATTAATACTTTAATAATGTATTAATAATGGATTAACATATTATTACTTTAATAATGTATTTATTAAGGTATTAATACTTTAACAATCTATTATTAAAGTATTGATACATTTTTAATGTTTTAATGTATTAATTCGTTAAAATTAATTTTTTTATATCAATATTTATATTTTATTATAAATATTAATATTTTAGTGTATTAATAATATTAATAAATACATTATTAATAATGTATGTAATATATAAATTAATTAATATCTTACATTAAGTTACATTAATAATATATTTAATATATAAATTTAATAATTTACATTAAATTACATTATTAATAATAATAACAATAAATACATTATTAATATATTTAACATATAAATTTATTAATGTATTAATAATTTAATAATGCATTATTAATGTATTAAAGATTAATACTTTAATAATGTATTACTAATAATATATAATAATATATTGATACTTTTTTAAATGTATTAATTCTGTAATATTAATGTTTTAATATCCATATTTATGTTTTAATATAAATATAAATATTAATATCTTAACCTATTACTAATATTAATAAATCCATTATTAATAATGTATTTAATATATGAATTAATTCATATACTTTACATTATACATTTATGTATTAATTAATTAATACATTATTAATTATTAATGTATGAATTAATTAATTAATATGTTACATTATATATTAATATAAATTTATACTTTAATTTATACATTATATTAATGTAATAATGTTTTATTTATGTCTTACTACCGTATTAATATATTATTTTATTTGTGTATTAATACTTTATTAATTTCTTAATGCTTTAGTATTGTTTTTATTAAAAATGTATTAATGTATTAATTAATTAAATTAATACATTTTAGTATACTTTAATGTATCAATGCTATTCATAATTATGATCATAAAAAACCATGATCATGGTCAACCATACTCATCTTCAATAAATTTATCAATACTTTAATAATATATCATTAATGTATTGCTACTTTAATAATGTATTTATTAAGGTTTTACTATAATAATATATTTTTATTTTAAGAATACATTATTATTACTTTGATGTAATAATACTTTAATATGTTACATTATACATTATTCATTATTGTATAAATTATTTAATTTATATATTACAATAATAATATATTACCAAATTGGTGTATGAGACCCCCTTGTTTGTGGGACAAGGGACCCCGCTCTCCCCAACGATTTGACTGGTAGAAGCGATTTGAACCTGTGACCTCTTAAGAGGAAACACATGTTCTTAACCATTAGGCCCACTCAGGTTGTATAATAATTATAATCTATTTTTAAGGTCACGGCCAAGCCAACACACCAAATTGGTGTATGAGACCCCCTTGTTTGTGGGACAAGGGACCCCACTCAGGTTGTATAATAATTATAATCTATTTTTAAGGTCACGGCCAAGCCAACACACCAAATTGGTGTATGAGACCCCCTTGTTTGTGGGACAAGGGACCCCCCTCTCCCCAACGATTTGACTGGTAGAAGCGATTTGAACCTGTGACCTCTTAAGAGGAAACACATGCTCTTAACCATTAGGCCCACTCAGGTTGTATAATAATTATAATCTATTTTTAAGGTCACGGCCAAGCCAACACACCAAATTGGTGTATGAGACCCCCTTGTTTGTGGGACAAGGGACCCCCCTCCGCCCAACGATTTGACTGGTAAAGTCTAAGAAGGTATACATACCCTACCCCCCTCTTGATACTTTATCAATATATTATTAAATAATTTAAGATCAATGTATTAATCCTTTAGAAATTTATTTATTAATACATGCAATGTAGTTATTGATGTATTTAATATATTATTAATGTATTTTTCACATAATATATTACTAGCAACAATCACTTTATAAAAATGGTTGATATGAAAGCTATTAATTTAAATATGTGAAAATGATTCTTGCTAGTAATACTATTAGATGGTAGTTAGGATCATCAACTAGATGATGATGAAGTGATGGGCTTCATTGTGAAATAAATATTTCAGTTTTATATATATCTACTATCTTTTTCATATGCACTATGAAAATAAAAAAATGCAAAATTTTTAAATCAATTAAATACATCTAAAATGTATCTAATTGATTTAAAAATTAAATACATCCTAGCATCAAGAGATACAACTAGTATCTCTTGCTTCCTGTATTATTTTCATTTTCATTTCACCTGTAATACGAATATAATTAGATATTTTCATTTTCATTTCACCTGTAATACGAATATGATTAGATGGTAATTCAGATCGTGAACTAGATGATGGTGAAGTTATGGGCTTTGTTGCGTTCGAAAGATACATTGAAATAAAGGGTTCAATCGCCATAATGAATATGT
>ML784450.1:250820-278722 GCA_009831015.1 Picea engelmannii
AGTCACTTTACTAAAAGAACCACTTAAAACAACTTTATAAAAACTATTACAAAGTCAAGTGCTTGGTAGTGCAAATATTAAGGTAACATCCGCATACAAGACAAAACATGTGGAGTACCTCCCGAGCTAAACAAATCTAACACCCCCTCTTAGCGAGGGAGGTACTTCTGGTATCACCACCAGAATCTGTCTCCATCTCATCAACTGCCATAGCTGCTCCCTCTGTACTAGAAGTCTCTACTCCCTTTGAACATGAAGCCACTACTCCCACTGCATTGGAATCCTCTGCTGCTACCATGAACTAAAGGCATGCTCCTAGGAGATTGCACACTCTCCTGAGCATCCAACTGTGTTGACTCATGCCTCCTGAGTCCCTTGAGAGTCCCAGAAGAAGATTGAGTGCCATGTATCAACTCTCTCTCCCGTGCTACCTGCCAAATCTCCAACACAGAATCTGAGTCCAGAAATCCATTGGACTCCAACATAGGTCTACCCAACAACCTGTACAACCTCTCATACCTGACACCAAGCATCACTGTTGTTTCTAGAGTAGCTCCCTCTGAATATAGAAATACCTGACCACAATAGAATGCCACTCCAAATCTATCAGCCTCCAGTGATGAAACTGAGAGTAAGTTAACCATCATCTATGGAACATACAATACTCTGGCAACCTCCAAAAATCCTCCTGACTCTAGCTGGAATCTAACACTTCCAACCCCCTGCAAGTTGTGGGCCGGTACAAACACCCACACAATAGTCTAAGTTTGTTTCTGAAAGACTCAAGAACACTAACCTCATCCTTTTCATATGCCGAGAAGCTCCATTTTCCACGAACCACACTTCAATGTCCTCGAACACTAGGCAATCACTGCCTAGGGGACCAGTCATGAGAGAAAACTCCCTCTCATGTCTCTCAACAAACTCTGCAATCTCTGCTGATGCTGACACCTCTGGTTCTGACTTCTTCTCCTTCTTGTTCGGACACTGACTACGTAGTGGCCAGTCTTGTGACATGCAAAGAATCTCACCTTGCTCATGTCATTCTTATTTCCCTTTACCACAAGAGAAACATTCTTGTCATCTTTGTCCACCTGACAAAGAACCTCTTCTTCCTTCTTCAAGAAAATGCAACAACAAATCACTTGCTATTCCAAGTGCCAAATACTGCTCACTGAACTTGAGAGCACAAGCTCTGATACCATGTATATTTTTAATGAATAAAATCAACAAACTGAAATTCTGTCAAACACTTAGCAACCTAGAGATAACTGTCTTCATAAACTTCATAAATGCACAAACCCACATTCAGAAATTTCCATAAGCATAAATACACATTGTTAAGCAAAAAATATGCAGCGGAAATACACAGTGGACAACAACCTAATAACACTAAAAAATTTAGGCAAATGCCGGGGAAAACCCCAATGTGGGGAAACCCAATGAGAGAGAGAGAGATCTTATTATTATTCTTTAGGAAAGTACAAAACAACAACAAATCTACATTTCCAGCCAAGGAAAATACCTCACAGCACCAAATCTATCCCACAAAAATCTTCCTCGTTTTCCCTACCCACAGTCAGCTGTATGGACTGTTCCGTATGGCCCAAAAACAACGAATAGAAAACAAAAATCCACCTCAAAATCCATTCTTGAAATGCCTCAATTTCTATGCCAAATCCGTACGGACTATACAGATCTGTACAGTATGGCCTCCCACAACAGAAAAATATTTCGGCCAAAAATTCACAGAAAATTTTTCTTAGGATTCGTGCTCTCCTTCCTTGGAAAATGTGCCCTCTTTGCTGCTCACTTTCCTCTCTCAAGCATGCTTATAAAATCTCTCTAACTCTCCTCTTGATGTGCTCTCAACATCCTCCCGATGTCTTCACAACATGTCTTGCACACTACCCAATGCATTCTTTTATAATCTGAAAATGACATTTTCCCCCCAAAAGTGTCTTTTCACCTTCCTCAACCCTAGATCCAAAGGACAAGATTAGATCTTTCCTTTTTCAAGATCAAGGGTCATGATCCATTCCCTCCAAAATGTCTCATTTAAAATTAAAGTGAATTTCACTTTATTACATAAGTGCTTTATGAAAATAAAGTCACTTTAAAAATAGAAGGTACACTTCATAAAAAAAAGTCACTTTACTAAAAGAACCACTTAAAATTACTTTATAAAAACTATTACAAAGTCAAGTGCTTGGTAGTGCAAATATTAAGGTAACATCCACATACAAGACAAAACATGCGGAGTACCTCTCGAGCTAAACAAATCTAACACCAAGTTCATGATAGTTGCATTTTGTAGTTTAGGTTGCTCCAAGTTTTCCAAGTTTTAGTAGTGAAATGTATTATAAACAACTTTATATAGTGTAATTGGAGTGAATTTAACAATTAAGAATATGTGTATATTTTTTAAAATTATAAATTTGTGTTTACATGTACTAAAACTAGAAAATGTGAAATGTTAGTTTTTTGTAATATACCTAGTCTTTTATATTAATAGCATAGAAAAAAATTGTAATTATGGACAAGACTTATTGAAGTTTTTAGAAAAAATACTATAACAAAAAACAAAATAAGACACAACATTTTTTCTTAGAATGGCACAAGCTAATCCTTAGATTCAAACTCCACAATGAAGTAGATAGGGGGAGTTTCCCCTCCTTGATTGGATCTAAAATCTTCCTCGGATCGTTTTCCCCATCATTAACCTTTTTTTATATTGTTTCCTTTTTATTGTCATCTATCCTTCTTCTTTTGGTTTGTCATTTCTAGCCTTGTATTAGGTAGTCAAGAAATCAACTTGTCACTTTTATAACTGGATGTCAAACCCTTGGTCTCCCTCACCTTATTTTCAATCTCTTCCACTTCATGTTTGACATTTATAGAGAACCTACAATTTCAAAATGATGCTCGAGGAAGCCCTCGAGCAACATAGGAACGAGATGTGGACAACTTTGCACAAATTCTTCGACGACTTCTGACAAACGACGCATCTACGTCAAGCATAGGTGCCACCCCCTTCAAGGTATAGATCAATTTTGATATTCATATATTTGAAGGTAAAATAGATGAAGATGTTGTAGATAAATGGTTAAAAACCTTATAGAAGGGTATTTTTCTGTCCACAACTTTTTCGATAGATAAAAGATTACATTTGTGTTCCTCAAGGCTGTCCCCCACATCAAAGATTCGTGAGAGATTTTCTGTGAACAAAAGGAAATAGATGGGCCCACATTATTTGCAGTTGCACCCACTTGGGGTTCCTTCAGGGATTCTATTAAGAAAAAATACTACCCTATTGGAAGTTATGACGACTTGTATATAAGACGGACCACATTGTGGTAGGAAAGAGACCAAACAATGCTAGAGTTGACCAATGGCTTCCATACCTTGCTCACCAATATTGGTATCAAATATTCGGAGTGACATTTGGTGCTCAAGTACCACAACGGTTTGCATCTATACATCCAGAAAAAAATGGATTTTCTAGACATGTTGTCCTTGGGCACGACCTATCGATATGTTGTCAAAATCAAGTAAAATATTAAACAAAAGATGCGATATTTTGGGTCTAGGAACCTCTCATAATAGAAGCAGGGAAAGAGCAACCTCAACCCATAGAACAAAGAGTAAAGGAAAGATGGAGAACATCGGGAAAACCAGTCTAAGCCGAAGACAAGGAAGGAAAATGGAAAGACAAAGAAAGACAATGAGAAGTGGTGCGACTTCCATAAGAGCCCCTGGCATAACACTGCTGATTGTCGCTCAAAGCAGACGTTGGTGGTAGAGGTGAAAGCCTATGAATCGGATGCGGGTTCTGACTCAGAGTCATAACCAAAAAAGGGGAGATGAATTATTTACGTGGAACCCAGTGCCACCATTGCTACCACCAAGATCCATCCCAGTGAACCTGATGAGGCAGAGGAAGACGAGAATCTCTTTCATTCATGGATCTGGGTGAAGGGTACTCCAATGCACTTCATTGTTGATAGAGGTATCTAGAAGAACCTCATTTCAATGGAGGTCATCAAGTGGCTAGCCCTACCGACAATGCTGTAACCACAACCATACACAATCGGATGGCTCCACCAAGGAAGAGATCTTCACGTCAGCCAACAATGCTGCCCATCCTATGACATAAATACCTTCAAATATGAGGTATTGTGTGATGTTGCTCCCCTTGAAGTTTGTGATGTTATTTTGGGCCAACCTTATTTATGGAAATGTCATGTTGTATATGAGTCTAGGCCTTGCAGTGTTATTATCACTTTGGACAAGAAATTGTACATGAGACCCGAGGTAGTCCCACTTATTTCCATTTCCTTGTTATCTACCAAGAAATGTAGGAAGGTCATCTCTTAGACTAGGAATGTTTTATTCTTTGTGATTCACTCTCAAAGTGAGCGAAAGGCTATAGCCACATCCATGGCCTCCGCAACCAATCTCTCCATGTAGTAGAAGCAAGTGGATAATGTCATGGACTAATACAAAGACATCTTCTCCTCACCCACTAGGGTACCTCTACACTGTTAGGTCAAGCATTCAATCGATATGACCCTCGATGCACTACTAACCAATGAGATAGTCTATCGCAAATATTTGTTAGAAAACGAGGATATCAAGTGCCAGATTCAAGAACTTCTCCAAAAGGGGGACATCTGACCCAACTCATCACCATGTGGAATCCCAATCATGCTTGTGCAGAAGAAATACGGGACCTGACGAATCTGCATCGATTATCGGGACCTAAATAAAATCACAGTTAGGAACTAGTACCTGATTCCCCAAATAGATGATCTCCTTAACCAACTCAAGGGGGAAAACTACTTCAATAAGATTGCTATGAAGTCTGGTTACCATCAGGTCCCAATAAAGAAGATAGATGTATGTAAAACTTCCTTCAATTCCAAAGAAGGTATTTTCGAATGGTTGGTCATGCCCTTTGGTTTGATGAATGCCCCAACAATTTTCATGAGGATGATAGACGATATATTGTGACCTTTTACCAATTATTTTGTGGTGGTGTATCTGGATGACATCCTCATCTACAACAAGAATTGGGCGGAACAATTGCAACATATTCAACAGGTTCTGTACACTCTGCGACAACACAAGCTATACGCAAATTTGGAAAAATGCTCCTTCGACATGGATAGGGTCTAGTTCCTGGGATACATTATTGATGAGCATGGGGTTCATGTTGATCCTGCCAATATCTAGGTCATTCAGGATTGGGCAACGTCAACCACACTCACTAAGCTTCAAATCTTTTTATTCCTTGCCAATTTCTATCGTAGGTTCGTGTTGGGATTCTCCCGTCCTCAGCCAAGTAACCAGAGATGGCTGTAAGGAAAATTTTGTGTGGGTCCTATCACAATAGAAAGAGTTCAATGATTTGAAGCAACTATTTTTCTTAGCCCCAGTGATCTCATTACCTGACTTGAAACAACCCTTTGATATCGAGACAAATTCTTAAGACTATGTTGTGGGCACAGTTCTCACTCAACATAGACACCCCATGGCATATCATAGTGAGACACTATGTTGTCTGTAAGTAACCCACTTACAACAAATAAATTTACTCCATTGTTAAAGCCTTGCTCCAATGGAGGTATTATATTCTCTGGAAGGAGACAATCATCCACATCGATCATAAGACACTGGAGTTCATGTAGACACATGGTAAATTGTAGAATGATCTCCATCATAAGAGGTCCACATACTTGTAGTAGTTCCATCTCAACATCAACTATAAGACATGAAGCACCAACCGCGTTGTTGATTTCCTCAACCACCATCCAATTGTAGCACTCACCACAGTGATAAAATCCTGCTCCCACGAGATCTCCGGGTGGCCCCAACTCTATTAGAGAGATCCTAACTTCTCCACCACCTACTAAATGCTGGGTGCAAAAATAAACTGTCACTGATTTCCATATTCAAGATGGGTTTCTATGAGATCTAGGCCATCTTTGCGTTCCATCAAATGAGTGAGTGAAACCGATTTGGGAATCCCACTACAATCGAGTGGCAGGACACTTTGGTGTTGAAAACACAATGATAGTGATGCAACAACATTTATATTGGTTGAAACTTCAACAAAATTTAAGCAAGTATATCAGGTCCTTCATTTCCCGTGCCATTTCCAAACCAACCATTAAGAAACAAGGCATGTACACCCATATATCTACTTCTGAAAGGCCCTAGGAATCCATATCAATGGAATACATGTCAGGCCTTCCGTCAACCAAGTGGGGAAATGAATTTGTTTTTGGGGTGGTTGATTGTTTTTCTAAAATGGTGATTCTGGTCGCCTGCAAGAAGAGCATCACAACAGAGGCCACTGCCAAGCTTGTTTTTGAACGAGTGTGGGTACATTTTGGGATACCACAAAACATCATCTCATATCAGGATAGTCGATTCCTCAACACATTTTGGTCGAGCCTTTGCTCACTGCTGGACACCAAGACCAACAAATCCACTTCCTTCCACCCCCAGATGGATGGTCAAACCGAGTTTGTAAACTGGATGATCGTGCATATCCTACACATGTAAAATTCCAAGAATCCCCACACATGGGATGAGAGCCTTCCCTATGTTCAACACAACTACAACAGATCCCTACATAGCTCAACCGGCCACAACCCATTTCAAGTGGGGTTGGGATTTCAACCATTGGGTCCCATGGATGTTGCACTATCCCTTGCGACCACCCATGAAAACTTGTCCCATGCTCAAACTGAAGCTCACAAAGATACCATGTTCATTGAGCGGATCCAACACATCTGCCAACAGATTCAGGATGTAATACCCCTAGGTTGAACCCAATTTTAAATGTAAAATGAAAATGTACTTAAGCTGGTGAGATGTTTGATATCATTTTTGTATGCACCTTTCATGGCATAGTGCACACATGTACTGCGTATTAAAATGATGAAGTGTGCACATTTCAGGATATCGCGCGCAACAACTTAAGTGCATGCGATTTTGAGGCCAGGGAGCCTTTATGTATATGTTGAGTTTTATAGGCAGCTGAGCTAATTATTATAAGCTAGGAGACTTATGTTTGTATTAGGCCAGAGGGCCTAGATGCTAAAGGCCAGTGCACCTATTTTTGTATATGTATCATCATTAATATAAAGTACATCGTTGCACGCAGAATGACCACAATAAAAGAGTATAGGGGACTAAACTCCACTAGTTAGGGAAAAGGGGGGGCTAAAAGTTAAGTAAAAGGGCTAAGCTAGGGAGCTTAAGCCAAAAAGGAATATTATATTAATATTCCTTAAAGTATAAAGTATGGATAATTATTTTATCCTAATTTTTAAGGATGGGGAAAAGTGGGCCAAAGTAGCTCCCAACATGACAAGTGTCAAGTTGGGAACATGCATGCATATAGTTTGGACTTAGTTCATTTTTCCATTCCTTCCAGCATTCAGTCATCCATTCAATCATTCCATGATCATTCACTCACTCAGGAGTTGTCCTTTGTACCTCCCTGTCACTGTACCTAAACCAGTACCATAACCGTACCCATACATGTTTGTGTAGCTCATTATCTTGGGAGATAGACTGAAGAAGTGAGTTGTTAGGCCCGTGGGGTATTGAAGAGGCAGGTTGTCAGGACCGTGAGAAATCTCTCTGGGTGAGACAATTGTTGGGAATTGATTTCTTGAAGGTGCTAAACTACAACTACAGGGCTCTGAGACTTCCTGTCCGGCCTGTTGCTGAAGCCCGGAAAGGATGTGGGGCAGCCGGAGGACTGTTGAGCAAAGAAGGAGCACACTTCCTGGGGTGGGACATGCATGTGGGGAATGAGGGATTGTAGGCTGTTAGTTTAATTTGGCACCTGTGACGAAGTATTTCTTGTTGTCTATGATCCATTAGCCTGGTTAGGAATCCCTTTACTCGGGTGAGTTTAGTCCCGGATCGGGGGTGACCCACTACTGAGAGTGATGAGCTGTGTGGTCTAAGGCTGGGAGGTTCGTGGAAGGTCTGCACGCAGTTGGTGATATTCTTACCAAGATAAGTGTCAATTGTGTGATAAATTTACATGTTGCATTATTATTTATGTGTTTATTTTTATGGGTTTATCCTATGTGTGGTTATAACTGTCTTTATATTTATGGGTATTTCCTATATATGCTGCATGTGTATGTTTACTGTTATTTTAGTATGAATCCGTGCATTTACATAATGCATTTGTCTATTTACGTTTTATATATAATGTTCCGCAAGAGTTCTCTGTTTATATGTTTTAATTGCATGTAGTTTGAAAAATTTATGTGGCATAGCTCAGTTGGTTGCTTGGTATGTTACAATATGTTGAGTAGAGAATAAAATAATTTTCCGGAGTAACATGGCTCAACATGGGTGGTCGGGGATGTTACAATATGGTATCAAAGATTCGGTTTTCAACACTAAGCTTGGATGGGCCGAGCAAGTTGAGTTGAAGCATTACACAGTGCGGATTGAGTGATGCATGCGTAATACTGTCACGTGGTGTGTGCACGCATAAAAATGGCATGCGTGGTGTGTGCATTATTGGCAGAGTGGAGAGGAATTTTGTTGGTGCGTGCGCAATATGGGTTTATGCTGTCGCGCGACAGTCTAGTTAATAGTGCACGTGGAGCATTGGTGCATGGTGGGGGCATACTAAACTTTGACATGGTGCAATGCGTAGAGTAAAATGCATGCAAAATATTAGCACGTGACACAAAAAAAAATTCTCCCAACAGGTAATAGTGTAAGAACCAAAATTTTGCGCAGTGGATATTGGTGCGTGACACAAAAGTAGTGCGCGCTAGTTATTGCCGTGACATATAAGTGATGCACAATGGTTATAGGTGCGCGAAACATGATTTACCTTGTGGTGTTGCTGCACACAATAAATATGGGTGTACAGGTTGAAATTTGTGTCCGTGAAGTCATTTGGAGGGTGAACAAAAATGGAAAACCAACGAATTCCCGCGACATTTTATATTGTTTGAACGTCATCTTTTTGCAGTGCATTTTTGAGACCCTTAACATCATTTTTAGCTACTCAAAAACCATGAGAAAAAATTGTACCAAAGTACACTTGTCTCTGCAGCTCAAATAACAGAGCTTAGAGAGAGATTTCTAATGGTGTAAACCATTCGTCAAATGGAGGTTTTATGAGAAAGTTACATCACAAACAATGGAGGGTAAATTTTAAGGCCGAGTTAACTTCGAAGAGCCATAACTTTCTGCTCTAGAATCAGATTGAGGTGCAGGAGCAATCAATGGAAATATATTGAACCATAGAAGACATTCCTAGAGCTGAATTAAATTTTTGAGCATGTTAAAAATGTTTAATATGGAAAAGAAGGTACCTGTATCATTCCAGACCAAAAACATGAATTGGCCTAGAATTTGAGCAAGTTGTAACTAGCATCCCAGAACCCAGAAAGAGGTGAAACTTGGATAGACTGTCCGGAATGTGTATATGAAGAAACCTAGTTGAGATCCTATGAAGTATCCAATGGATTAGGTGCAAAAATGCATATTTACAGTGCAGAGTTGCACCAAGTTGAAGTATGAACAGACAAATTAATGGACAATTTTCAAATAACCATAACTTTCTTCTCAAGACTCATAATTGAGCATGGAAGTAGGCGTTGGAAAGATATCAGATAGTAGAATATAATTATTCATCCAGAAAATTGATCCGGGCATTAAATTTTTTAGGAAATCAAAGGAAATAATTCTGATATATTATTGAACCAGAATGGTTCATATTTTTCATGAAATTGTTGGGTCAGTTAACCTGAAAACGTTTTGTTGGCTGCGCATTTTGCAGAGTTAACAACAACTAGATCAGATCAGGATCAACATAGAATCTATAGGAATGGAATATGCACATGGCACTTTCAGCCAGGAAGATGATATTAGAGGGATGCATGTCCATTTGGGCATTGAAGGAACAAACTCCAATGGACATGGAGAAGGAAGGGATGAAAACATGAATATGGTAGAGACAATTAAAAATTTGCAGAGGGATGTCCAAAGCCATAAAGATGATAATGAAAGGATTATGAAAGCCAAGGAGAAACAAGAGGACTTCAACATGAAGTTAATGCAGAGTTTGAATATAATAGAAAATAAATTAGATAAGGAGAGTGGCTCAAGCAAATCATGAGTCACTGGTTTCCTGATGAGAAAAGAAGAACCACAAGTGTTAGAAAACATCACCGTCACTCTCCGAGGCATTCCAATAAGAGGGCACACAACAACTGAAGTCCATCCCCTATCAGGAAGCATAAGAAGTCCTGGGTATATGAGCTACGAGGAGAAATGAACAAAATCAAACCTCCTACATTTGATGGTGAGCACAAGAATGTTGAATATGTAGAGACATGGCTACTGGGCATGAGATTTTTTTTGAATTGCATAATTATTCATCTCATGCAAAAGGAATAATTTCCATCTATCAACTCAAGGGAAAGGCATCCATGTGGTGGGATCAACTTGTGTAGGTGAAACAAATTAAAGAGAAAAGTGTTACTTGGAGGGAATTCAAGAAGTATTTTGAGAATAAATACTTGACTAAGAGATACCATGACAAGAAAATGAAAGAGTTATTTGAAATCAAGATTGGTATTATGACCATAGATGAATATGAGATAAGGTTTTTAGAACTGCTGAAGTATGTTTCTTTCATCAAGGATGAGACAGTTAAGATTCAAAGGTATTTGAGTGGATTGCCATCATTCATCAGTGACAAAATATAGTATGATGATCCAAATACATTGGAGGAGACCATAAGGTGATGTAAATGCCTATATGATAAAAAAAAATCAAGGCCAACTTTCCAAAAATCTTGGGAAGACAAAAATAAATTCAAGATGGATCAAAGGAAGAAGGGAACTAAACCACCATTCTTCATAAATAATCCTCAGGGACATACAACTTCTAGATAACCCAGAACGATTGAGACAGGGGGTCAAAGGCCAAGGAAACCACCTATTCAATGTTGGGGTTGTAAAGGATATCATATGTTTAGAGATTGTCCTCACAGAGGTGAAAAAGTGAAGAATGTTCACAATGTACAACAAATTGAAATAGTGGAGGACATGGGTAGAAATGTAACAAGGATCTATGTAGCTCTGGACAACAAGAAAGCAGAGTATCAATCACATATGATTGAAGTGGAAGGTATGGTCAACAACCAAACCATTGCTATTTTAATTGATTTAGGAGATAGTCATAATTATATAGATCCTAAGATGGTGGAAAGTTTTCATTTGCCAAGAAGCAAGAATGTAAAATATTGGTTGGTACAGCTGGCTACCAGAGCCAAAAGAAAAGTTAATGACATGGTTAAGTCATGTATTATGGACATGAATGGACTGAACACCAGGGAATATTTGAACATCTTGCCTTTAGGTTCCTTTGACTGTCTAATTGGGATGGATTGGCTAGACCAACATCATGCTATATTAGACTGTCATAAAAAGGCATTTACTTGTTTGGATGGGGAAGGGAACCTAAGGAAAGTGAAGATAATTCCCACAGTAGTCACTATCAGAGAAATTTCAGCATTGCAGCTGAAGAAATGTTACAGAAAAGGGTGTCAAATATTTGCAACACATATGGAAGAGACACCTAAATATAAGGTGCCAAATTTGGAAGATCATGCAGTCCTAGAATATTTTGAATATGTTTTAAAGGAGGTACCAAGACTACCCCAAAGAGAGATATTAATTTCTCTATAAATTTAATGCCTGGAGCAACTCCAATGTCAAAGACTCCTTACAGAATGAGTACATCAGAGCTGAAGGAGTTGCAAATGCAGCTTGAATAACTTCTGAAGAAGGGGTATATATGCCTAAGTGTGTCACCTTAGGGTGTCCCAATCTTGTTTGTGAAGAAGAAAGATGATACATTAATATTGTGCATTGATTTCAGACAATTGAATAAAGTAACTATAAAGAACAAGTATCGTCTGCCGAGGATTGATAATCTCTTTGATCAATTGAAGGATGAAAATATATTTTCAAAGATAGATATTAGGTCAGGATACCATCAGGTAAGGATTAAGGAGGAAGATATCAGCAAGACCAACTTTAGGACAATGTATCGTCATTATGAGTTCACAGTGTTGCCATTTGGGTTGTCAAATGCACCAATTGTTTTCATGTGCTTAATGAATGGTGTTTTCCAAGAATATTTGGACAAGTTTGTCATTGTCTTTTTGGATGACATCCTTGTATATTCCAAGTCAAAAGAAGAGCATGAGAATCATTTGAGGATGGTGTTGCAAGTATTAAGGGAGCATCAATTGTATGCCAAATTGAGCAAGTGCTCATTTTATCAGAAGCAAATTCATTATTTGGTACATATCATTTCAAAGGATGGGATAGGATTGGATCTTGAGAAGATAAAAGCCATTAGAGAATGGTCAGTGTCAAAGAATGTGACAGAGGTCAGATCATTCATGGGCCTTGCAGACTACTATAGGAGATTTATTGAAGGATTCTCAAAGATTGCACACCCAATCACTTCCTTACAAAATAAGGGTGTGAAGTTTCAATGGACATTGGATTGTGAAAAGAGTTTCCAACACTTGAAACAATTATTAACAAGTGCTTCAATACTAAGGATTGCAGACACAAATGAAGACTTCATTGTATGCACATATGCATGTAAAGAAGGACTTGGTGGAGGCCATAGTCAAAATGGGTTTGTTATATGTTATGAATCAAGGAAGTTGAAGGAGCATGAAAGACACTATTCCACTCATGATTTGGAGTTGGCAACCATAGTGCATGCCTTGAGGAAATGGAGACACTACCTCATGGGGAAAAAGTTTGAGCTGAGGACAGGCCATAATGGTCCGAAATATTTATTTCATCAGCCAACTCTAAATGCTAGAAAAAATAGATGGTTACAATTTCTAAGTGAACATGACTTTGATATAAAGCATATCAAGGGGAAAGAGAACAAAGCGACTGATGCACTCAGTAGAAGAGTGCATGAATTGCATTCTACAACCATTAGCATGTACCAATCGTATTTGAAACACATAATTTTAGAGGCTGCAAAATTAGATTTGCAATACAAGGAATTAGTGGTAAAATTACAACAAGGAAATTTGCAGCGGAAAATTGAAGAATACAAGGTAGATAATGATGAAATTGTCATGTACAGGGGCATAATTTATGTACCAAATTCCCAAGAATTGAAAAATATGATATTGAGAGAAATGCATAATGTACCTTATGATGGGCACCCAGGTTATCAAAAAACTATTGCAGTTGTCAAAATCCAATATTGTTGGCCAAGCATGAAGAAAGAAGTTGCTGATTTTATTGCCAAATGTTTGGAATGTCAAAAGGTTAAGACTGAAAATAGACACCCAGATGGGTTTCTAAAACAATTACCCATTCCCGAGTGGAAATGGGAAGTTGTAACAATGGATTTCATCACCAAACTTCCCAGAAAAAAAAAACAACATGATTCTATCATGGTAGTGGTGGATAAGCTTACTAAAGCTGCCCATTTTATTTCAGTTAAGATCACTCAGAAGGAAACCAACATTGCTGATGTTTATATGAGATAAATTGCTCGATTACATGGAATACCCAAGACAATTGTGTCTGACAGAGATCCAAAATTTACCTCAAATTTTTGGAAGGGATTGTTTAATTGATTTAGAACAAATTTGAATTTTAGTAAAACTTATCATCTAGAATCAGATGGACAAACAAAGAGGGTGAATCAAGTGATTGAGTATATATTGAGGATGTATGTGATGGATAAACCATTAAAATGGGAAGACTACATACACTTAGTAGAGTTTTCTTATAAAAATGGGTACCAAACATCTCTAAAGATGAGCCCATTTAACGCACTTTATGGCAGAAAGTGAAACACACTGATAAATTGGGATAACCCAGAAGATAGAGCAGTGGTTGGTCTAGATTTATTGAGGGAAATGGAGGAGAAAATGTTGAAAATAAAATAAAATTTAAAGATTTCCCAAGATAGGTAGAAAATCTATAATGATAAGGGAATAACTCACATGGAATTTAAAGTTGGGGACCATGTATTCTTGAAAGCGAAGGCCAACATAAGTTCCGTGAAGTTTGGAAATTATTCAAAGTTGGTAGCTCGCTTTTGTGGGCCATTTGAAATCCTAGAGAGGATTGGTCCAATAACTTATATGATTGCATTGGCTACATCTATGTCTATTCATAATGTATTCCATGTATCATTGCTCAAGAAATATATACCTGATGCTAATCATGTTATTGATTGGAATGTGATTTAGGTGGAGCAAGAAGGCACTTTCCAAGTGCATCCAGTATGCATTATGGACCAGAAAATCAAACAGCTCCGGAATTGAACTATAGGGATTGTAAAGGTCCAATGGACCTAGTATGGTCCTGAGGACGCTACTTGGAAGCATGAGAATGCAATGTGGCCAGAATACCCGCATCGTTTTTAGGATTTTTTTATTTTATTTTTGTATATATGTACATAATGCACTGAGGACAATGCATAAATAAGGGGAGGGGATTGTAATACCCCTAGTCCAAACCCAATTGTAAATGTACAATGAAAATGCACTTAAGTTGGTGAGATGTTTGATATCATTTTTGCATGTAACTTTCATGGCATAGTGCACACATGTACTATGCAGTAAAATGATGAAGTGTGCACATTCTAGGATACCACACACAATAACTTAAATGCGCTTGATTTTGAGGCCAATGAGACTTTGTGTATATGTTGTGTTTTATAGGATGGTGATCCAATTATTATAAGCTAGGAGGGTTATGTTTGTATTAGGCCAGAGGCCATAGATGCTAAAGGCCAGTGTGCCTATTTTTGTATATGTCTCATCATTAATATAAAATACATCGCTGCACGCAGACTGACCACGATAAAAGAGTATGGGGGACTAAAATCCACTAGTTAGGGAAAGGGGGGGGATAAAAGTTAGGGAAAAGGGCTAAGATAGGGAGCTTAAGCCAAAAATGAATAGTATATTAATATTCCTTAAAGTATAAAGTATGGCTAATTATTTTATCCTAAGTTCTAACGATGGGGACAAGTGGGCCAAAGTAGCTCCCAACATGACAAGTGTCAAGTTGGGAACATGCATACATATAGTTTGGACTTAGTTCATTTTTCCAGTCCTTACAACATTCAATCATTCCATGATCATTTACTCACTCATGAGTTGTCCTCTGTACCTTCCTGTCACTGTACTTGAACCAGTACCATACCCATACCTATACCTATTTGTGTATCTGGTTATCTTGGGAGTTGGACTGAAGAAGAGGGTTGTCAGGCCCGTGGGGTATTGAAGAGGCGGGTTGTCATGCTCATGAGAAATCTCTCTGGGTGAGAGAATTGATGGGAATTGATTTCCTGAAGGTGCTAAAATACAACTATAGGGCTCTGAGACTTCCTGTCCGACTTGTTGTTGAAACGCGAAAAGGAAGTGGGGCAGCCGAAGGACTGTTGAGAAGAGGAGGGGCACACTTCCGGGGGTGGGACAAGCATGTGGGGAATGAGGGACTGTAGGCTATTAGTTTTATTTGGCACCTTTGACAGAGTCTTTCCTGTTGTTTATGATCCATTATCCTGGTTAGGAATCCCTTTCCCCGGGTGCAGTTTAGTCCCAGCTCGGGGGTGACCCACTGAGAGTGATGAGCAATGTGGTCTAAGGCTGGGAGGTTCATGGAAGGTATACATGTAGTTGGTGATATTCTTACCAAGATAAGTGTCAATTATGTGATAAATTTACATGCTGCATTATTATTTATGTGTTTATTTTTATGGGTTTATCCTATGTGTGATTATAATTGTCTTTATATTTATGGGTATTGCTTGTATATGCTGCATGTATATGTTTACTATTATTTCAATATGAATCCGTGCATTTACATACTGTATTTTTATGTTTACATTTTATATATAAAGTTACGAAAGAGTTCTATGTGTATATGTTTTAATTGCATGCAGTTCAAAATTTGTGTGTGGCATAGCTTAGTTGGCTGTTGGGTATGTTACAATATGTTGAGTAGAGAATAAAATCATTTTCTAGAGTAGCATGTCTCGGCATGGGTGTTCGGGGATTATTATTATTATTTTTTTTTTGAAAACAACGGTTAATGGAGCATTATTTTAAAAGGGCAGTGACAAAGTCACTGAAACTGTTACAACTGAATTGCTTTCAGGAGGCTCTAATCGACCTTTCTGATTACAGATTTCTAAATCTTGTAAACCAACTAAAGCTTTAGATTAGCTGGATGTAGAGGCTTCTATAAAAAATGCCTACATCACAGAGTTATTTGAAGAGACCTTGCTTGGTGACATCTTTACGGGATGAAATTCCGTCATTCGAGGTGCCAGTTTAGGGTAAGATTTTCCATTTGGGTCTCTAGCTTGAGGACTCATTTTTCGATCTCCTCCTTTGGGTATTTATGCTCTTGCCAAACCTGGTCAATTGCCTCAGTTAAAATGTTTTGGGTCTTTGTGATGTCTTCATATAGCATGGCTAGTCTTCGACCTGCCTCAGCATCAAATCTCTGAAGAATGTTGTCTTGATTTTGCACAATATTTTTAATCCTCTTCAATTCCTCCTCCATAAACTTGAGTCTTTCCTCCATCATTGGCTTGCTCCTTGAGCTTGAAGCCATCCTTACTTTCCTTTTCTTGCCTAGCTTCCTCTGCATGAGATTTTTCCCTTTACTTTCACTATTTTTAATCCTCACAAGGGATGGTGCAGATACTTCATGGACTTTGCTTTTAACCATGGGCTCTGCCATTTCAGGCTCGATTGTCTCATGAGAAATCTGAGGAGTCTAGTCGGTCAGTTCGTTCTTTCCCAGGGTGTGAGGATTGTGATGAATATTTATCCTTCTTTGAGTCTTCATCGCCCGATTGGCTGCCTCTTCCATTGTTCCTTCTGCCTATCTTGTCTCTACCCATCCCGTCTCAGGGATTATGTGATTTCCTTTCCATAGAAGTATCCCTTTCTTCTTTTCTTTGCCAACGGGTGGTCGTGCGAACTCAATTCCTTTGTTGACCAACAAAAGCCCCTTCTTTCCTACCCGGGCCTTACGAGATTTCCACAAAGGAAGTGATTCCATTGACTTGGAGTTCCCCTATGCTTGATATGGCGCCTCTATTGGCTTCTACGTTTGATTGTTCATTCAAATTTCAAATAGCATGGAACATTTGATAGGTTCTCAATCTTTTCAAAAGTAACTGAATTTTCTCGAGAATATGCTGGAGCTTTATTTGCTTGACCAGATTGCGGACAGCCAGTGCTTGGATTATTATCTTGGATTCCCCTATTATCACTAAATCTTTGACTTTCTTACTGATAGCCTGGTTCAACCCTTGCTAGAGGGATAGGGCTTCTGCTCGATTATTTGTTTCTACTCCTAACCCCCAAGTGTAGGATAGTTCTAGTTGTCTATATGGGTTCAAGAGGACTCCTCCTCCGCCTACCTCCCCGGGGTTTCCTTTGGAGGCCCCATCAAAGAAAAAAATATGCTTGCTCCTTTGGATTTTCCACTCCTCGAATTCCTCCTCCTTCATCCGAAGTTCCCATTTTTCCTATCTAGTTTCAATGCCTATTTGTTGTGGTTGTTCCTTGAGGTTGAAGCCTTTAATCCATTGCTCTTCTTCCGCTTCTAGTCCTCTCGAGTTCTTTAATTTTCAGAAGTAGGGGGCACTTTCGCAAAATAGGGACTTTATCTTAATTGCAACTTGTGTAGGATTACTAGTGATCTCCCTGAACAACCTGTTGTTTTTCTCAAGCCAGAGTTTCCAGAGGATGAATTTTGGAAGCGTTCTCCAAAGGGTGTTGAGTTGGCCTTTTTTCATGACCTGGAATGGATAAAGAGAGATCTAGTTCCGGAGAAAAGCATTGGTCTCTTGGGGTAGATCGATTGTTCCTGGCTTCAAACCAAGAGCCAAATTCCACACCTCTTTAGCATATGGTCATTGCAAAAGAAAGTGATATGAAAATTCCTCTTCTTGTGTGTAGAGTGTACATCTGGTTGGGCATTCCCACCCTCTCCTTCACAGAGTTTCTCTAGTTGAAATGCTTCTGTGAGCCAGGGTCTAGACAAACATGTCTATCTTCAGGATGGACTTGGAAGTCTAGATGGCTTTACATATTGTAGGGTTTGGGGGAACATGGGGGATAGCTGTGAGAATTTTATACCCTGTTGTTGTTGTGTAGGATCCATAAAGTGATCCCCAACCCCTCTTGTCCTTTTTCCTTACTTTTATAAGGGATTTCCCTTGTAGGTAGCCCATCAATGTGTTCCATTCCCCCTCAAGATATTGAGGACTATTGTTTTCTTCCCACCTGATCCAGGTTTTGTCCTCATCTTCACTCCAGATCGAGATGTCCCAAAGATTGACTAGATCTTGGGAACGCGCCCAGGATTTTAGTTGAGATATTCCTTCAATCGAGCTTAAAGGTGGGTCTCCCAACACTGATTCCTCCCAAATGTTAATATTCTTTCCGTTCCTTGGTATCTAGGTGAGTCTAGACTTGAAGATTCTCAAATCTTTTTGACACAGATTGAAAATTGGAGACCCTTTTGCCGTGTTTGTGGGCTGATCAAGGCATTTTGTTCTTTGGCCATGGAAGTACTTCTTCCAGATTGATTTTTTTCTCCAAGTGGATTTCCCCAAGATGAGGTTCTAGAGAAGCTTGGCTCCTAGAGCCAAATTTTGAGAGTTGATGTCTTTGAAATGGAGGCCTCCTTCTGAGATTGGCTTGAAAAATTTCGCCCAACTTATAAGATGTAGCTTCCTCCCATTTTTCTTTCCTCCCTCCCACATGAACCATCTAAATAGTGCATCAATTTTCATAATTGTGGTGGTTGGGGATAGAAACATCGAGATTTGATAGATCAGGATGCTTGCTAGAACTGCCTTTATGAGAACAACTTTACCTGTGAGGTTTAACCATTTTTCTCCCCAAGAGTTAATTCTTTATTTTAATTTGTCTATAAGAGGGAGCCATTGAGAATCCTTTGGCGTGGTCCTGAATATTGGCACTCCCAAATATTTAAATGAATCCTATTTGGTGAAGCTTTCCATTCCCAAGACTCTTGAAATCTCCATCATTTCCCTTGGATAGGTGTTCCACCCATAGATCTTTCTTTTGGGAAGGCTAATTTCTCTTCCTGAGATCTCATTATATGTGTCCAACTTGACTTTAAAACTTCTATCTGTCTACACACCTGCTCCTCCCAACAGTAAGGTATCATCCACGAATTGGGCGTGGTTAATGTTTTTTACCCCTGTTGCTATTCTCAATCCTAGGAGATTGTTATGAAGCTGGAAATGGTTGAGTTGAAATCTTAGCACGAAGGCTTGTATAGCATATAGAAGCAGGGAGAGGGGTCAGCCTTTTCTGAGGCCCCTGGAAGCTTGAAATAACTTTGTTTCTTAGCCATTTACTAGAGGGGCAATCCAATGCAAGCTTTTATCCAATTTATAAAGGCTGGAGAAAAACCGAAGTTTTCCATGACTTTAAACAAAAATCGATGCCTAACTCTATCAAATGCATTTGCAATATCAAGATTTATAATCATACCTTTGTATTTTATTTGAATGCTTGAATGTAGCACTTCCTAAACTAGAATGATGTTATCCAATATGTGCCTTCCTTTGATGAACCCACCCTGGTTTTCCGGGATGATAGTAGGGAGTATTTTTTTTAGTTTGTTGGATAAAATTTTTGTGATTAACTTGTAGCTCGTGTTACAATGAGAAATTGGCCAGAATATTCCAAAACTTATTGCTCCTTTTTCTTTCAGGATGAGAGATAGGAAGGATGAATTTGTTCCCCCTCCTATTTTGTTTCATCTCTGAGATTTCATAACCATTTTCTGTAGATCTGATTTTATTATATCCCAATAGTTTTGATAGAATCTAACCGTATAGCCATCTGGGTCCGACGCTTTATTCGGATTCATATGATCCAGGGCCTCTTTTATTTCTTGTATCTTTACTTGTGCTAACAACTTAACATTGGCGACATCTTGGATTGTGGCTGGAACTAAGGAGAGGGGAAGAGCATTTGAGTCGATGAGAGCCGGTTGAGTCTCTGTGTAAATAATTTTGAAGGTTTCGACAACTGGGTCTTTTATACCTTCAAGATCTGTTATAACCTTCTCGTGAACATGCATTTCTTTGACCGTATTGATTTTTTTTCTCACTTCTGCTTGCTTATGGAAGTGGCTGGTGTTTTTGTCTCTAGCTTTGGGCCAGAGGATTCTTGATTTCTGTTGCCAATACCCTTCCTCCTCTCAGGATGCTTGGTGCCATGACCTTTGAAGATGATCCTCTTTGCCGAGGGTTTCTTGAGTGGTTTATTTTCCTTCCATTTTTAGCTGGTGATCTTTGAGATTTTTTTGTGCTTCCTTCCTTTTTACAGTTGGATTCTTTTGGGTTTTAGCCCATTATTTTAGTGCTTTCTTGAGCTTTCTAGGATTTTCCTCCCAGACATAAAATGGGGATCCATAGGCCTTCTCGTTCCACATTTTGGAAACTAATTCCTTGAACCCCTGATAGTGAAGCCAGGCAGGGTTGAATCTGAAAGAGATAGGTCCTAGGTTTCTGTCCTGCAGTATCTCTAACAGGATTGGTTATTGATCGGAGACACTGTGCGACAGGATTTTAGACGAGATAGAAAGTGTTAGAATATGATGGATGTGCTTTTTTAACCATATAAAATATCACTATTTTCACCCAACCATAGGCCGAAGCCACCCTCGAGCACCTTAATCTCGACAGAGAATCATTCTGGAAGCAAACCCTAGGATAGATAGACAAACAAAGGGTGGCTCACATTTATCCAAGGATAGTTAACCAAGAAAGAGTTGATCATAGATTCCAAACCATAACCAAGAGATAGTCCAAGCCAAAACCAAAATATGCTAGCTGCAGCAGCTGCAACGATAGATCTCCTCCAAACTTGCGCACAAACTAGTCAATTGCAATGCACACAAGTGTTGCTTCTGCAATTCTGAGAATGCCTACCAGAATGAAGACTGGCCTCCTGTATTTATACTAAATATGACAAAATTCCTAGGCCGACTTCTCATTATGGGTGCCTATTTACTTAGTATACAATATTTCCTTTAGCCGACTTCTTCTCTTGGAGTCTAATAACCTAATACAAGTTATCCTCTTGATATGACTTGTCTTCTAGGGTTATTAGCCAACTAATTAAGGTTTCTTCTTTCTTCCTGGAATATTCTATTCTTGTCCGGTTTACACGTGGAGGTAAATACCTCCCACAACTACCATAATATCAATACTCCCTCCTAGCTAGGGAGGTATTGAAGGTAATGGTCTTGAGAACAATCATACCATTCACCCGGTAGCATCAACATAGTCGTATAGACTATCTCATGATTAGATCATGAGCACCATCATCACTGTCAGTGTCATTAGCTACATCATCTCTCAAAACCATACTCCATCTGAGTAATCATACATGATGTTGGATAAGTCACTCACTCCATAGAGTGACATAAGAGCCATTCTTCTAATTTGGACATATGTCCTAAATTTCCTGAACCAGTTTCCGTCTGAGAAATCTCTATCCATTGATCATCCATCTAGCTAATAATCATTTCCAACACTACTGATAGTCTTCAAGGCAATCAAAACAATTTCATTCAATAGAACAAAACTATGTATATCCATAGTAGTACACAACTAAAATCCAGTGGTACACTGCCACACCAAGTAGCACACAAAGACTTGATCAATGTCATATAGTCACAATCAGTGGAACACATACACCACAGTAGTATACATCTACTGTCCAGAGACACGCAATCTCCATAACAATCATATCATCAACCTGCACAGAAAACATTGTTATGATATAAACTGAATCATCTAGGCCATTATTCCACTCACATCTTTGAGATTTAGAAGAGTATTTTCCCTCAGAAGGTAAAACATCAATGATGAGCTATTTGGACTATTCTTCTTAAGTAAGGAAGAATAACCGTCCTAAATTATGAGCCTAGACCATTCACCTATCCAGGCCATTCCTCTGGCACTAAACAAAGTGAAACCTGGAGAGAATGAATCTACCCTAGGGAATGCCTGTCCCTGATTGTTGAACCTGGACCATTCACCTATCTGGGCCATTCCTTTGGCACTAAAAAAAGTGCAACCTTGAGAGAATGAATCTTCCCTAGGGAATGACTGTCCGGACCATTTCCAAAGGAAATGGCTATCCTACACCAACCTCCAAAATAGACCATTCTTCGAAACTGCTCACAACTATGAGCTTCAAAAGAATGACTGTCCAGCGAGGCAGACTAGTCTTCTTGACCACTGCTGAGAGTGACCTTCAAGAAGAGAGACTGTCCTAGACCATTCTCCATGTTAACCACAAGGAGAATCATTGTCTATGGTACATCAGCAATGCATCGAACCATTTTCATTACGAAAATGATTGGTCGATATGGACCATTTTTCGAACTGGAAAATGCATGTCCGACAGAAATCTCAAACCACTTTTCAAATTGGAAAGGAACTGCTCATCCTGGACCATTTTTCGAACCGAAAAATGACTTTCCATAAATCAATAACACATCAGTGCTCCCTCCCAACCTGGGAGGCATCTCTTCCTTTTTTTCAATAAGGAAGTCGTCTCCATGAGCTCCAAATTGAGTACACAAACTCTTTCATCTTGTATAGAGGCTTTACCAAAATGTTTTCTTATCTTCTCATCTGTGGAGATATATATTTGAGAACCACTTTCTCTTTTCTATACTTCATCATGAAGAGTGTAATGCTTGATCTCAATGTACTTCGGTCTTTCTGGAACACTAGTATTCTCTGAAGGCTTCATATAGCTCTAATCAATGTAGTATATCATTGTTGGATTCATATTTTGTTTCCTGCTAGTTCAGGGCTCAAACTGGAACATATCTATGAGAGTTTTTCATGGATTAACAATCCATCATCCTGGATTTTTGAGTAACCATTCTGATACAATATCTCTGTTATAGAAATATTTTCACCTCGCTTCTGCTATGTATTGAAGGCTTTGCACTAATTTGTTTGAATCCATACAATATCTTCTTCCATCTTCATACAAGGGTCTCTTTCTGGTATACCTCAAAGCCTTTGAGGTTTCTCTACATGTAAAATCCAACCTATAGATATTGCGGATGATATACTGGCTCATGTAGAGGTATGTCTAGTTTACAAGAAATCATCATAGTCTTCTCCCTCCATCTGGGAGATCCTCTAGTTCTGGATATTGCAATGCTTTCATTCATAAGTCTTCCATACATTGTTCTTCATCACAAATTTCAGTTCCTCTACTTGATTGATTTTAGTGAGTTCATATCAGACTGGTAGTCTTGTGATTCTCTATACATTAACTGGTTGTTCTGTCTTTTCTTTCTCTCTAGGAATCTTCATGTTCTTCCTCATGCTTCTCTTTAGCTCTTGAGTTTCTATAGATTCCAACTTATTTATTTCATCATAGGATCATGGATGTGGATGGACAACCATGGATTACTTTAAGGCTTCTTTTTGAAGAAGACTTCTTCTGAAGTCACACTGAACACATGCTGCTTTTCATGGTTTCTACCATGGATAGATACTTCATCATCTTCAATGGGTCATATAATTTAGGATTAGCTCCCTCCTAATCCTTGCTTCATGAATGAATGTATGTTCTTCTTTTTATAATATAATCAACTCCCTCCAACTAGGAGAGTCCACGCTTCCTTCTGCATCCTTCTTGCCTTCTGCAAAGTGTCAAAAATATTTTTCCAATTTCCTCTTGATTGCTGACTTCTTTTTGTCTATACTTCTTCTAGGTTTCTTCAAGATTGATTTGATAATAATTTCCACATGAATTGTTACCAGGGGTTGTTGATGTACTTCATCCTTTCATGTGTATTTTTTGACTTGTAGCAATCCTTATCTTGTTTTTCTTCCATAAGTATAGTTTCTCTTTGAACATATTATCTTCTGAGAAATAGATATGCACGATATGTATAGAAAACATGGTATGTACAAGAACTATGAAGAGTGTTGTTTACCTTGTCTTAGAAGAAGAAGTTTGTTTCATCCTGCTTAATCTTCTTTGAAGGTTCCTTTTCTTCGGCAACTGATGCTTCGTGTGTCTACTTCCTTTTCTTCAACTCGTGACAATGATTCTTGTAGTGACCATACTTTTGACAATTGAAGTATTGTATTTCTGACATATCTTTCTCTTGATTAAGCTTCTTCTTTGAAACAAACTTCCTTTTGTTCTCGAAATTCTTGAATCTTACTGTGAAGGCTTGATAATCGTATTTATTTTGAGGTTTCTCTTTTGCACTAATCCTTGATTATTCTTGTGCACAACAAGTCCAAATTTCTTCAAATGTAGGATACTCCTTTCTTGTGTTCATGCTTGTGGCAAATGCATTCCATGTCTTGGGAAGACCGTTGAGTACTACATTTACTAGTTCCTTATCTGAGATGATATCTTCAATAACTTGTATTTTATCGCTTAACTGAGAGATCCTCACAAAGTATGATGTTATGTTGTCATCATCATTCATCTTCATGTCAAAGATCTCATTCTTCAGACTCATTACTTGTCCAATGTTTCTGACTGAAAAGAGGTTTGTTAGGGCATCATACATATTCTTATATGAGTCAAGATGGGAGATGTAGGGTATCAAGTGGTCTTTTATAGAGTCCACTATGATACTCATGGCATTGATGTCATTGTCTTTGAACTTCTCCATAACTGCAACATTCTGCGGTTCCTTCTCTTTTCCTTCTTCAAACTCTGGTTCCACGATATTTCCTTTCACGATATCCAACACTTTATTCTTGGAAAGGATGAGGTCAATCCTTGTCTTCCACACTCTAAAGTTAGAATCCCCATCTAACTTGTTTTCTGACTTCATAGAGTAAGTCATGGTTGCCTTGACTGGGTCAACCCTAGATTTGACCAAAAAATCAACCTTGACATTTTTTCTTGCTGAGAGTACAAAGATATGTTCTAGGCTAGGGAACACTAGCCTACCCGGAAATTAGGTCAATCCCTTCACTTAAGGTGCCTCAATGAGAGGATTAGGGTTTATGCAATTGCATCTCCTAGTAACCCTGGCGTAAGTGCTTTGGTGATTGCTCCTACTAGAAACCCTAGTGGAAGTTCTTCAATGAGCTTAGTATCCTTATGGCTATGCTCCCTTCTAGTGGTTAGAATGAATGAAGGAGGTGTGGGACCATAACCTGTTAGAGTATGATGGATGTGCTCATTTAACCATAGACAATATCACTATTGTCACCCAACCATAGGCCGAAGCCACCCTTGAGCACCTTAATCTTGACAGATAATCATTCCAGAAGAAAACCCTAGTCTAGATAGCCAAACAAAGGGTGGCACACCTTTCTCTAAGGATAGTGCACCAATAAAGAGCTGATCATAGAGTGAAAACCATAAACAAGAGATAGTCCAAGACAAAACCAAAATCTTCTAGCTGCAGCAGCTGCAACGACAACTCTCCTCCAAACTTGTGCACAAACTGGCCAACTGCAGTGCACACAAGTGTTGCTTCTGTAGTTTTGAGAATGCCTGCTAGAATGAAGACTGGCCTCCTTTATTTATACTAAATCTGGCAAACTTCCTGGGTCGAATTCTCATTCTGGGTGGTTATTTACTTAGTATATAATATTTCCTTTAGCTGACTTCTTCTCTTGAGGCTAATAACCTAATACAAGTTATCCTCTTGAGCCGACATGTCTTCTAGGGTTATTAGCGAACTAATTAGGGTTTCTTCTTGCTTCTCATAATATTCTATTCTCGTCCCATTTACATGTGGAGGTAAATACCTCCCGCAACTACCATAATATCAATAGAAAAACCTAGGGGCAGGAAGGAGCTTTGGACTAAAAACTTGTCTAGCGTGGCAACAATATGCCCTAGCCCCACTCTCTTGTTTGTCCATGTGAAATTTCCTCTGGAGGGTTTGATATCCTCCAAATCCCAATCTAACATGGTGTCCTCTACCCATTCCCTAGCGGGGTCTCTCAGAATGGACCCACCTTTTTTCTCTTCCGTGGCACGCGTTACATTGAGATCCCCCCCAATAATGATATTTTCGAGGTCATTTGAGTTTAGGAATTCTTTAATCAAATCCCAATAGTTTCTTTTTCCAAAAATAAGACCGGGACATAAATATTGAAAAGACTTACCAGTCGGACCATCTCTTTGTGTAACAGGCTAGTGAAAACCCAGTGCATGCATGCTTCAGATGAGATTAGATCATATTTCAAGGTGTCCGAGAAGGTTCTAGGGCATTTTGAGGCCCCTCTTGCACTGACTGCTATTCCTTGTCCTTTTTTCCAAATGAATTTACTTACTTGGAGGAAGTCTTGTTCCTCCCTCTTTGTCTCCTGGATTAGAAGGATCTCGGGTTTTGACATTATGATTAATTCTTTGAGGGCTTCTTCCTTTATTCTGCTACCGAAACCCCGACAATTCCAGGATGTTAGCTTCATGATTTACTTGCGCGCGGGGGGGGGGAAGAGGAGGGGTATTGGCTCCTTTATGAGCCTTAGCATGTTTTCTTGTTGTTCTTACATTGATCAGTTGCCTGATTTTTGGCTGTGAGCCACTGAGGTCATCTTTGGAAGTTTCCTTTTCCCTTTCTTCTTTTTTGGATTTCCTTCCTTTGCCTGCTTTTTTGGGTGTGACAATGGAACCACTTGCATCCATAGATTCTCTATCGGTGGACACCTCTCTTGATTCTACATCTGGATTTTCTTCTTGTTCTGTGACGACCTTCCCCTTCCCTTCATTCCTTTCAAACCCTGATTGATCCGATTGATGCTCTTGTATTCCTGGTGAGGTCTTTTCTTGCATTTTTGTTTCATTGGGAGGGGCCTCCTTTGGTTCCTCGCCTGGCGTTTTCTCTGATTGTTCTTTCTCTCTTAGAACTTGAAAACTGTTTCCTGATGAGGGTGCCCCTGTCTGAACTTCCTGCTCCTTGGGAAGGGTTGCGGTTGCCTTTGCATTTCATTTTTATTTAGATTTGGTCACTATTTTCCCCTTTCCGGCCTGTTTCCATCCTTCCCTTTCTTCTTTCTCTTCATTGGATTTTTTGGACAGTTTCTCTGAAAGTGGCCGTATTCATGGCATCCCCTGCATTTGAAAAGTAATTGTTCGTAGTCTAGTTTCTGGTAGTGTTGCCAATCTCCAACCTTTAGCTTGACTGCCTATGGAAGGCCAACCTCTAGATCCACTTCCACGTAGATGCGTGCGTAGGAGTATTGATCCTTGGAGTCGGCTCTATCAATATATTTCTCGAGCCCATTTCCAATTGTTTGGAGTGAGATAGGGTTCCAACAATGGATCAGGAGATTGGGTAGACGTACCCAGACTGAAAATTCTTGGGTACTTCCACTGCAGGGTCAAATTCCGGTGTCCATCAGTTCATATATAGTCCTTTTGTTCCCATAAAATACAATACGTTCCTAAAGATTAGATCTGTTAAGATCCTGAATAGATATACAAATATAATCACCACAAATATTGAATACACAATAGATCCAAAGAGCAATATAGAAGAAACCACACAATATTATTACCAAACCCTTGAGGTAGGGCAACACCATACAATGGATCCTATTATGGAAGGGATCCTCTCCTGTTCACTTGCCTCTTCGAGGGGGCTTCCTCCTAATGAGCTCCAACTCCCAATACAATACTTCTCTTCATGTCTCATTACATTGCTTGAACCCCTTTATATAGTTCTACCATCACCTAAGAACATTCTAGAGGAGGAATCTTCTAGAAGTAGAACCTTCTAAGAAGTCCTCTTACATTTATTATATCT
>ML784450.1:327035-348396 GCA_009831015.1 Picea engelmannii
AGCTTATAAATTAAAGTATTAATAGATTACATTAATGTATATTTGTAAATTAATAAATCATTAATTTAAAGTATTAATATATTATTTAATTAAAAAATAATAAATATACTAATGAATTGTTATATTAATGTATTTATAAATTAGTTCCCGAGGTGTAGGACAGTCGGGGACGGAGTGTGTTGTTAAGCCACTCTGTGATGTTAAAGTCACCGGTTCGAAACTTGCGGGGACAAAAAATCCAACCATGTTAAGGATTGGTGTGGCTCAGGCCGGGTGCGATCGCAGGTCCTGCACAAATTAGCAAACAAAAAAAAATGTATTTATAAATTAAAGTATTAATAGATTACATTAATGTATATTGTAATGTATTAATATTAATTAATTAATACATTGAAACATTAATAAAGTATTAATACATTATGTAATACATTATTATATTAATACTTTAAATAATTAATACAGTAATAAAATATTAATAATTAATATATTAATATTCATAAATTAATAAAATATTAATGTGTTAATACATTGATGTGATAATACATTAATAGTCTATTAATTAATATATTTATACATAACTATATTAATTTTTTAAAGTATTAATGTATTAATTAATTAATATACTAATACATTCATAAAGTAGTAATATATTGTTAAAGTATTAGCACATTAAAAATGTATTAAATATTAATATTACAATTATACATTAAAGTAATAAAGTATTAATATTATATTAATAAAGTAAAATTACATTACTAATACATTATTATATAAATACTATGTTCGTAACAATGGTTGACTATGGTTGATCATGGTACACAATGGTTGTCTATCACTGTCACATTGTGCTTAAATGTGGTTGATCTTGGTTGACCATGACCATGGTTAAATATGGTTGATAATGACAATAACCATGACCATGACTAACTTTGGTACACCTTCGTTAACTTTGGTTTACTATGGTTAACCATGCCTCGGCATGATCATGATTGATGTCAATTGACCTTCGTGGTTGAGTATTGTTGACTATGGTTTATAGTTGTTGTCCATGCCAATGACCATGACAATGGTTAATTTTGGTATACCTTTCTCGACTTTGGTTTACTATGGTTGACTTTAGTTGACCTTGGTTGATCATGACATTCACTATGGTTGACCCTTGTTCACCAAGATCACGGTTAACTATGGTTGGCCATGGTTGACAGTTTTTGTCCATATTTGACCATGGTTGGCGATGACCATGGTTGACCATGACTATGGCTAACATTGACCATGGTTAACATTTACCATGATTATGGTTGACCATGACCTTAACTTTGGTTGACGATAATTGACCATGACCATGCACGAAGAGTATTTGTAGATTTTTTAATTAAAATAATGAATATAAATAATAATGATAGACTATGGTTGCGCATGAGTATGGTTGGCTATGGTAGACCATGACTTCATGGTTTCCATGACCATGGTTGACTATGCATGACCATGACCATGGCTTCTTATAGTTGACCATGGCCATGGTTAACTTTGGCAGACCTTGGTTCACTTTGGTTTACAATGGTTGACCATGGTTGATCATTGTTAAATATGGTTGACCTTGACCATAGTTAGTTATGGTTGACTTGGTTAACTATGACCATGCTTAATTGTGGTTGACCTAGGTTTACCATGACCATGTAGTTAACTATGGTTGACCATGACTATGATTAACTTTCAAAGACCTCGATTGACTATTGTTTATTATTGTTGACTATGGTTGACCATGGTTTCACATGACCATGACCATGGTTTAATGTGGTTGACATTGACCATGGTTGATCATGTTGACAATGGTTGACAATTGTTGTCCATGACAATGACGAGGACCATGGTTAACTTTGGTAGACCTTGGTTAAGTTTGGTTTACTATGGTTGGCTATGGTTGACCATGGTTGAGCATGACCTTCACTACGGTTGATCTTGGTTGACCATGACCATGTTTGACAATGGTTAACCACGTTTGATAGTTGTTCTCCATATATAACCATAGATGGCCATGCCCATGGTTGACCATGACAATGGATGACATTCACCATGTCTCTCTATATTTTAACCTTGTACAATATTTACTACAAACAGATCTTCAGTAAACGAACCAAAAACATACAATGGAAAATACAAACATTACACAAAAAACCAACATATTCTATATTCATTCATGGTGACACATTGTTTACAATACAATATACATATAGGAGCCAACGACATCCAAAACCCTAACCCAATGACCTAAATTAGTCAACAACCCTAATTCCTTAACTGAAAATAGAAAACCATCGGAAAAAACCATGTGCCAAAAAATCGCCGAGCAATGGACATGAAAATCGAGGAAAGATGAAAAACAAGACAAAAATGTGACATGTTTCTCGAGGACAAATCAATTTTCTCTGGGGTGCTGCCTCCGAACCCCCTATGTGGGGGTCTTTTGCCCCCCTGCACCCCCCAAGGTGGGGCCTAGCGGAAACGAATATAACACATACCCAACATTCTCCCAATTGTTCTTTTCTTTGCATACAGGGGGTTACAGGGTTACCTAGTCAAAAATCGAAAGAAGAAATGTCTGTGGATCCTCTACACCAAGAGAACTTCTCATTGCTCACAATTTTTTTTAATGAATCTGCAACATTCTTCACAGTGTCCACCTTCATCAACAATACTTTCTTTTCTTCAACCATGTCTCTCACAAAGTGATTTTGAATATCAATATGCTTTGTCTTTGAATGAAAAGCTGGGTTCTTCACCAGAAAAATTGCACTCTGACTGTCACAATCTATCCTTACAACTTATTGTACCAACCAAATTCCTGAACACAATATTTGTAACCATACTATTTCCTTACTTGCATGAGTGGCTGCCATGTATTTAGCTTATGTAGTTGAAAGTACCACTACAACCCGTCTTTTGCTAATCCAACTTATTGCTCCTTCAAACAGGTTATCCACATACCCACTTGTGGATCTCCATCCCAGTCTACATCCACAAAGCCATGTATATCCACCACTCTGTCCAATCCTGGTCTTCCTTGGTAGCACAATCCATAGCTAGCAGTGCCACGCAAATACCTGAAAACCCTTTTTACTATTGTCCAATGCTCCTTCCCTGGTTTCGACATATACCTGCTAAAAAATCCCACTACATGTGAAATGTCCGGTCTAGTACATACCATTGCATACAACAAACTACCAACTGCACTCGCATATCGAACACGAGACATGTCCTCCTCCTCTTCATGTGTCTTGGGACACTAATCCACAAATAACTTTAGACCAACAGGAATAGGGACCTTGACAGGTTTACATTCCTGCATATTAAACCTCTGTAATATTGTCTCAACATATTTTCTTTGATTTAACTAGAGTTTCCTCTTTTTCCTATCTCTTTTAATTCCATGCCCAAAATGAAATTTGAAGCACCAAGATCCTTCATGTCAAATTTAGAGGACAAGTGAGTTTTCAAATCCTGGATAATCTCCTTGCTGTTTCCTATTAGCGACATGTCATCCACATACAAGACCAAATAAATCAAACGATCACCAATTAATTTAAAATACACACAGTGATTCTCTTTGCTTCTTGGGAAGCCAAGTCCTTGTTGGGTATGTGTTATATTCTTTGCATGGGTGTGTGTGGGTGCGTCAGATATGACAACTACGTCTGACGATCCCTCGTATTAGTGCCCTGTTTGTGCCATGTGCACCAGGCACTTTCTTAAGGGGGTCCTAGGGGGGGGGGAAGGTATGCCCCCCCCTGGTTACGTGTAGCGTTCCACAACAGGCGATAGCCCGAGGCAGTGCTCCATAATTTTTTTTTGGGCGTTTTTTTTCTAATTTTAGTGGATTTTTCTATTTTTAGCGGTTTTGTAAATTAATCCCGAATTAAGATATTAGGGTTTTGGTATCTACGGAATACCTAAAAAAATTGTATATATATTGTATGGTGAATGGTGAAGTTCGATATAATGAATATAAGAAAGGTTTTCCTGGTTGAGGGTTTCCGGTATAAATCTCTGTGTACTATGTGAATGAGCTATTGATTAAATTTTGTTTTGCTTAAGAATCTATATGCATTGTTTTATTTCACAGGTTTAAAACTTACATGTGGTATCAAAGCTTGTTTTTGGCTTCAGAGGGACGCATTTGTTGTTGAGGGTTTGGCTCAATCTTGATAGATCAAGTTTATCTTGGGTCAGTGATAAACCTGGGTTTAGTGGGAGCTTTTGTAGTGGTGATTTGAGTGTAGAAAGAGGAATGGTGAGTTCTTCTAGAATCGAGATAGAGAAGTTCAATGGTAAAAACTTTGAGCTATGGAAGTTGAAGATGGAGGACCTTCTTGTAGACAAAGAACAATGGATCATTGTGGATCTTGGTAAACAACCTACTAGTACAACATCTATTAGCACACAGGCTACTAGTACACAAACTACCAGTACACCACCTACTGGTATGTTGAAGGAAGATTGGGAGAAGTTGGAGAGAAGAGCAAGGAGTACTATTCAACTTTGCCTGGCAGATTCAGTTTTGTTGAATGTCTCGAGAGAATCTACAACCAAGGAACTATGGGATAAGTTGGGGAATTTGTATCAATCAAAGTCCTTGGTAAACAAGTTGTTTCTTTGAAAGAAGTTGTATCATCTTAGGATGGAAGATGGGGATTCTGTGATAGAACATATAAATGCCTTTAATACTCTGGTAAGTCAACTTGTCTTTGTTAATATTACGATTGCAGAAGAAGATAAGTGTATTACTTTGTTATGTTCTTTGCCAGACTCTTGGGATAATCTAGTTGTAGCAATTGTTAGTACCACTCAATCTACATTGAAGTATGAGGATGTAGTTTCATCCTTGTTATCTGAAGAGATAAGGGGGAAAAGCATGGATAGTCATAGCACAAATGCTTTATTTGTAAGAGGTCGTACCCAAGAAAGGAACCCTGATAAGCCTTTGGGGTGGAGATCTAAATCTATAGGTAGATCTAAGTCTCCAGGAAAATCTTTGAGGAAATGCTAGAAGTGTGGTAAAACATGGAATTATAAGAAAGATTGCAAGTCTAAGAAGTTTGAAAAACCAAAGGGATTTGATAGTACCTCTTCCACAGAGGCGAAAACCTCCACTGAAGAAGGAGGTGATGTTTACTTGGCATCTACAAGTACACATGCAGACCATGATGTATGGTTGATCGACTTAGGTGCGTCATACCATATGACTCCTCACAGGAAGTGGTTCTCTAAATATGAAAAATATGATGGTGGTGATGTATTCCTAGGAGATGACTCGACAACAAAAATCTTGGGACGTGGAAGGGTTAAGTTGTTGCTAAAAGATGGAAGGATTAGAACACTTCATGGGGTTCTGCACATTCCAAGACTAGCCATGAGCCTAATATCTGTAATCAAGATGGATGATGCAGGAGTGGATACTGTATTTGGAAAGAACACTTACAAGATGGTACAAGAAGCAATGGTGTTGATGAGGGGAGTTCGGTGTGGAACTCTGTACAAGTTCCTAGGAAGCACTTATACTAATGGGTGTAATAGTTCTATTGTCCCTGAATAGAGAAATAAAGAAGACAGGACCAATATTGTACTTGGAAAGAAGACCATGTTGTGGCATCAAAGACTGGGACATATTGGAGAAAAGGGCCTTCAAACACTACACGGTAAAGGTATGGTTGAAGGTGTTTCTAATTTCACTCTAGATTTTGATTTCTATGAACATTGCATATATGGTAAACATAATCGAGTAAGATACCCATATGGTGCTACAAGAGAAAAGGGGATCTTAGAGTTGATACACAGTGATGTTTTTGGACCTATTATTGTTCCATCCCTAGGTAAATCTGTGTATTATGTTTCATTCATAGATGATTTTTCAAGGAACACATGGATTTATTTTCTTAGAAATAAATATGAGGTATTTGATAAATTTAAAGAGTTTAAGGCTCTGGTAGAAAATCAGACAGAGAAGAAAATAAAGGTATTGAGAACAGATAATGGTGGAGAATTCTGCAGAAATGAATTCGAAGAATTCTGTAAGAAGTGTGGTATAGCAAGGAAAAATACTACTCCATACACTCCACAACAGAATGGAGTTGCAGAAAGGATGAATAGGACAATGATGGAAAAAGAAAGGAGCATGCTCAGCAGTGTCGAGTTAGGACAAGAATTCTGGGTAGAGGCAGTGAGTACAACATGTTACCTGGTCAATCGATCACCTTCATCAGTGTTGGATAATAAAACTCCACACGAGGTATGGTCTGGAAAGAAACCCTCTCTTCAACATATTAGAGTGTTTGGTTGTGATTCTTATGTACATGTTCCAAAGGAAAATATAAGTAAGATGGATAAAAAGGCTGAAAAGTGTATCTTTATTGGTTATAAAGATGGTGTGAAAGGTTATAAGCTTTGGAACCGAGAAACCAAGAAAAATGTTTACAGTCGAGATGTTGTTTTCAAAGAGGTAAAAGATGTGTCCAAACGAGAATTCCTACCAACGCAAGACGAACCTAAGAAAATAGAGCTTGAGTTGGATGATGCAAAATCTGAATCATTTGAAGAAGAGGAAGCAGAAGAAGAAGAAGAAGAAGAAGAAGAAGAAGAAGAAGAACCTCATACCCCAATATTGAGGAGATCAGTGAGAGATAGAAGGCAACCAGAAATGTATAGTCCACCTGATTTTCGTTCCAATTTTTCTTTATCTATTACTGATGATGATCCCAGAACTGTCAGGGAAGCAGTGAATTCAGAGGATAGTAATCTTTGGAAGAAGGCCATGGTTGAAGAAATGGATTCCTTGGATAAGAATGAGGCATGGGATATAGTTGAGTTGCCAGTTGGAAGAAATTTTGCTGGTAGCAAATGGTTGTTTAAGAAGAATTTTAATGCACAAGGCAAAGTGGAGAAATACAAAGCTCGGTTAGTAGCAAAAGGTTATTACCGGGTAGAGGGAATTGACTTTGGTGAGATTTTTTCTCCTATTGCTAAGTTAACTTCTATTAGATTTCTTTTATCTATTACTATTGCTTTTGATCTTGAAGTGGAACAAATGGATGTGAAGATAACATTCCTACATGGGGATCTGGAAGAAGAAATCTACATGAACCAGCCATAAGTCTTTGTAGTGAAGGGAAAGAAAGTGTTGGTATGTAAGCTAAAGAAGTCACTATATAGTCTGAAGCAATCACCTAGGATGTGGTACCAAAAGTTTGACACATACATCCTTGGATTGGGATTTGTAAGAAGCAGGGTTGATCACTGTGTATATTCCAAGCAGGTTGTTAATCACTTCATTTATGTAGTGTTGTATGTTGATGACATGTTGTTGGTAGGAAATAACATGGATGTTATCAAGGAGGTGAAATCGCAGCTATCCTCCAAATTTGACGTGAAGGATCTCGGTGCTTCTAACTTCATTCTGGTAATAGAGATTAAAAGAGATCATGCAAACATGAAACTTTGGTTGAATCAGAGAAAATATGTTGAGACAATATTGCAGAGGTTTAATATGCATGGAAGTAAACTGGTCAAGGTTCCTATTCCTATAGGTGTAAAGTTATCTGCGGATCAGTGTCCCAAGACACAGGAAGAAGAAGATGACATGTCCCATGTTTTGTATGCCAGTGCCATTGGCAGTTTGATGTATGCAATGGTCTGTACTAGACTGGACATTGCACATGTAGTGGAAGTCTTGAGCAAGTATATGTCAAAACCAGGGAAGGAGCATTGGACAACAATAAAGAGGGTCTTCAGGTATCTTCGTGGCACTACCAGTTATGGATTGTGCTACCAGGGAAGACCAGGATTGGATAGAGTGCTGGACATACATGGCTCTGTTGATGCAGACTGGGATGGAGATTTGGATCATAGAAGATCTACAAGTGGGTATGTGTTTAACCTATTTGGAGGAGAAATCATCTGGATGAGCAAAAGATAGGTTGTAGTGGCACTCTCAACTACAGAAGATGAATACGTGGCAACCACTCATGCAAGAAAGGAAATAGAATGGTTACAAAGATTGTGTTCAGGTATTGGGTTGGTACAACAAGTAGTGAGATTAGATTGTGATAGTCATAGTGCAATATTCCTGGCAAAGAACCCATCTTACCATTCGAATACAAAGCATATTGATGTACGGTATCACTTTGTGAGAGACATGGTTGAGGAAAAGAAGGTGTTGCTGGAAAAGGTTGACACTTTGAAGAATGTTGCAGATTCATTGACAAAGTATGTGAGCACAAAAAAGTTATCCTAGTGTAGAGTAACAATGGGCATTGCTGCCCTGGATTGTTGACTATATAATCCCTTGGACCCCTAGATGCAAACAAAATAACAAGTGGGAGAATGTTGGGTATGTGTTATATTCTTTGCATGTGTGTGTGTGGGCGTGTCATATATGACAACTGCGTCTGACAATCCATCGTACCAGTGCCCTGTTTGTGCTGTGTGCGTTGGGCACTTTCCTAGGGGGGTCCCAAGGGGGGGCAGGTATGCCCCCCCTAGTTACGTGCAGCGTTCAACAACGGGTGGTAGCCCGGGGCAACGCCCCAAATTTGTTTTTGGGTAGTTTTTGCTATTTTTAGCGGTTTTGTAAATTAATCTTGGATTAAGAGATTAGGGTTTTGGTATCTACGGAATACCTAAAAACATTGTATATATATTGTATGGTGAATGGTGAAATTCGATATAATGAATATAAGAAAGGTTTTCCCAGTTGAGGGTTTCCGGTATAAATATCTATGTACTATGTGAATGAGCTACTGATTAAATTATGTTTTGCTTAAGAATCTATATGCATTGCTTTACTCACAGGTTTAAAACTTACAGTCCCAGAATATAAGTATAAAATTTTTGATACCACATTCTTGGTGATTGTTTTAAACCATACATGGAATTTTTCATCTTGCATACCAGCTCCTTCTTTCCCTTCACAACATAACCTTCTAGTTGCTTCATATAGATTTATTCTTCGAGATCCCCATGTAGGAATGTTGTCTTCACATCCATCTGTTCTACCTCAAAATCAAATGCAACATCAATAGATAACATAAATCTTATAGAGGTTAACTTAGCAACAGGAGAAAAAATCTCACCAAAATCAATTCCCTCAACCTGGGAATAACCCTTTGCTACTAATCGAGCTTTGTATTTCTCCACTTTTCCTTCTAAATTCAACTTCCTTTTAAATACCCATTTTCTACGAATGGGCTTTCTTCCAATTGTCAACTCCACTAGATCCCAAGCCTCATTCTTATCCAAGGCTGCCATTTCTTCATCCATGGCCTTTTTCTAGAGATTTCCATCCTATGAATCCATTTCCTCCCTGACAGTTTTAGGATCATCATCAATAATAGACAAAGACAAATTTGAATGAAAATAAGATGGAGTATACCTTTCCGGTAGCCTTCTTTCTTGAGTCGATATCCTCAATACTGGAGTATGATGATCTTCTTCTTTTGATTCCTTCTCTTCTGTAGAGTCTAATTCATCATCCTCTAAATCAAACTCTATTTTCTTTGGTTCTCCCTTACTTGATAGGACTTCTTGTATAACAAAATCCTTCATTTCTCTAAATACCACATCTCGGCTATACACTACCTTCTTAGTTTCTGGGTTCAAAAGATTATAAACTTTGAGACCATCTTTATATCCAATAAAGATACACTTTTCATCCTTCTTATCTAGGTTACTCATGTTTTCCTTTGGAACATGAACATATGCATCATAGCCAAATACCTTGATATGTGTGAGAGAAGGTTCCTTACCAATCTATATCTCTTGTGGAGTCTTTTCATCCAACGATGATGAGGGTGATGTGTTGAATAGGTAACATGCAATACCCACTCCCTCTGCCCGAAATTCTTTCCCTAACCCGACACCATTGAGCATGCATATTTCTTTCTCCATCAACGCCCTATTCATCCTTTCTGCAACTCCATTATGCTGAGGTGTATATGGAGTAGTTTTCTTCCTTGCTATACCGCACTTCTTACAAAATTCTTCAAATTCATTCCCGCAAAACTCTCCGCCATTATCTGTTCTCAACACCTTAATTATTTTCTCTGTTTGATTCTCCATAAGAGACTTAAACTCTTTAAACCTGTCAAAGACATCATATTTATTCCTGAGGAAATATATCCAAGTATTTCTTGAGAAGTCATCTATAAATGAGACACAATACACAGATTTTACCAATGATGGGACCAACAAAGCTCCAAAAAATTCACTGTGAACTAGTTGTAAAATTCCTTCTTCCCTCATTGCACCAGAGGGGAATCTTACCTGATTTTGCTTCCCATATAGAAAATCTTCACATAAATGAAAATACAAAGAGAAGTTAGACATAACTTCAACCATACCTTTACCGTGTAGTAGTGGAAGACCCTTTTCTCCGATATGACCCAGTCTTTGATGCCACAACATAACCTTTTCTCTAGAGACTGTAGGATTTCTTTATTTTTCAACTCCAATATCAGGAAAAAAGGAACTATTACACCCATCACTAATAGTTCTTCCTTGGAGCTTATACAAAGTTCCAGACCGAACTCCCTTCAACAACATCATTGCTCCTCGAACCATCCTCCAGGTTTCCTTTTCAAATATTGTTTTTACCCCTGCATCGTCCATTTTGCTTACATAAATCAAATTTATGGCCAAACTTGGGATGTGCAGAACACTAGGAAGTGTATTAATCCTTCCATCTATGAGCGTCAACTTGAATTTTCCTCGTCCTATGATTCTGGTTGTCGAATCATCACCTAAGAAAACATTACCTCCATCATACCTTTCATATTTTCATAACCACTCCCTGTGGGAAGTCATATGAAAGGATGCACCAGAGTCAACCAACCATGCATCATGATCTGCATGTGTTCTTGAAGAAGCCAAGTACACATCCCCTACTTCTTCCTTGGAGGTATTTTCTTCTCTATAAGGAGATTCTTTAGATCCCTTCTTTTTCTCAACTTTGGATCTACATTGTTTCTTGTAGTGTCCTTCTTTTCCACATCTCCAACATACCTTTACAAACTTTCCAGGACATTTATATATAACCTTAGACTTAGATCTCCCACTTGAAAACTTAGATCTATTTCTTTCTTGGGAACGTCCTTTTGCAAATAATTCATATGTGTTATGTCCTTCCATATTCTTCCATCTCATCTCCTCCGACAATAAGGATGAGACCACTTGATTAAACTTCAAGGTAGTTTTTTTAATCCGTATGGCCACAACCAGACTATCCCATGAGTCTGGTAAAGAACATAGTAAACTGATACATTTATCTTCATCTGGAATTTTAATCTCAAGAGATACTAACTGACTTACCACAGTATTGAAGGTGTTCAAATAGTTTTCCACCGAGTCTCCATCTCTCATCCTTAGGTTATAGAACTTCTTTCTCAGGAATAGTTTATTTACTAGGGACTTAGACTGATACAACTTCCCCAACTTATCCCATAAAGTTTTGGTTGTAGCTTCCTCTGACACATTCAGTAATAATAAATCTTAGAGACACAGTAAGATTGTGCTCTTTTCCTTCTGATCCAATTTTTTTCAGTCATCTTTTGAAGTTCCTATAAGTGTAGTACCTGGATCTATCGTGATCCATTGATCTCTGTCCACCAACATATATTCCATCTTGAGCTTCCACGCCTCAAATCTTTTCCCATTAAACTTGTCGATCTCCATCTTCAAATTTCTTTCCATTTATTTTCATCTCAAAAATCAATACCACAAATCTCCCATTGTAGCAAGTCTTATTACAGTCCCGAGCCAAACCCTTGACCACAAAGGCATCCCCGTGAAGCCAACAAAGCTTTGATACCAAATGTAGATTTTAACCTTGTAGAATATTCACTACAAACATATTTTCAGTAAAAGAGCAGAAAACATACAATGGAAAATACAAACATTACACATATATTTTTCTCCTGGAAACCCAAACCAAGAAAACCAACATATTCTATATTCATTCATGGTGATACATTGTTTACAATACAATATACATATAGGAGCCATCGGCATCCAAAAACCCAACCCAATGACCTGGATTAGTTAACAACCCTAATTCCTTAACCAGAAATAGAAAACCATCGGAAAAAACCATGAGCCGAAAAACCGCCCAACAATGGACACAAAAATCAAGGCAACACAAAAAACAAGGCAAAAATAAGACATGTTTCCCGAGGTAAAAAAAAATTCTCGGGGTCACTTCCCCTCGAACCCCCGCACGAGGGGCCTAGCATAAAAGAATCTATCACATACCCAACATTCTACCAATTTTTATTTTCTTTGCATACATGGGGTTATAGGGTTACATAGTCAACAATCCAAAGAAGAAATGTCCATGGATCCTCTACACCAAGAGAACTTCTCAGTGCTCACAGATTTTGTTAATGAATCTACAACATTGTTCACAGTGTCCACCTTCATCAACAATACTTTCTTTTCTTCAACCATGTCTCTCACAAACTGATATTGAATATCAATATGCTTTTTCTTTCAATGATAAGCTAGGTTCTTCACTAGAAAAATTGCACTCTAACTATCACAATCTATCCTTACAGGTTGTTGTACCAACCCAATTCCTGAACACAATCTTTGTAACCATACTACTTCCTTACTTGCATGAGTGGCTTCCATGTATTCAACTTTTGTAGTTGAAAGTGGCACTACAGATTGTCTTTTTTTCATCCAACTTATTGCTCCTCCAAACAGATTAAACACATATGCACTTGTAGATCTCCTACGATCGAGATCTCTAGCCCAGTCTGCATCCACAAAGCCATGTATATCCAACTCTCTGTCCAATCTGGGTCTTCCTTGGTAGCAGAATCCATAGCTAGCAGTGCCACACAAATACATGAAAACCCTTTTTACTATTATCCAATGCTCCTTCCCTGGTTTTGACATATACCTGCTCAAAACTTCCACTGCATGTGCAATGTTCGGTCTAGTATAGACCATTGCATACATCAAACTGCCAAGTACACTCGCATATGGAACATGAGACATGTCCTCCTCCTCTCCACGTGTCTTGCGAAACTGATCCACAGATAACTTTACACCAACATGAATAGGTACCTTGACCGGTTTACATTCATGCATATTAAACCTCTGCAATATTGTCTTGACATATTTTCTCTAATTTAACCAGATTTTACTCTTTTTCCTATATCTTTTAATTTCCATGCCCAAAATGAAATTTTAAGCATCGAGATCCTTCATGTAAAATTTAGAGGACAACTGAGTTTTCAAATCCTGGATAATCTCCTTGTTGTTTCCTATTAGCAACATGTCATTTACATACAAGACCAAATAAATCAAATGATCACCAATTAATTTAAAATACACACAGTGATCCTTTTTTCTTCTTGTGAAGCCAAGTCCCAGCATATAAGTTTCAAATTTTTTATACCACATCATTGGTGATTGTTTTAAACCATACAGGGACTTTTTCATCTTGCATACCAGCTCCTTCTTTCCCTTCACAACATAACCTTCTGGTTGCTTCATATAGATTTCTTCTTCCAGATCCCCATGTAGGAATGTTGTCTTCAAATCCATCTATTCTACTTGAAAATCAAATGCAGCAAAAACATATAACATAAATCTTATAGAGATTAAATTGGAAACATGAGAAAAAATCTCACCAAAATCAATTCCCTCAACCCGGGAATAACCCTTTGCTACTAACCGAGCTTTGTATTTCTCCACTTTTCCTTCTAAATTCAGTTTCCTTTTAAATACCCATTTTCTACGAATGGGCTTTCTTCCAGTTGTCAACTCCACTAGATATCAAGACTCATTCTTATCTAAGCCTGCCATTTCTTCATCCATTGCCTTTTTCTAGAGATTTCCATCCTCTTAATCCACTTCTTCCCTGACAGTTCTAGGATCATCATCAGTAATAGACAAAGAAAAATTTGAATGGAAATCAGATGGAGTATACCTTTTTGGTAGCCTTCTTTCTCGAACTTATCTCCTCAATACTAGAGTATGAGGATCTTCTTCTTTTGATTCCTATTCTTCTGTAGAGTCTAATTCATCATCCTTTAAATAAAACTCTATTTTCTCTGGTTCTTCCTTACTTGATAGGGCTTCCTCTTTAACAACATCCTTCATTTATCTAAATACCACATCTCATCTATACACTACCTTCTTATTTTTTGGGTTCCAAAGCTTATAACCTTTGAGAGCATATTTATATCCAATAAATATACACTTTTCAACCTTCTTATCTAGCTTACTCCTGTTTTCCTTTGGAACATGAACATATGCATCATAGCCAAATACCTTGAGATGTGTGAGAAAAGGCTCCTTACCAGTCCATACCTCTTGTGGAGTCTTGTCATACAACGATGATGAGGGTGATATATTGACTAGGTAACATGCAATACCCACTGCCTCTTCCCAAAATTCTCTCCCTAACCCGACACCACTAAGCATGCATCTTTCTTTCTCCATCAACATCACGTTCATCCTTTCTGAAACTCCATTTTGTTGAGGTGTATATGGAGTAGTCTTCTGCCTTTATATACCACAATTCTTATAGAATTATTCAAATTCATTCCCGCAAAACTCTCCTCCATTATCTGTTCTCAACACCTTAATTGTTTTCTTGGTTTGATTCTCAACAAGAGACTTAAACTCTTTAAACCTTTCAAAGACTTCATATTTATTCCTGATGAAATATATCTAATTATTCCTCGAGAAGTCATCTATAAATGAGACATAGTACACATATTTTCTGAATGCTAGGATCGACACAGGTCCAAAAACATCACTATGAACTAGCTGAAAATTCCTTCTGCTCTCGTTGCACCAGAGGGGAATCTTACCCGATTCTTCTTCCCATATAGAAAATGTTCACAAAAATCAAAATCCAGAGAGAATTTAGACATACTTTCAACCATACCTTTACCATGTAGTAGTCGAAGACCCTTCTCTTCGATATGCCCCAGTCTTTGATGCCATAAAATAACCTTTTCTCTAGAGACTATAGGAGTTATTTATTCTTCAACTTCAATGTCAGGAACAATGGAACTATTACACCCATCACTAATAGTGATTCCTTACAGCTTATACAGAGTTACAAACTGAAATCCTTTCAGTAAAACCATTGCTCCTCGAACCATCCTGCAGGTTTCCTTTTCAAATATTGTTTTTACCCCTGCATCGTCCATTTTTCTTACAAAAATCAAATTTCTAGCCAAACCTGGGGTGTACAGAACACCAGGAAGTGTTATAATCCTTCCATCTATGAGCCTCAACTTGACGTTTCCTCGTCCTATGATTCTGGTTGTTGAATCATCACCTAATAAAACATTACCTTCGTCATACCTTTCATATTCACAGAACCACTCCCCATGGGGAGTCATATGAAAGGATGCACCAAATTCAACCAAATGTGACTCATGATCTACATGTGTGCTTGAATAATCCAAGTACACATCCCCTCCTTCTTCCTTGGAGGTATTTTCTTCTGTAGAAGGAGATTCTTTATATCCCTTCTTTTTCTCAACTTTGGATCTACACTACTTCTTGTAGTGTCCTTCTTTTCCACATCTCCAACATACCTTTACAAACTTTCCAAGAGATTTAGATCTACCATTAGACTTAGATCTCCCACTTGAGAACTTAGATCTATTTATTTCCTGGGAACATCCTCTTGCAAATAATCTGTCTGTGTTATTTCCTTCCATATTCTTTCATATCATCTCCTCCGACAACAAGGATGATACCACTTCATCAAACTTCAATGAATTTGTACTACTACCTATGGCCACAACCAAACTATCCCACGAGTCTGGTAAAGAACATAGTAAACTGATACATTTATCTTCATCTGAAATTTTAATCTCAACATATACTAACTGACTTACCATAGTATTGAAGGAATTCAAATGTTCTGCCACCAAGTCTCCATTTCTCATCCTAAGGTTATACAACTTCTTTCTCAGAAATAGTTTATTTACTAGGGACTTAGACTGATACAAATTCCTCAACTTATCCCATAAATTTTTGGTTGTAGTTCCTCTGACACATTCAGTAATACTAAATCCGAGAGACACAGTCGGATTGTGCTCTTTGCCTTCCGATCCAAATTTTTCTAATCATTTGTTGAAGTTCTTGTAGGTGCAATACCTGGATCTACCGTGATCCACTGATCTCTGTCCACCAACATATCTTCCATCTTGAGCTTCCACAACTAAATTTTTTTCCCATTAAACTTCTCGATCTCCATCTTCAAATTGGTTGCCATTTCTTTTCACCTAAAAAATCAATACCATAGATCTCCCACTGTAACAAGGATTATCACAGTCACGAGCCAAACCCTTAACGACAAAGGCGTCCCCCTAAAGCCAACAAAGCTCTGATACCAAATGTAGATTTTGACCTTGTACAATATTTACTGCAAACATATTTTCAGTAAAAGAACATAAAACATACAATGGAAAATACAAACATTACACAGTGATTTTTTCCTTGGAAACCCAAATTGGGAAAACCATCATATTCTATATTCATTCATGGTGATACATTGTTTACAATACAATATACATATAGGAGCCATCGGCATCCAAAACCCTAAAACAATTACTTGGATTAGTCAACAACCCTAATTCCTTAACCAGAAATAGAAAACCATCGGCAAAAACCATGTGCCGAAAAACTTCCCAACAGTGGACACAAAAATCGAGGCAACACGAAAAACGAGGCAAAAATTCAATACGTTTCCCAAGTCAAAAAAATTTCTCTAGGGCACTGCCCCCCAACCCCCGCGCGGGGGGCTTTCGTCCCGTGGCGCAACACAATCTCTACTACTTGTGAAAATAATATAACACATACCCAACAGTCTCACCTTGACTATGACTATGGTTGATCGTTACCTTAACTATGGTTGGCTATGTTTTTCCATGGTTCACTATGGTTAACCATGGTTGATCTTGACATGGACAAAAGATGAGTATGGTTGATCATGGTTGACCTTCACCATGGTTCACTATGGTTGACCATGCCCATGATAGACTATGGTTGATCGGGGTCAAATTTGGTTAACCATGCCCATAGTTAACCTGTGTAGACTGTTTGGAGCTAATTATGTTGGGAAATGGTGACTAGGTTTAACAATGGTTGACTATGGCACTACCGCATTGCAATTTCGAATAGGTTTTCTTTGTCACATTACAACATCGAGTTTTTCTCGGCACATGACATCATAAGGATATGGTCATCACATTACGACATAAGGTTTTTTGTTTGTCACATAATGGTGTTGGTATAGGTTTGTCACATTCTGACAGTGGGATATGTTCATCACATTGTGATACCTGGAAATGTTCATTTCATTGCATTATTTTGTTATGTTTGTCAGATTACGACATTGGGTTGTGTACATCACATGGCAACAATGGATTATGTTTGTCACATTGTGAAGTTTGAAAATATTTGTCACATAGTGATGTCAGGATATGTGCATCACATTACAACGTGATGATATGTTTGTCACTTTGCAACAACAAGCCTATGTTCATCACATTGTGGCATCTATTTATGATCATCATATTGCGATGTTAGTATGTTTTTTATATTGCAACATTACTATGTTCGTCACATTACAACATTACTATATTCGTCACATTACAACATTACTATAATCATCATGTTGAAACATCCAATTTTTTTCTTCAGATTGCAATGTTGTGTTATTTCATCTCATGACAAGGTTGTTTTGTGTTAGACACATTATAGAAAGGAAGTTTTGGCCATGTTTTTTATAAAGAAACTCTAATGAAGTGTTTCCTTTGTTACAAAGATAGGAACTTTTAACTCATGTGATGTATTAAATAGAAGGAAACTTAGAATAATACTTGTTGTAAGGAGATTGATAGAAAATCATATTGAACTTTACACATGATGATTTTTACTTGTTGTAAAGTCATTGATAGAAAATCATCTTCAACTTTGTACATGATGAATTATACTTGTTTCAAGGACATTGATAATAAATATGATTGATCTATACTTGTTCTAAGGACATTGATAGAAAATCACTTAATAATTTATACTTGTTATAAGAATATTGATAGCAAATCTTCTTGAACTTTGCAAATTATGACTTGTTTTAAGGACATTGATAACAAATTTACTGGATTTATATGTTACAAATGACAATTTATGTTTGTTCTAAGAACAATTATAGGAAATCAACTTGTTTTATACTTTGCAGATGATGATTTATCCTCATTCTAAGGACATTGATAGGAAATCAACTTGAAATTTGCAGATAATGATTTATTATTGTTATAAGCACATTTAAGTACAATGCACAAGAAATGATTTTTCCAGGCGGCGAGGGCGAATAACAACGAGAGGAGTTCATATTGGAAGATCCCTAGTTTGAAGATCACTCAGCGGGCGGCTTGGGCTATGCGACTAGGTTTTACTAGTCGCATCCCTGTTTTCCCTTGGAGATGCACGAGCGCGGCAAGGGCTTGCACGGTCCTGGGCGAGGGTGCGTGGCTGGGTAAGTGAGGGTGAGGGCGAATGCTTCCAGGGCAAGCAGACATGCAGAGCGACGTGATGGATGCAGGGTGAAAGTGGGTCTGGCATTGATGGTAGAGGGGTGCTTCCTTGAGGGCCAGTGGTGTGGAGGTGCTCTGCGGAAGGTGGAGTTTCAGAATCTGCGGCCTGTTTCAGGGCCAACTTCTCTATGCTTTTTCCACATGCTGTGTCAACCTTTGCCATTACTCCTGCTACGCGACAATATTCTCTGGAACGTTTTGTTGGAGGCTATCCGAAGTTTGTTGCAATGGGGGTTTTGTCCTCTCTTTGGTTTTTCTGGTCTCTCTTGACCTCTTCTGCCTTTGGCTAGAAGAGGTTTTGGACAAGAGCTTTGAGGTCCACTGAGGGTGTGTGGTTTAATGTTTAACACTTTGAGGTCCTTTGGGGCTGTGCGGTGTTGGATATTCACTTAGAGGTCCTTTGGGGGCGTGCGACATCTGGCTCAGTTTCGTTTCTGCATTTTTGTTTGGGGTTGTTGCCCTTGTTTTGTTTCTCATTTTACAACATGAGTGCTGGTAATGGTGACTTTCTGGTTTCCCTTGGGGATGTAGTTGTTTTTTAAGCATGATTTATGGACTAATTTCTGTAATGATCATCAGTAATGATCTTGAAGATGTAAAAAATTATATTTTCAGTAACATAATTTGAGCGAATTTTCTATTGAAAAAAAAATACAACACACATAGATCATAGAATATATACAATACACCACAATACAAAGTATGACCATTATACATCTAAATACAATTTTTATATAATTTTCCTTAATTTATTAGATATGGATGAGAAAATTAAAAAAAATTCTCTCATCCATAAACAACTTTCATTAAAATCCATACATATATATCAAGCATTAAACCACATTCTCAAAACATGAAAATAACCTAAATTCTCATGCTCATTTATAGCCATATGGTAAAAGCATGTTATTGTGCCTTACTATACGACAAAAGGAACAATCGAACAGAATAATCAAGTTTTTGGAACAAACATGTTAATTTATTTCCCAAAGCAGAAAAAAAGAACTGACACGTGGGTTTGGGATTTCGAGGGGAATCATTTTTGTACGAATTATTAAATGTTAAAAAGATATGTGCTCGCACAAATTTATCTTATATACAATGTACTAAAAATTTGTGTGAATATCATTTCGACCCACCGAATATATATATAGTTAATGCATATTATCAAAAGAAATTTGTTCACATGGATATATTTTATATACATTGTATATAAAAGTTAGCTCGAATATAATTTTAACTGAATACATATATAGTCCCGTGAGACAGTGCGATTGGTAAGACAATACTTTTCTCCAAATGTTGGGAGGAGGTCTTGAGGTCAAACCCTGCTGGGTCTCTGGGACGAATTATGTAATGGCTGCTATGTAAAATGTTTATATACTGATGAATATAAACGAGAAACTTTCCCGTGGAAAAAAAACTGAATACATATAGTTAGTGCATATTATCAATTTGATCGTATAAACCATAAAAAAAGTTTGCACGATTATAATTTTGCTTGAATTACATTACTTTTTGGACCAAATAATATAATATGAACTCGATCATATACATCATAATAAAAGTTTGCCAAATATCAATTACATTGATTCATAAAAATAAAGAACTCAAATTTTAATATTGTATTAAATATAATTTTTAAAATTTAAATAATAAAAAAAATTAAATAAACTTATATTTAGGATAATTATGTAAATGCATCATTAAAAGTATGGTAAAAGATATAATCTCAAATGTCGAAGTACGGTAAAATATCGTAAGCACTGCGTTGAACCCTTATTACAGGTGAGGTGAGGAGAGTTTTGAAGAATTTTCCCAAATATGCATGTTGATTGTAGATATAGTATGGTTGCTATTTTTTTTTTAAAATATTTATTTAAAAATAAATATAAAATATTGATGTTTTGAATTCAATAAGGAAACCCCCGATGGGGTTCCATGTAGTCAATATGCAAACCCCTAACTTAACTGCGTCTTGTTGGATTACTGAGAGGGGGGTGAATTAGTAATAGAGCAATTTAATCCCTTTTAACCATATAATCCAAGTGTTATATCAATGAAGCATTATCATCCAATAACTGCAGAGTAAATAAGCAATGAACAAGTGAACAATCATACACATACACAATACACCAGTTTTTTACGTGGAAACCCAAATTTGGAAAAAACCACATAATGCTTTTTCTTATATGTCTTGAAGAATTACATTCATTGGAAGCACCAACTTTCTTTGTTTTCCAGCTACAATTGGAAGGAGGCTCCAACCCCCTAGTTTCTCAGGCTACAACCTGAGGGAAGCTCCAACTCCCCAATTCTCTGGCTACAACCAGAAGGAGGGCACAACCCCCTAGTTTCTCAGTCTACAACCTGAGGTAAGCTCCAACTCCCCAATTCTCTGGCTACAACTAGAATGAGGCTACAACCCCCTATGTTTTCCGGCTACAACCGGAAGGTGGCTACAACCACCTGTCCTTGCTCCGTCCTGCCACCCTGAAATAGAAGTAGAATGATGGAACCACTATCACACTATCACTGTGAGATATACTGTTGTAAACCTGTACCAATAAATATGAACCATGCATCAACCATGCATCAACTTGTACATCAACCTGTAATCAACCTGTACCATAAACAAGTGCATCAACCATGCACCAACCTGTAATCAACCTGTACCATAAACAAGTGCATCCAACCATGTACCAAGTATGTACCAATCATGTGTCAACTACTCATCAACTATG
>ML784450.1:368327-414618 GCA_009831015.1 Picea engelmannii
ATGTATTAATTACTATTCTCGAGTTCCCAGGTTGAAGGTGTTTTAGTTGCAACGAATGTATACTGAACCCCCTTTGAACCTATATGTGCGAAATGAAACTCTCCTTATTTTGCCTCCACTTTGATAAGAGATGATACGATTGATTGTCTGCGATGCGGTGAAAAATGTGCATATATATATGGAAATTGCCTCAATGCTGCCATCTGAACCGTGGGCAACACAACTGTGCATTGTACAGTTAGGTAGCCTCTGTTACAAAATGAGCTTCCTAAGTTGGAAGAATTTTAGTATGAAACATATCTACAGAAAAAAGGCAAGCAATGTCTACATGTTGCGCGATTTTTGGATACACAACAAATTTACCTTAAATGAGGACAATGCAATTTTGCATATCAGCTAAAGAAGGGAAAAAAAATATCAAACTTTGGTAGGAAATGAAAATACCTCATGTGTCTCTTTAATATTTCTTCAACATCCAGATCAATGTTCATCAGACTCAACTACTTGGGATTGGATGCACATAATATTGTTCGGTTCAAAAATGGAAATCATGGAAGCAAACCCCATATATCCCATGGCCCTAGTTATTTTATACTAGGTACATATACCAGATGTAAGAGAAAATGAATGCCACGACGTCTTTTCTTTGTATATCAAATTGTTTGATGCAAAGGTCGATGCATCCTGCTCTATGGAACCTTGTGGGAACTTTCTTGCGACCTGTTTGGAGTTTAGTTGGTTCTTGGTTGTATGCTTCGTCTGTCAATTTGTATATCGCGAGACTCCAAGTGTTGTTTGGAGGACACAGAACAATAGAATTGCAATTTTTTAGCCAACTAGCCTACAAATCCACCTGATAATTTCTATGGCGCTGTGACGCAACTGTAGTATGTGGCTTGTTTTAGCATTTTTCCTTGATCGATGAACTTGGTAAAATTAATCTCCCGGAATAATTTGAAATCAACGAATGTATATTGTGCAAAGTCCAATTGTGTGGATTCATGTGTTCAAATTTCACTTACTTTTATATCACCATCCTGACCGATCGCTTCCCCATTTCATATTGTAATAAATGAATATAAACTGGCCCAAGTCCAATTGTGCCATCACATCAACACGAAGCCCTTAAAATTCAAATATCCCGCAAGCCCTCTTGTCAATTTGTATATCGCGGAACTCTGGGTGCTATCTGTAGGGCACAGAACAACATAGGCCAAAATTTGAGCTCGCCAGGCCGAGAACCTGCGATCCAAAAAGTGGCTAAGTATGGAATGAGGGATCCGTACATGCTCTATAAAATATCATGCCCATACTTTATAAAAGTACATATTTAGTATGTATTACTAGTTTCTTGGGAGAATTTCTAGGTGCAGAACTTGACGGATACACGTGTTCAAATTTCCACCCACTTTTATATCACCAGCCCGACCGACCTCTTCCCCATTTCATATTATACAAAAATTTTGGAACACAAGTTTCTGAATAGGCGGGTTTTTATTGTAAATAAGATATTTATCATCCTTTAATAATTTTATGTAATTAAATTGTAAAATATCAATATTTAATATTAATACTTTAGTAATGAAAATAATGTTTTTAGGTAGTGTTAGATAGTTGATATGGATCACTATCTGTAAACAATCGCAATCTTGAGCCCGCCAGCCCTGGAGTCCGTCTGTCAATTTGTATATGGCATCAGTCTGAGTGGTGTTTGAAGGACATGGAAAAATAGAAATGCAATGTTGAGCCAGCCAACCCGCAAGTCCGCCTGTCAATTTGTATATCACAGAACTCTTGGGTGCTATTTGTAGGACACAAAACAATAAAGGCCCAATTTTGAGCCCGCTAGCCTGGGGACCCACGATCCAAAAAGTGTCTAAGTATGGAATGCGAGATCAGTACATGCTCTATAAAATCTCATGTCCATACTTTCTAAAAGTACATATTATGTATTACTCATTTTTTTCGAAAAATTTCTTGGTGCAGAAGTTGGCACATTCACGTCTTCAGATTTCACTTACTTTATATCAGCAGCCCGACCGACCGTTTCCCCATTTCATATTGTACAAACCTTTTTGTCTAATTAAATTGTACAATTTCAATATTTAATATTAATAATTTAATATTGAAAATAATGTTTTTAGATAAGGTTAAATAGTTGATAGGGATTACCATCCATAAACAATCACAACCTTGAGGCCTCCAGCCTTGGATTTTGTTTGTCAATTTATATGTCGCAAAACTCCGAGTGTTGTTTGTATGACATGAAACAATAGGAGTGCAATGTTGACCCAGCTAGCTTGCAGGTCCACTTGTCAATTTGTATATCATAGAATTCTGGGTGCTATTTGTAGGCCACAGAACAATAGATGCCCACTTTTGAGCCCACCATCCCGAGAACCCGCGATCCAAAAAGTGGCTAAGTATGGAATGCGGGATCCATACATGCTCTAGAAAATCTCATGTTCATAGTACATATTTAGTGTGTATTACTCATTTTTCAGAACATTTTTGGGTGCGGAAGTTGGCGGACTCACGTCTTCAGATTTGACTTACTTTTATAACTAGCTCGACTGACGGATTCCCTGTTTCATATTGTACAAACGTTTTGTCTCACGGTTTTCCAAATAGGCGAGTTACCGGATAGGCGGGTTTAATATGACATTTCCATTGTTCTGTCGCCTGCAAACAACACCCTGACTTCCGCGACCCAAAAATTAGTAAACAAATTTAAATAAAAGAATATATACTATGCGAACTCTAATGGAACAATCATATGAACGAGAGGACATTAAATTTCATATTCGTCATTGTTATACTTGTGGTGAAGCTAACAATACATAAAATTTACTTAAACATCCAGAAAATGATTGAACTTTTCGATGCTTCTCTTATACAAATAGATCTTGGAAACTATAAACATCACTCGTTGTACCTATTCCTTGATTGAAGAACCTATTAACATATTTAATGCACTCCATAGTTACTGTTAAGACCAATTCCCGCTTCCGAAAATTGCCATCCGCTTTCTCTTTTCTCTATTCTTTCCCTTTCTTTACTTACTCGTTTTTCAGAAAATGTCTAGGTGCGGGATTTTTTGCCCTGGGTATATCTTTTGTCCTTTTTTTTTGTAACCTACCCGACCACTTTCCATACTTGGGAATTTCTTGGAATCTAGTTCGTGGGTTGGAGGGTGCACGAAATGTACAATGCTTCGTGGAAATTTTCCATCACCGCTACCTTTGTACTTGTTTCCAGATATGCAACAATTAATCTTTAATTGAAGTACTTCATCCTGCAGGAACCATTAAGATTTTAATTAATGTCCGGAAGGCCGGAGAATATTTTTCATTACTACGAATTAAACCAAGATTTGAGGAGAAGTGTGTTATCCTTTCCAAGTATTCATTTCAAACATGATGCAATTTGTTTTTATGCACCGACAGTTTGGCGCCTTTAAGAAATCTCTAATTATTCATCTCTCTTCACCATCACCACGACCTTCACAATTTTTTCTAAATATGAAATTAGTGAGCTTTAATGGTAACAACTCATTCTACATGAAATCTAGAGATTGTCATTGATTAACGAAATGCTCGAGGAGATATTCCATTGATACGCATCAAACCATAATTTGCGGATGGTTATATTATCCCTCCCCAATTTTCATTTCAAACATTGTCTAGAGAAAATAGAAATTCTTGTTAACTTTTGGCAACAATTCTGTCCAAACACAATAAACAAATTCGACCATAATGGCCAGAGGTTCCACTATTGTAGGGCATATTCTTACTACTCATCTCCCTCCGCCCAGGAGAAAAAAAGAAGATGGTCCCTTGGTACACCGAGAGATATATTTCAGGCCAAAGAATTCCAAGGCAACCCTGCCTAGTATGAGAACCTACCCAGTTGCATTGATGGCTAGCACATAGGTTGATGTCTTGGATTCCAAGCCAGAAGAAGATGATCTGATGGGCGATGATACGATAATGGATGATGGCAATGTAGAGATTGTTCCCACTCCTGTGCCCAAATTGAAATCAACCATAATGGGCGGAACTTCCCGGCTCAGTGATGGCGGTCCTAACAACACCAAAAGGAGTTTGAAAAAAGAAACCGATGCTGAACGTAATAGCCACTTTGCAGTTCGAAAGTAGGAATTCCAGAGGTCCAAATTAGTCCATTCTGGGAGGAAGAGTTTCACTGTAAAGAAATAATATGTTGATGTTCCCAGAGATATATTTCAAGACAAAAACTTATTCAATTGCGGGACTACTATGTTGTTCTCTAGATATACAATTAACATCTTCGGGAATCAAGTCCATAACTCTCACTGCTACAAGGCATATTTCTACTAGTCATCTCCTTACACCCAAAATGGACTAATTTGGGCCTTTGAAATTGCACGTGCAACTTGTGTCCCTAAAGTTTTTTCGAATGTGCAGAGGTGGTTTCTAGTTGTTTCCTAACTTTCAGTTAAGGGCTATTCCATTTGCCCTGCAACGTTTTTCGTCTTCTTCTTCACGGGAAGCTTCTAAAAACTATCAATTTTACCACAGGATGATTCATTGAGGAGAAAGTTGCAAGGATCCTGCATACTGTGGATCCTGTGCCTATGTTTGTGGAAGATACATTCAATGTTTTGGTCCGAATAACTGGGTCCAATTTCTAGGGATAGATGTACAATACTCAGTGTTTATTTATTTATTTTTAAATGGATTTGCTATTAAATTTTTTTTCCTTGGAGTCTTCGTTGCAACATCTTTTCTGGATTTAACACTTGTTCTCATTGGCATGGTTCGATGGTCTTGTAGTTCTTCGATATTGTGTTTACTTAGGTTATTTTTTATAATATGGAACATGTAACAATTATATGACAATGTACTGTGTCAATCCACCGAGTTTTTATGCAAAAAAAAAATGGATTACACATAGTTTCAAACCAACGTTCAATTCTATTTGTAATGCAGATACAACATAACAATACCAATGTAATCATCATTCTTATTTCTAGGTATACAGTGATTAATTTTTAATGCTAACAACCCATAATGAAAAAAGTTTAATACTTAAGTTAATATGTTACATTCATGGAAGAATGTATCAAAAACATAGTTACACCCACACGCTCCCATAAAATCTAATCTTCAACAAAGCATTTGCTGACAATTAGTAGAAAATGAAGTTTAATACTTAAGTTAATATGTTATAGTCATGGAAGAATGTATCAAGAACATACTTACACGCACAGGTTGAAATAAAATCTAATCTTCAACAAAGCATTTGCTGACAATTAGTGGAAATGATGGTTTTGCAACAATGGGGATTCTTTGAAACCAATTCACACTTACGAAAACTTCCCTTTGCCTTTCTATTTTCCCACTCTTTTATCCCCTGTGGTTTCTCTTCCTGGTTACTTAATAATTTTTTTTCCCAAAATGCCTTGCTGGGCAGCTTGGCGGATTCACGTGTTTCTGCCAAATGCTTCCCCTTTCTCTAAATTGGCCCTCTATTGTTTTGTGTCCTACAAGTAGCACCCAAAGTTCCACGATATACAAATTGAGAGGAAGACTTGCGCGCTAGCTAGCTTAACATTGCACTTCTATCTTTCTGTGACCCCCAAACAACATTCAGAGCTCTGCAATATAGAAATTGACACATGGGCTCCAGGGCTAGTGGGCTCAAGATTGCCATTGTTTACGGATGGAAAAGTTCTAAAATGATCCATACCACATTTGCATCACATAAGCTATATTAAAGGGCAAAGCATTTCCTCTATAGTTCTGTGTCCTACAAACAACACCCAGAGTTCCGCACTATACAAATTGATAGCCGGACATGCGGGCTGGATAGCTAAAAAAATGACTCGGAGTTCTGCGATATACAAATTGACAGACGAAGAATACAACCAAGAACCAAGTAAAATCATAGATCGTATTCCTAGTCATTGTTTTCTATGCTCACCACCTTCGCACTTATTTCCAAGTATATATATTGGTAGGAAAATGGGATATCTGTTACAGATGTGAATATATTGGCCCTTCTTTTCCGTCTTCTATACTTAGCCAAATATCAGTTTCTCTTTTCCCTGAACTTTATATTTCTCGTGACTTATTCATTTTTTTGAAAATGTATGGCTACGCGCATGGGCGGACTTGTGGGTCCTCATGTCTTTTGTGGAACTATTGTCACCCCATTTTGAAGCCCGTCTGTCTGCTTTCCATACTTCACCATCTCTTCGAATTTCTTTCACGGATCGTCGTTTTGGCCAGTTCAAGAAATATTCAGTTCCTAATCTCTGTTTCTTGTGCTCGCGCCTTTTTGCAATTAGCAATTAGCAATTATATATAAGATATTATTTCTAGGCATGCAATTAGCAAGCGTCAATTTTGAACATCATGGAATGTATTTGTGCGTCGTCGGGTTGGTCCATTCATGGAAATTTCAATCCTCACTTCTGAGAATGAGTCCGCCTAACCATTTCCCGATTCCATACTTAGCCTCTTTCCAAGAATTCCGCAAATATACAAACCGGCCATTGAACTGCCCCATCATGCTCTCTTCCGTTTTACATATTTTGCAATAAAAAATTATGATACATAAAATTTGACCATGGAACACTCGCCTCGCTTGAGTATCCCCGTAACCCTTTTTTGAATCCCATCCAATTGATTTCCAGACCTTGCCATTCTTTCCTTGCTCTTTTCCATGTCCATGACCTTCACACTTGTCTATAATACAAGATTTTTTTTTTCTTCTATATATATATATATACAGATAGATAGATATATATACATTTACATATCTTGTCTCTAAATATGCAATTACATACATTTATTTCTAACAACTCATCATGCACAAATTGTATAGATTGTCATTGATGGGCAAAAGGATCGAGGATATATTCTATTAATGCACATTAAACCAATATTTGTGGGGGGTTATATTATCCCTTCCAAGCATTGATTTCAAAATCATGAAATTTCATTCGCACGTCGCCTCCTTGGCACATTTACGAAACCTCCAATCCTTAATTACTATTCGTCGTACCCGCCACCTTCACATTTCTAAATATGCAGTAAGTAAGCTTTACTGCTAACAGTTCAACATGCACCAACCATACAGATTGTCATTAATCAATGAAAGGCTCGAGGAGATTTCCCATTCATAAGAATTTAACCAAGATTTAACGCAGAGTTACATTATCGGATTTAAGTGTTTATTTCAACCATCGTTTGGAGAAAACCAATGTTATCATAAACCTATGTCATCAACTCGACAACAGTTCTGTGGAGATACAATGAACATCTTCGGGCGCGAGGACCAGAACTTCCAGTGGTCTAGGGCATATTCTTATTACTCAACCTCTGCCGTAGAGAACCAAGTAATTTGGGCCTCTGGGATTGCTCGTGCAGGCAATGTCCCTGAGTTTTTTGACTATAAGGAACTGATCTCTTGGTGTGATGATAAATTTATTTTAAACAAAAATATTATTCCACTGCAGGACCACTCTTTGTTTCTTTGTCACCTCAGGTCTTCCACCAGATGTTAAGATTGTCGGAGCTAACATTGACGTTCAAAGGAGAAGATTGCAAACAGTTCCTAGAAAAGCATAATAATGGGTTGGACCTCTTGCCCCATTTATTGGAAGACCCTATTCTAGTTCCTGAAGATATCACAATCTTACAGGTTAGTTCATTTAGAAATCCATTCTGCGAAATTGCCTGGTTGTTTACAAGAATAACGGGACAGGAGTCCACAACAACTGTTTCCTGAATGGCTCTTTATATTTTGTATTTCACAGTCAACAAACAGGCCATTTTTTATTGGGGCAAGTTAATTTCCCATGAAATCTGTTCCCAATTGTCAAGCTTCAAAAGGGAAAATAAATTTTATATGTCATCTTACTTAGTTTTTGCGATAGCGTATTGTTGTCAGTTTCCACAACTGTCTCTATCTAAGAATGTCAACTGGGAATTCAACTTAGTATTGTTCTGGTACCAGGCCTTGTGGAGGCACAAGGCTTCCCACTATTTTTATGAGGTTTTTAATGGCTTTGTGTCTGTTTTCAAATTTTTTTTGTTAGGAGAAGATGCTCCCCGCATATCTGAACAGGAAACCGATTTTTTGGACGAGAAGGGGACACTTGAACATTTTGATAATTACATTGTGATAAGAATTTTTGGCTCCATGGAAAAACATGCTCTCCTTCCATGTCACATTACAGACTTAATGTTTGTTGTAAAAGTAGCAAGGCAATACAACTTCTGGTTGCATCTATTTCAAAAGAAGAAAAAAAATAGTTCATTCCTCTGCCTTGGAAAGTAGGGGAGTTCAGATTGAAAAACGTCAACAAAATTAATGAATTCACATCACATTCTAGCATCTTCAACCTGAGATATGTTGAAGGCATTAGAGGATTCGAACCCGATAATATTTTTCGACAACATTTACAAACACTTGGCCTCGACAATTGTTTTTTCAAAAAACACTTGCCCGGAAACAGAGACACTAGCGACAATGCTCTTTCTTTTGATGCCGATGACCTAGAAACAGTGCAAAGCTACAAAAAATTGTACACGCAACAGGGTAAAGGCCCCGATGACAAGAGTGTTCAATCACAAATAACACTAAAAAAATTATGACATCTCAGAGCATCAGTCCAATGGCCCACCACAGCAGCAAAGCAACTCCGATTTCTTCAAACGAAGGAGGAGATAACGACCCTCCTCACTCTAAAATTTATAGTTCTCACAAGCTTCCAGTAGAGAAGAGAAAAAAAATTGTGATAGGCAGAAGAGCCGAAAATTCAGAGTGAGAACATGAAACTTGACACTGATCTGGATAGCATGCTCTGCTACCTTGATCAACCCAGAGACGCCATCCAACATAGCCATCCAGTGGACATATCCGATACCAAAAATTTTGACGAAGATGAATCATTCGTGTTCCAGAGCGTTGTTTTTGACAGCGAGTCCAAAAAATTGATAATTGAGAAAAAAAATGTAAAAAACAAGAAAGGAAAATCTCGTTGAGAGGTTGACCTTGCCAACATGCAGCCATCCCAAATAGTTCAACTTCACAATGCGAGTGGAGATGCACTTCATGATTCCATTGGAGGCATCGGGGCCAAGAATGCCAGACTAAAGGACCGGGTCAAGGAATTGGAAGAGGCTTTGATTCCTATGCCATTGCTTGTAAATACTTTGGCAATAGCCATGCCTGCCACCCCTACAACCAATTTAAAAGCATCCTCCATCCTCCTCACATCCTATATAGGATATGTGGACAATAATGTCAAGAAAAGAATGGAACTAGTTATTGAGGCGTGGAAAACATCACAAACCATCACTTCCCTTGGAACCATGGCACATAGTTTTCTCGAACATTTGTAGGTGGAGTTAAAAGATGAAGAAAAATTCTATTTAAAGACGATTCTTCCTTTTGGCACCATTGCCAACAATATGATAGAAACAAAAAGAAGAAAACAAGATCTTCCATCCAAAAACTGGATTGGTCAATTAAATGCATGCTGGAAAGAAAAAGTGAAGAACGTGCATCTCATTGTTCAGTCATGTGAACAAGCCATATCAAAGAAAGATAAATTATTCACAAGACTGTCAAGAATAAACTTTTCCAGAAATACCAACGACTTCCAAGACCCCGAATTAATCGCAAAATCCTTGCCCTTAACTAGGCAAGAGTTTGATAAACAGGTTGATATGTTTAAGGTGTTGTCTCTGCAAAAGTTTTACAACATCCTTGAATATGATCAAGCTCACATCGACGACTAGCTAGTTGACTATTCAATATAGAATGATGAAATTCATCAGGCTCTATGTAATCTTTCTATTGACTTCCGGGAATTAGAAAATGATATTTTCAACATAAAAACACAGAATGAGATCAACACCGCCCCAATGAGAAGCTACATTGAAGAATGGCTCGAAAGGGAATTGAAGCAAGCCGTCGACGAAAGACAACAGGTAGTTGCCAAGATTCCAACAGTCGTCGATGACATCAATTTTCTATGTCCTTGAAGAATCACTTAATAATGTCTAAGATGAGCCGTTATTTACATTTAATGTTAGTTAATGATTATATAAATATATTGTTATTAAAAATATATAAAAATTGAAATCGAATATAGTTTTAAAAGAATAAAAATAAAAATTGAAATCAACTATAGTCTTAAAAGCATAAAAATAAATAAACGAGGATTCACATTTTAAAATAAACATTCGGTGATGACAATGATGAGTTACATATGATTCAAGTTTGATGTTTTGTATTGTTATATTTTCTAATATATACTCTGTGGAAGTTAGGGTTTTTGACGAGTCTTGAAATTAGTCTCAAAAAAGTCATCTTTTTATTTTCTCTATAAAAACATTTTTGTGTTGTTTCAGACTCTGAAATTTTCATAATCTGGAGGATACATAGCGAGTTACTTGTGGATTTTTTTTTAAAATTTGAATCATTCTAATTGGATATATATATCTTGTGGAAGTTGGAGATTTTTTCTAACCTCAAAATTAGTCTTAAACAAGTCTTTTTGGTATTTGTTCTATAATTTTTTATCAATGAAGGTCCACATCATGAAATTTTTAGGAGTTTAATAAGTCATGTAATAGTACTATAGGCCTAAATTCCAGACCGTGAAATGTTTAGGAGTTTAAGAAGTCATGTAAGAGTACTATAGGCCTAAATTATAGACTCATAAGGGTTCAAAGTTTAGATATATATCAGGAAAAAGGTCGTCCATCCAATCATACTTCAAATTAAGGGTTTGGATGGTACACAACTTACAATTGACATAATTTTTAAGTGAAAGATCTATTTTTGGAGATTCAAAATTTGTGATAAAGAGGAAAAATAGTAGAATTATTATTTTCTCGCATGAAAAATGCTTATACCAAAAATAATACTGGTACTCCTCATAAAAACTCAAATATGGCATCCAAAGAAAGTGAATACATAGAAAACATGCAAACATAATTAAAGAACCAAGTTGATGGAATGAGTTATAGTATGTTGAAACCAGTGGATTTATCACTTTCTGAAGAATAACTTAAAAAGGAAATTAATTAAAATCGGGAACATACTGAAAGGAGGATGAATGAAAATTGAGAACATATGGAAAAAAATATGGAATAATTGAGAAAGTCCATGTATGACGTGGTCTTAAACACCCTATATGAGATATTCCCTAAACGAGAAAAAGATGGATGGAAATTATGAAAATAAGGACAAGAATTTTTTTGAGACTCAATCACATATATGGAGTATTTTTTCACTCTTGGAGAGCACACATTTTGAATCTCGAAATCATGACCATTCATTACAACAAAATCCACATCACCAAGGCTACAAGTCAACACCAAGAAACTACTTCATTCCCAAGATCAATATGAGGAAGTTTGATGGTAAGGATATTACGACATTGATATTCTAGATGGAGTAATATTTTTATTTACACCAAGTTCCAAGATTAAAAAAGGTACGTATTGCATCTTGTATTTAGAAAATGATCATTTTTTTTGGTATCTATGGCTTTGTAAAAGAAAAAAGAATTTTATTATCTCTTGGTCCATTCTTATCGATGAATTGATATCACATTATCGAGATATTAAGATTGATACATTGTTTAGTCAATTGATAAATATTCAGTAAAAAGGTCCAATTATAGAGCACATTCAACAATTCTAAAAGATTAGTCTCTTGATAATAAAAAAATCACGAGGAAAATTTGTTAGATCTCTTTATAGGCACTCTAAAGGAGAACATTCAACATTATATGTGTATATTCGAACCTAAATACCTAAAGAAAGGTTTCATTATGGCAAGGAAAGTGGAAAACAAAAATGTGGCTACTAGAAGGGTGGCCTCTAACAACTATAAAGAGAACCATGTTCCCTCTCCTGACCTCAATAAATCGACAAGGTGGACACATCAACAAATGGATGAACGAAGGGAAAAGAGACTATGTTTCAATTGTGATATAAAGTACATTAAGGGGCATAAATGTGGTGAGAATAAATTAGTCTACATAGACGGTGAAGATGAAGAAGATCAAGAATTATAACCATCGCAAGATCTATATCTAGAAGATACTACTTCAACGATATCTTATCATGCATTGGTAGATATAAGTACTCCACAAACCCTCAAGATATAAATATACATCAAAAATAAAAAGGCAACAATGTAGATTGATTCAGGTAGTCCCCATTGTTATACATCATTTTTTTGCATTTTGCTAAGTGTCGCATTTCACTCTTCTCAGTGTTGCAAGTGTCACAAATTCCATGGACCATTCTATTTAGGGTTGTACCTTATTTTTTTCACTTCTCCTAAGTGTCGCCACCTCAACAACATCCAAGAATGATCCATTACATTCCCTTGAGCATAAAGAAGAGGAAATGCCTACAAATTTGACCTTTTTCACTTAGTATTGGCTTTGTTTGACCACAATCGACCCCTTCCCCACTATGGGGGAGCATCCATCTCCTTGACACACTGTTAGGGGAGCATCATGGACGCTATGTCTGCCTATATAGGGGAGCATCCATGCATATTTGGTCAAATCCCATGAATCTAGGGGCATCTCTCAAGAAGGATCTCGGTGGATTACCTTGTTTTGTCTTAGATTTGGTTTGAACTTCTTCCTTTCTATGATGGGAGAGATCATAACCATGGAGATAATATCAACCCTAACCTAGTCTACCTTAGTCTCAATTACACTCCTGGTTTATCCTACTGGTTATCCCATCCTGCATCTATATAATGAGGGTATTCAGAGTGAGGAAGGGGATATGGAGAAAGAAGTATATCAAACTTATGATCTTGGAAAGGAAATCCAAAGCTTTTTCTTGGGTGGAGTTGAACTAGATTCATGTTCAAGGGATGAAGAAAGAATCTTGAAGGATTGAAGCAACATCTAATGGTTGTAACCTTTTCATGTTTTCATTCATAAAATAACTTGGCCTATTTCTCTTAAGCTTTCTCATTCACTTCTTGTTTATTTGATTTCTTTACGTTATCAATTGGTAGGGTTGCTATTAGTTAATCATAGATAGTAGTAGGAGAAGGCTAATTTGTTCTTGTAGGATCAAATTCATGAGGGGTTTGCTTGGATTGGAGCTCAGTCATTGGAATGGAGAGGATGAACGTCAAAAATCAGGTACACACACCTTTTCTCCTTCTCTCTCAACCCTCCTGAAAGAAAATAGAATGGTTTGTTAGAAGGATGTTAGTGTCCATATTTTTGAGTCTGACTCACTTGTAGGGAACCCAAGTGAGGGGAAATCCACCTGTTCGCAGGGGGAGAATTATCACAACACTAAATTGCCGACCATATTGGGGAAAACCATCTAGTTCTTCTTAGATTTCTAGCCCTTAGACATTTTTAATTTGTTTATGCCTTGATTCTTCTATTTTTTTGGTCCTTTGCTTATCAATCCCCGACCTTTTATGAGATATTTTTGAAATACGAGCTTTCAGTACCTCCACAAAGAGTCCATCACCCCTTGGATGCACCTTGTATAATTGATACATAGTGTCCCGAATGATTGTTGTTAGACCATTGGGGAGCATCCATCACCCATTTTCCACCCTGTCTGCCACTCTGAGTGAGAGTCCTCCTGTAGCAACCTAGTTTTTTAGCCTTGTTCTCTGCTTGCTTCTCAGATTTTGCTCAATTTTTTTTGTGACTGTTTGAGGTTCTTTATTGAGTATCTATGATCAGTTCTGGATGGTCGGATGAGTTTAATCATTTATTTATTAAGATATTATGGTTTCTTTCTTTTTCATCCTTTTTTCATCTTGCATGTGTTCTTAATATTTCCTAGTATTTTAGCTCAGAGACTCCTAGTTTGTCTGTGACTTTGTTTGAATGAGAATTTGACATCGATCACTCATTTTGTTTTCTCCTTTGATTTTGTAATATTCTCCTAGTTGTGATCCCCTTGAGTTAACTAGATCCCTTGGTTCATATTTCCTTTGAGTTCTATGATCTTCATCTCATAAATTTTTCATGTTGCTTGACCTTTTAGGAGTTTTCATCAACTAGGGTTTGCAAATATTGTTTTGTATTGATTTATTTTTGTATTAATTGAAACATCTCACTTTTCTAGATGATTAGGACTCTCTTGTTTACCACAACCCAGCCTTGAACACTGCTTGTTGTTGCTCATGTTTTGAGGATTTTCATGAGTGTTTGTCTTCTTTCTCCTTTGCATATTTGAGTCCTTGATTAGACAAGTTATCTCACACTTTGTTTCTTTCATTTCTCATATTTTTTAGTGCACTTTGTTTGATTGATTTTTTCTCTCGTATTTCTTTGTGTCGAACATAGATTTCTTTCATTTCTCTTGAAATTTAAGAAGAGAAAAATTTTGCATATCTCCTTGCATACATAATCAAACAAAGAAAAATTTGCATCCTTTAGGAATTTTTTTTTGGTTTACATTTGGAAAAAGAGTTAGTTTTGCATGTGCATTTTGGTTTTTAGAAATATTTGCTTAGTATTTTGGCATCATCTTTATCCCTAGAATTGAAAGTTGCATTGTTTTGATTTATTTTTTGTGTTAAGAAGAATATAAATTTTCTCCTTCCCATACATATAATTCATCGAAAAGAATGAACTGCATCTCATTCTTTTGCATTATATTGGAGTCAAATCCCTCACTCATCATTAGTTTCATGTTCGTGAAGCATTTAAGTAAAAATCCATTAAAATAAACCATGCATTAATAAAATCAAAGAGATTTTGTTTTTGGTTTTAGCACACCAACAATAGCACAAGATTAGGGTCTTTCGACTAGGAAAAATGAGTAAATTGTCCAATACTACTAAACAGACTATAGAGCACTACAGAGTGTATAAATCCAACTTTTGTATAAGAATAGATGGGAACCACCTCTCCAACAGGTTCTAAATACGAGGTTGCATGCAGAAGAGCAACGAATATTACCCTTCCAAATCTTGACCAATCGTAGCGGAAGAGCATATACTGGGGGTTTTTCCTGAAGTTTCACTGACTCATTTGGTATCGGTACTTCGTGAACTATGAATCTGTTCAAGGTCCTATGGAGTCTATTGGTCCACTTGTCCTCATCCCTCTAAAAGAATTTTGGACTTTGATATCCTGCCCATACATTCGGTCCTGACTGTTGATTGTACCCGCCTTGAGGCTAACTGTGAGTTGGTAACCTTAGTGTACTTTCCTTGGTATCTACAAAGGTGATTGTGGGGGGATTCCCATGGTACTTGATGCAGACATCGTATCACACTCTCAGTACCCTTGGAGGGTGACCCCTCAAAAGAAAGCGTTTCTTGCACCAAGAAGGGTTGTTATGTGGAGTTTGGGGTAGCTTCTTCTTGTTTCTTCATTGGAGGATTGATATCCCTTCTTCGCAAGATCCTTGAATCTATTGTTTCTTGGTTGATTTCTTTTAGTTTTCTTAGGAGCGTGTTTCTTTGAATTTCGTAGTCGACCTTAGGATCGAAGATTTCATAGTATACAAGGTATGGAACTTGACATTCAAGAAACTCAACATGATGTTTCTTACGAAATAATGATCAAAGATAAACCTTATGAAACTGAGAGCATCGCTCCTAGAAGTGGTCAACACGTTGAAGATCTGGTGACAACCTTTGTAGAAAGATTTTTATATTACGTGAATCCTCTTTTTACTGATCCACTTGGATGCCAACCACTCACCGATACACCATCGACAAGATATGTTGATTCTTATTATTCTTATACATTACCACTCGGCTCAACCACTAGACAATTGTTTGACGTGAACCCACCATCTTCTTGTTTTCTTCAAGGACTTGGGAATCTGCATTTCTCCACAAATCCTCTAGTTTGTACTTTTAGTGCTTCTTCTATAACAAAAACATCAGTGACCCAGGTACACCTGAATCAACCACTTTTGCATACATCTTCCTTTGCACATGGGTCAGGGAATATTTCTTTTTCACTATTTCCACACATGGACACACCAAGTTCTTTACTAGGTTTTCCCATTGGCCAGAGGGCTGGTAATCAAGTCATTCATAGAACCACAACTACACAAGCTACTCAGACTCCATCTCAACCATCACGTATTAGTACACCCTACATTGGAGGTAAATCTTCAAAGGGAGGCCAACCTTTAGTTGGGAGGTAACCTTCAACTACAGGGAAAATTTTTACTAGGGGGAAACCTACATGGTTGCAACATCAACCAAAATGGGGACAAGATAGTGCTACAATTCCTTCTATCCATACTACCACCCGCATGTATCTTGGACAAACATTTCTAGCATTTTCTAACCTTTTGTGTGGTCAACCTAATCCGACGGGCATTTCTCGACAATGAACTTTTCCCTATCAATCCATAAACCCCATGATTCCAATGCAACACTCCCTTCAATCACCATACATGGGGGAACGATTAGGTAAATCAAAATGTGTATGAGGTCCATATTTTCCCTCACAGTACATGGGTGGAAAACTAGGACAACCACCTTATATGTGTGGACAACTCGGGTAGTCACCTTACATGGGAGGACAATCTATTTTTGTAGGGTCACCGCAGCCTAGATTTGGTCCTACTTGTGTTTCCATGCCATATGGTTACCACCAATATCCAAAGTATAACTGATAGCTTCCATTATTATATAGGTTATATCTACTAGATATGTCCTGTTTAACAAATGATCCCATTCAACATGCCCCATTTTGCCCCCCCATCCCTGCCAAATTACCGTCCAACATCCCAAAATTTGACAGAAAGCCTCAGGAAGATCCTAACAATCATGTTATGACTTTACATTTACGGTGTTATTCAAACTCATTGATGGATGATTCCATATTTATTAAGATTTTTTAGAGAACACTTATAGGTTCCACAATGGAATGGTATATTGAGTTGCCGCATAACTCCTTTGTCGACTTTAATTATCTTTCCACAGTTTTCTTGACGCATTTTCAGTAATCAATACGGTATGATACCGACACATATATTTTAACCTCACTCCAACAATCGTCTTCCACCCACATATTTGATCATATTCATGAGTGTTGACGACGAAGACAGATGATTAAAGATCCCATTTTGGACCAACTCCTCATGGATTGGTTTATAAAGTCCTTCTTTCCTCCCATTTCCCAGATGTTGCTATGGGAGATGTTGTTACTAAGGAGAAGGCGATCATTCGTGCGTGGTAATTTATTTGGTATATTCCTAGTCTGACACACTTTACGATATTATCCCTAACGCTCCTCATCCTTTGAATGATCCAACAAAACTTTCTTTGGAACCAAGTTCCATTTCAGACACCTAGACTACTTCCGCTCCTGCTCAAACCTCTTAGGTGAATGTGATCCAATCCACTTCATCTCAACAACCAGGTGGTAAGAAGAAAAACAAGAGAAATATTCTAACAAGTAGGATAATCCAAAGACTGTTGATACTCAACTGAATAAGAAGGATAATGTGACATCCCCAAAAAAGAAAAAAAAATAAGTATTTTTGAAATTTAAAATTTGTTGGAAAATTATTCCGTTTTTAGTAAATTCGAATTTGGAAAATTTTCGCCATTTATGGCAATTCCAAATTTCGAATTTGATAGTTGTAATTAATTATTATGAATGTTGGGTAGAGATCTGATTTGAACCAACTAACTATTTGACTATGACACTTGTATAAAAACATAATATTTTATATTGATTGCAGGAGGACAAATGGAACAACCATGTTAAAATCAGTTGACCATGACTCCATGAGTGGGGAACATGTTGGAACTACCTCTGGGATGATTATTACAAGTGGAAAATTAGATATTTGGCCATGGGCATCCCCTAAAAATCAGGGATTTAGAAAGCTGTGAAAATTCCCAAGGGGGGAAAGAAAGACCTAGGCAAAATGATTTTTTTTTGTTAAATAGCATATGTGAGGAGGCAGGACGCTGCCTAGTATGCTAGGAGGAGGAACTACTGAATAATTTCTGTTATGAACACTGATTCTGAGTGTGAGGCAAGGGAGAATACTACTCATAGAGGAAGACATTGCAGAAGATGATTTTTCCAAGTTTGCCCTCATGATTTCATGGTCAGGCTAGGGGGTGAATTGGGTAAGCGTTGGATGCCCTATTCTATAGTTGGGAGGAACGTGATTATTCCCTTTGTCTTCCCGCAGACTAGATTCAAATATGTTAAATTTTATCCTTCTTTGTTTTGAATGGTTTTGTATATCCGATATGATGCTCTGTTTGGGTTAAGTTGAAATAATTTCCATATAGGACATCTGTTCATTGTATGGATTTTATAATCAAAGACCAAAATTATGGAATGGGTCATTCTGAACTAGAATTCTAGGCAGAATGATCTATGTAAAATAAACTTGAAAGATTGTGTATGTCTATTTCTGTGATTAAAAGTTTTGGGTAGAAGTATTTAAATACGAACGAACTTGAAGAAAGAACAAATCTACCTACAGGTGTATGTTTACCCCTGTAATTGAAATTTCGGACATAACTATTTTGTACGAATGAGTTAGGAAGGATTAGATCTATTTACATGCGTATATTTACTTCTATAGTTGAAATAGTAAGAAAATCTGTCTATGATTAAGTAGAAATTTGAGCAAGTCTGTACACATATTTTCCATAAATTTGTATCTAGATATGCAATGAATATAGATACAGTTACAGTTAATACTGTGTGTAGTTTTTGTTAAATAAATATTTAATGACTACAATAGGAGTCTCGCTTGTACAGAAACTTACTGTCATGATTGTTGAATAAACAACTATGCTGCTAGGAGATCAACTGCCTCTCGTATAAAGAAACTTCTAAATCGAAAGGTCTAGAAAACCCTCCATAAAATTTATTACAGTACCATATTAAACTGAATAGTTTGTTGTTTCATTATAAGATAATACGGTAGTAGGATACTCCATAAGATTGAGAATTCGAAGACAATTACAATGAACATAAATCGCAGGCTGATAGAACTTTTAATCCTTGCGTTTCCTTTCGCACAAAATAAAAAGGACCCCCAACTGAAGGAATATACATTGTATGGAGTAAATTACAAAACCATTAACTATGAGCATATATGCGAAACTGTCCACTCGGTGATCGTGGCAGTGGACGGTTCGGAATTGGGAAAACACAACATAGAATAAATAACAAATGATTCACAAGCGTGTATATATAGTGTTCTAGAATAAAAGACAAAATCGTAACATTATCAGGCCATTATATCTATTCATCTTGAGTCCAAAATGAATAGCGTAATTCTTTTCAAAAAGGGCACATTGATAATAAACATAGGAAAAGTTGAAAGGAAATAAAATGATATGGTTTAATAGATCTATTATAATTCGTTCCAACATTCAGAAAAATGATAACCCTGATAATCAAATCACGGGGTAGGGTGAGATCTGAATGGTGAATGATTAAACAGTCATTTATTTTAAACAAAAGACAGAGCAAAACCTGTACATAAATTATTGTATTATAATAATTGGATCCCAAAAATTTAAGTTACATTTGGAAAATTTTCCCCTTCCCAAGCCGATAGGAAGACTAAGGAAAAACGATATTGTTGACTATATCTTAGTTGCAACACAGATGGTTCAAACTCCTGAAGGGCTATGGAAGGGAACTCGTATACCTTTTTACACTGAGTACGCAGATGAGTAGCCGAAACCTTCGTGTAGATGAAAAACTGGTGGACTCCACCATATATGATTATTAGAAAGCTCTTATATGAAGACAATGTAAGAAGAACATTAATAGAGTGCTAATGTTTATAAACACATCATACCAACGCTTTACTTAACTTCTGTTTCGCGGCACATGATCCTTTCTTTGTCATTTTCCATCTGGATAGTTGTTCAGGGCCGAGGGTGAAGGAGACAATACTCACTGATGGGTACCCTCGCATCAAACAGGGCCCATCATTAATGATACATTTCAACTCTTAAAATGAATGATACAACAATAGTAAAAATGTTTACACAGTATTCACTAATAATGGAAATACAGTAATCGACCAATCTAAATTTTATTGTGTATGTGAACAACAAGAATATGTATTTTTAGGTGGAATAGAGCTTAAGTCTCCCATTCAAACCAGGAGTACCCTAACTGTTGAGTCTAGTCTACCTGAACTCCTTTTTGCACAAAATTGCTTAATTTAACAAAGTAAACGCAGAGAATACTCCGACCAAGATTTTGGTAACTAACCCCGAAATAAATACTTCCCTCAGACTCACAAATACTCAGATATGAACTTTGGCACACAACAGAGAGTTTGCAAAAACCCTAGATCCTGAACCTAGATAGGTAGGTCTAACACTCCTTCTCGGTAAATAGAAGAGGATTGTGACAACCTCAAAGAAAATATCATTGCTACAGGGTTAAGGATGGCTCTGAATGTAATGCAAGTAAGTTAGATAAAAGGAGAATTCCATAGGAAGAAAATTAGGGTGAACACAGAATGACAAATTGACGCGGATGATTTTTCTGAAAAATTATACCTTCCTATTGAAGTAACCAGGGTATTAACGTATTTAAGTTTAGAGAAGAACTTACCCAAAATGAAAGACATGTCGTCTACAACAATATGGATGCAACCACCAGTGCAAAAATCTTCACCTCTAAACCCCCTTGATACACAAAGCCTCTTCAAAAGAAAAGAAAGAACCCGGAAATGAAAAACCCTAAACCACTCAAACTTAAGCGATGCCTTTTCGCCTCAAATTAATTGTGGAGAGTGCAGAGGAGGGGTGAGCCACGTGACAAGGGCAAGGTCGGCGTGACACTTTGAGTGTAGAGCCAAGCAATTTCAGTATGACTAGTAGGACTGCCTTAATGATGGTTGCAGATCTTTTACTACCCTGACAGGGAATTCTTTCCCACTTGAGGAATGTCGCTTTCACACCCCCTGCAATAGTCTTAGGTAGTGGTTTGATCCTCGTTGTCGTAGGTTCACCGGTGAAATGACATTGATCTTTCAATTCGATGAGTATCCGATTTATGAGCCATTAAATGACCAGGACTTGGAGGCTTACGACAGTCACTGGTCCTTAACCCTACCCTTGGCGATGTTGGTAGGAACTAGATAGATTCCCTAGGAGAAAATTTTAGAGAAAACTTGTGCGTGAGTATGGAGACCTTATGAAAAAAAGATGAGTGTAGTATGGATCATAAAGTTTACATTATTCACTTAGTCCCTATGCATAAAGGTTTTAGTTTTTTCTAAAGCCTTGTGGATTTCCATTATAAACTTCCCACTTAAGGTAATACATGATGATATACTTCGAACATCATGTGCTAAGGAGAATTTAGGAGTTATATAGTAAAGTTTTATGATAAAGTTCTATAACATAATTTTATAATAGAATTCTTATCACTAAGGGATTTATTTTCTGCCAAGTAAATTGTGTAAACATTTATTTTTATTTTTATGGTATTATGAGGTTCATTACAAATAATTTTCCTTGCATCATCTGTGAGGAACACCACTACATGAAATATTTCCCTCATCATGAGGAATTTGCTAAATTTCTGAAGGGTACCTCCCAACCGGTTCAATAACAACATCTGGTTGCTCAAAATCCTGCCCCTCCACAAGGGGGAAAAGTAGGTCATTCCCACCTTAGGGATGCTTCATCGAATGCCTCTGAGGTGTAAATGTTTAAAGTGGTTAATGTAACAACTCAAGAAAATAGTTATGACACTCCTCCAGGTGATCAAGCAAAGGAAAAGGTTGTTGATCATCCCTCCACATCCACTCCTCCTCCATTTTCCAATCCTCTTCAGATTGGGAAGCCAATATCTGATGCAGTGTTGCGCCTGCCTAAGAGCGTAATTTGAAAAGGGACATTTAATCCAAATTCCCATTCTTCCCAAAACTACAACATTGTTGAATATTTGGCACAGGTTGCTTGTGCTATGTCATCCCTCAAATTTGTACAAAACTGTTCGAGTCAACATAGAACTCTGTTGTCATCCATTGGAGATATGGATCCAGAGGAGTCAAATATGATCATGTTTAATCTGGATTACTTTAAGGAGAGTATCTCCCACCACTTAGCATTCCAAATTCAAATTTTGGTTGGTGGAAAGAACATCCATCACACTATTTTGGATGAGGGAGCCTCCACCTGTGTCATGTATTTTCCTATTTGGATATCCATAGGTTCTCCTAAACTTACCCTATCCCTTACTACCTTGACAGTGTTTGATGGACGTGGTTTCCAACCTCACAGACTCTTGCAATATTTCATTGTGACATTGAAGGGTAAAACTCTTTTGGTCGATATCGAAGTAGTTGACACACCCATGGATTATAGTTTGTTACTTGGTTGTAGTTGTTCTATGTGATGACTATTGTCATATATATAGTTTTTTGTATCTTGTGATTTCTGCATTAAGGAAAAATTACCACTATCGACCAACTAGACTATATAACTCCATATATCAACAATGATGGGACAAATGATCTCCCTTTTCTAGGAAAGTATAGTCTTGAGAGTGTAGGAGTAGGTCTCCTTAAGGATTCTTGGATCATGGGCATTTTTCCTTTACCTTCTCCTACCACCCCACAGGTTTCCACGTTAAATATGATTTTGACTCAGGTGCGACAATCCATAGAATCATCAGATCCTTTGGTAGTACTTGGTCTCAATGAGCATAGTTTAATGTCTCTGTCAAGCTCGTTAAAAAATGAAACAGAACCCCCTCAATTCAAATCAAGTCTCACTCTGGATCGCATACTTGAACTTCATTTTTCTCCGCTTAGTGAAAATGTTCCCATTAGTAACCAGATGCCTAAACGAGGAAAGAAGAAAAGTCCTTGGAGGAAACGATGCTTGGGGGGCAGGTCTCCAGCCTCTGGGAATCATGCTAGAGTGAAACCACTAGCTTCTATCACACAAGTTGGGAGAAAAACTCCTCTAGAGAGACACACTAATAAGAGTGATCCTCGCTTGGGGGTCATTCCCATCATAACATAGTAGTCTTTTCTAGAACGATATTAGTCTTTGTTCTTTCTCATGCTCATAAATAAATGAGAATAGGTTACCGAACTTATTCTTTGTTCTTTCTTGTGCTTGTTAATACATGATAATAGGTTACCGAGTATACTTTTATCTCTTTTTCGGACTCATAAAAGCTATACGAAAAAAGAAATATTTGGAGTCTCTTTTAAGCTCTTTTTAGACTCTATAAACATGAAAACATTGTCGAGTGAGCTTGTTTCCTTTCACACTCGTTAAAAGGATTAGAAAGGGCGTCTTTTGAGTGATATTTTACCCCTTTTTTGACCTCGTTAGAATAATTATGAAAAATGAATACTCTAGTCAAGCATGATTATAATATTTATCTTGGGTATCGTTTTATACTTTTTCGGGTCCTGGAGACTAATTTTACGAAAAAATCCATTATGGAGCCTTCTTTATCGAATCTTTTCATACTCTCGAAATATGAAAAGGCCATCGAGTTTTATTTCCTTGGACTCGTAAAATATACACAATGAAGGAACCATCTGGGACTGAACCCTTTCTTCTTCAGGTTCATTAAAAATGTGAAGGTGGGACTCATCAAAGATGAGTTAAATGAGAATTTGCTATCCTCCTCGAGCTCTCTAAAAAAAAAATAGGTACTCGCCTATCTAGGTCTGGGGTAAATTGGGGAAGTGGGTCAATTCTTTTACTTTTATGGAAGATTTATGTCGCCCCCGAACATGGCACTTATTTGTATCTTGGGTTTACTACTTGTCTATACGCCATTTGAATCTCATGTGTCGTCATACTCTTTTGACTCCTTCAAATGAGAACCTCCAGTTCTCAACCCATTCAATCCGTCATCATACACTTTTGACTCCTTTGAAGAGATATGTTGGTTGTTGTGACATCATCACGTCTGTCATTCATGCCCTATTGAGTCAATGCTACCAATTAATTCATTGTGCCACCATATGTTCAAGGGAAGTCAACCTCTACATTTTCACCCCTGTGTCAGTTCACCATCATTTGATCCATCACTATTCATCACTATCCTTATTTTTTTTGTGTCAATGATGGGGATACATCAAGGCCCTTCTTCGATGAGTCTATTCATGTTGACTTCAACACATCATCCGAGAATTAGACTTAGAAACCAATTAGTACCTTTGAGCCTACATGCCTCAATGGAAGGTGTCCTCGTTTTCGACAGTAGGTTTACATCATTGACCTTTGATTGGAATATTCCACTGAGTTTTCTACTTTATTTCATTGATTCAAACATGTTGTATTTTACTAAGGTACCTTGGTATTCATTGAAATCATTGGTGATTTCCCTCGCACTTGTTAACGATATACATTATTGACCCATAATCAAGTGGTTTCTACCATGTTTGACATCAATACATCTATTCACATGGCTATATTTGTACTATTAGGATCAAGATTGAAGACCCTGGGGGGAATTTTTAGTAAGCACTCAATTTTGTTATCTTCCTTCCCCACACTGTGATTGATATTATGAAGTTTTAATATATATTGTGACATAGATCCACGTTGTATTGGTTTGTGGCTACATTTTGATTGATTCATGGAAATATGGATCCAGATTGTATGTTTGGTGGCTATATCCTTAGTCAGTACTTTCATGGATCCGCGGTTTATTGGTCGGTGGCCAAGATTTTAGTTATATTATTCTGAGTATGGGTATGCCTACCTCGAGGATTATGTATGTATATTGATGGATCTTTGCTTTATTTTCTGACAGGTCTTCTGACTTCAGTCCCTTGATTCTACATTGTTACAAAGTGTTTCAACCATCGTCTTTCTCCTCTGATATCACACTTTGGGGGGCATCTGTTATACATCATTTTGTTGCACTTTGCTAAGTGTCACATTTCACTATGCTCAGTGTTTCAAGCATCACAATTGCCATGGACCATTCTATTAAGTGTCGTACCTTATTTTTAGTTGTTCTCCTAAGTGTTGTCACCTCAACACCATGTAAGAATTATCCATTACATTACCTTGAGCATCAAGAAGAGGAAAATGCCTGCAAATTTGACCTTTTTCACTCAATATTGGCTTTTTTTTAACATGGACGCCCCCTTCCCCACTCTAGAGGAGCGTCCATTGCCTTAACATAGTGTTAGGGGAGAATCCTAAATGATTTTTCTGCCTCTATGGGGAAGCGTCCATTCATATTTGGTCAGATCCCATGAATCTAGGAGCATCTATCGAGAAGGATTTGGGTGGATTACCTTGTTTTGTCTTAGATTTGGTTCGGCCATCTTCCTTTCTATTATGGGAGAGATCATAATCATGGAGATAATATAAATCCTAACCTAATCCACCTTGTTCTCAACTACACTCCTGGTTTATCCTACTGGTTAGCCCTTCCTGCATTTATATAATCAGGGCATTCAGAGTGAGGAAGGGGATATGGAGAAAGAAGTATATCAAACTTATGATATTGTCAAGGAGATCCAAACCTTTTTCTTGGGTGGATTTGAACTAGATTCATGTTCAAGGGATGAATAAAGAAGCTTGAAGGATTGCAACATCATCTAATGGTTGTAACCCTTTCATGCTTTCATTAATAAAAGAACTTAGCCTATTTCTCTTAAGATTTATCATTCACTTATTTTTTATCTAATTGATTTGCTTAAGTTTTTAGTTGGTAGGGTTGTTATTATTTAATGATATACAATAGTAGGATAACGTTCATTTGTTCTTGCAAGATCAACTTCGCGAGGGGGTTGCTTGGATTGGAGGCGAGGATGAACTACAAAAATCAAGTACACACACCTTTTCTCCTTCTCTCTCAACCATCCCGCAAGGAAATAGAATAGTTTGTTAGAAATATGTTAGTGTCCATTTGTTAGATTCTTTCTCACTTGTTAGGAACCTGAGTGAGGGGAACTGAGCCTGTCTACAGGGGTAGAATTCTTACAACATCCATAACTTCATTAATTACAAATTAGAAAAATATATCAATTTTTTGTATATCCAACACCAAAGTTTCAAGTAATTATTATAGGTGGAGGTAACATAAATTTCTCTCGGAAGTGTCACAATATTAAGATAAATATGGGGGATTAATTTTTGGATAGTCTTATGATTTTCATCCAAATGGGTGGTGTTGATGTTGTATTAGGGGTCCAATGGTTACAATCATTGGGAATAATGGCCATTAATTTTCAATATCTTTTCATGATATTTTACTCATAAGGAAATCAAATTTGAGATTAGAGGTATCTAATTAAAAACCTCTAAGGTAATAAGATCTAATACCATGACAAAATTACTAAAAAAGCAACACCATTGTGTAGTTGCCCAATTTTTCTCCCTAGATATTCAAAAATCTATGTCATTTTCTCCATTAGATCTATAAATACTTATCAACAATCATTCCAAGGTATTTGGAGAAATTCCTAAGGGTCTTCCACCTGCTCGAGATCGTGACCATGATATTCATTCACAACCAAGAAGTGTACCACCTAACAATAGGCCTTACAGATATCCATATGCATAGAAGAGTGAGATTGAGCATATAATCCAATAAATTTTAGAGGCCAACATCATTCAACCTATCCAAAGTTATTTATATTCACCATTGGTGATGGTTCTTGGTGTATGTGTGCATATTATAGACAACTAAATAAAAATACCATCAAAGATAAGTTTCCTATTCTTCTCATTGATGAATCATTAGATGAATTGCATGGAGAAATTTTCTTTACTAAGTCAGATCTTCATTTGGGATATATCATAAAATCATAATGAGGTAGGAAGACATCCAAAAAAATAGTCTTTATAACACATTAAGGTCATTATGATTTATTGGTTATTCCATTTGGCCTTACTAATTCACCTTCAACATTTCAAATCTTGATGAATTCTATTTTCAAGTCCTTCCTTAGAAAATTGTTGCTAGTATTTTTTCATGACATACTAATAAACAAAAAATATTAGTAAGAGAATATACAACATGTTGAAAGAGTATTACAACTATTGGAAGAGAAACAACTTTATTCAAAGGCCTTCCAAGTGTGGCTTGGGGGTTCAAGAAGTGGAATATTTGGGTAATATTGTATCTCGTGAAGGTGTAAAAGTGAACCCTAACAAAATTAAAGCTATGATGGAATATTCAATTCCCAAAAACTTGAATAAAATTGGAGGATTCTTAGGATTGATGAGCTATTACCAACAACTATCGTCAAATAATAACACCTATAAAAACAATATTAAAGAGGAAGTTGTTTCTTTGACTCAAGCAACAACCAAATATTTTTAAAAACTTAAGGAGGCTATGTGTACAACTCATGTCCTTGCCACACCTGACCTCAAAAAAACATTTATTGTGGAGTGTGATGCCTCAGACCATGGAATTGGTGTATTTTTAATGCAATAAGGAAGCCCCCTTGTGTTTGAAATAAACCAACTTAAAATAAAAAACTTATACTCAAATTAATGAAAATAAATGTTGGTCGTACTACACACAATTAATAAATGGTTCCCTTTCCTAATATGAAGACACTTCAAAGTAAAAAAAAATTGTGATAGTTTGAAGTACTTCTTGGAGCAATGGGTATCTTCAAAATATAAACAAAAATGGGTTGCAAAGATGTTAGGTTATGACTTTGAAATTATCTACAAAAAAGGAAACATAATTTTGTGGAATATGCCCTTTCAAGGAAATGATAAGAAACAAAAGGTTCACTATGTGTTATTTCTATTCCACATTCTAATTAGGCGAAAGAAGAAAGGATAGAATGGAATCAATATCAAGAGATATTCAATATCATTCAACAACTACAAGGGGACCCCAATTCATTAGATAATTTTTTATGGAAGAACAATTTTCTATGGTATCATGATCAACTCTATTTATGTAAGAATTCCCGACTCAAATAGATGGTCCTTGTGGAATAACACACTTCTCCTATAGGAAAACATTTAATATTATTGAAAATGTACCATGGGATAAGGAAGGATTTTTTGGGGGAAGGTATTAAAATTGATGTTCAAAAGTTTGTTACTGAATGTGTGGTCTGCAACAGAATAAGGGAAAGAAAATTCATACGTCAGGTCTCATACAACCATTAGCTATACCAAGTCAACATTGAGAAGAAGTTTAAATCGATTTTATTACATGTTTACCCAAATCCAAAGGAAAGAATGTCATCATGGTAGTAGTGGATCAACTAAAAAAGTATTCCCATTTTTTCTCTCTTTCTCGTAATTTAAAAGAAAGTACAATAACACGAACATTCATGGAAATAGTTCAAAAGATACATGGAGTCCCCAAGATTATTGTAAGTGATAGATATCCAATTTTCACTAGAAATTTTTGGACTGCATTATTTTCTTGTTTGGGTACTTAATTGGCTCACATCTCATATTACCATCCTCAATCTGATGGGTAAAATGAGATTGTGAATAAATGTCTATAAGGATATCTTTTTTTCTTTGCATATGATAAACAAACACAATGGTTCAAGTGGTTTCCTTTGGGATAATGGTGGTACAATACATCCTTCCATATTTAATCAAAAGTTTCCTCATTTTTGTCACTTTATGGATATAGTCCTCCATCCATCACATCACCCTTGAAAGGGACTGAAAAGGTTCAAGTTGTGGAGGGCCACATATGGCACCAACAAGAGGTTCTCAAACTATTGAAGGATAACTTGGCTATGGCACAAAATATGATGAAACAAGCATATCAAAGTTATAGTGAAAGACAATTTAAAGTGGGGGATTGGGTATTTCTAAGGCCACAACCATATAAACATTTGTCTCTCAAGCAAAAAAAAGGAAAATAAATTAGCACCCAAATATTATGGCCCCTACAAGGTTTTTCAAAGGATTGGAAATATGGATTACAAATTGGAGTTCCCTCCATCTTCCCGTGCACATCCAGTCTTCAATTTTTATTTCTTAAAGAAAGTAATTGACAATATGATCCTAATATAAAATATTTTACCAGATATCAATGAAGGGAAAATCATATTAGAACCAAAAACAATACTTGAAACAAGGATTAAGGAGCTGAGAAATCGAGTAATTACAAAGTAACTCATCAAATGGAAGAACCTACTAGTGAAAGAGGTGCGCAGGAAGATGAGTTATTCATGCAGAAACACTCGTGGTTAGTCAAGTGTTGAGAAAAACACTTGTTTGAAGGGGAGGGGCATGTTAATCGCTATACAAATCCCCATGTTATGTATAAAAACCCTTATTAATCCATATATATTGAATTATTAGATTTCTAGTGTTATATTTGTATTTAAGATAGAACCCTGCATTGCACCCTTTCATTGTAAGTGTATGTGGGATAGAACCCTAGTCTTAGGATCATGTTATCTCATCATATCTCATTTTATACATTGAATATTTTGTAAACTGAGGTTTCCCCCTTGAGGTGGACTATTATTCATTGATTTTCTATTATTCTCAAGGCATTGGTCCATAACAATAGATCCTAATTAGAAATTTTGGAGGCTAATTTTGACTCATAAAACTAAAGAAAACAATATGATTCCCATGATAGACTAGAATTCCTACCCTAAAAATATTTATGAATACTCTAATGTCATGGACAACATTCAAACCATTTCTATTAAGGAAGGAGTTTTTATATATATGACATAGAGTTTGGGGTTAAGTGCATCACAAAAGGGAAAGTTAATGAAATTTAAGGATAACACGAAAAACTATTAAGAATTGGAGGGCCTATCCTCATCCCTCACATCCATTGGATATTCAATTTAGTGTTCAAGCAAGGCTTCCTTAAACCTTGGACTCAAAGCGACATTGTATCTATTTTTAATAGTGAAAATAAAAAAAGTACATTTATTTATAGGACCATTATGGTTAGCCCTATTTTTAGTTATGTTATATGCAATTATTTTGGAAAATAAGATTAGTGTATGGTTGCAAAGTCACGAAGAAAGAGATAAAGGCGAAGCCAAATTTAGGATCTATCATTGAAATATGGACCACCTTGTTATGCTTAGGATCATTTCAAAGGAGTGTCAGAATAATAAAACCGATCTCCTATGTTGTTTACTTTACCTTATATTTGTATTTGATATAATGCCCATGACTAACCTTTGGAATATGTTAGAGGACATAAAATTTCCTCTCAAGTTGAGAGTTGCTACAATAAGGTTGTATGATATTGTTATTTCCTATTTTAGGAACATTGAGGGTTTGTTAGAAGAAATTAACTGTAATATAGGAGTTGAGCAAGGTTGTCCCATGTCCCCTACACTTTTTTGCATATGCATTGACAAGTTAGAGGGTTGGTTGGAAGGAGTAGGTTGTGTCAACCCAACTCTCACTATTGTAGTCATCATCCTTTTGCTTTATGGTGATGATACTATTCTTATGGCAAGGATTCACTATGATGTTCAAGAAAATAAAAATCCTCAAGGATTTATTCTCTAATATAGGTATGAATGCTAACACTGTCAAAACAAAGGTTATGACAATTAAATCTAAAAATATGACTTACGCTATTTTTTTCTATGACAACAACAATTTTGAGGAAGTGATTTCATACAAATATCTTGGAATTGATCTTCATCACAACGTTAAATGAAACTATAACATCGAGAAAATGATAAATGGAGGGTCGAAAGATTATTATGGACTTGAAAACAGTTGTAATATAGTATGCCTTTGGTTATGAGATGAGAAAAAACTTCTCTTCGAGACTCTTGTCACTCTTATTATCTTATATGGTGTTGAATTTCAGGGTGCAACATCTATGGAGAATAATGGAGAAAGATAGAGAAAATCCAAATGTATTTTATAACCTATATTCTCAAAATTAAAGGTAATACACCGTATCCTATTCTCATAATAGAAGTGGTGCTTTCCCCCTTTGACCATAGTTATGTCCAGGTATCTAATGTACCAGAACAAAATAAACAACACAGAGGACAATCTAGGGTTACTAAAATTGCTTCAAACTCGCCTTGCTCAAGCAGGGGTGGCACAAAGATTCCAAGTCTTGGATAAATCATTGGGGAATAAAGGAAGAGGTTACTCCACAGATTAACGATAATATTAAAAATATTAATACATTTAAATTTAAGGATAAATTGTTGCACAATAAAAATTTGAGATACTATAATGAGGTGATCAACCCTAATATGTAAGATAAAAAATATTTCTTTTTTTTACTAGAGTAAAGAAGAAAATGAGAATTCCTAAAATAAGAACAAACACTGACAAGCTCCATACTAAACTAGGGCATTAGACAATTCCTAAAGTGTCACGGGTCAAAATAATTTGTCATATTTGGGACACTAAGGGGGATGCACATGAAAAACACTTTTTCTTAGAAAGTCTTGTGTACACCCATATTACATCATAATTTCAAAATATTTTCTACAATACCAACCTTATTAACCTTTTAACTCATCAAAACTATGGTGGTTTAGGAATAAGCACATTAAAAAAATTCTAAAGAAAACCAAGTAATTCCTTCTCTTTCTTAAAGTCTAGCAAATGAAATTTTATTTTAGTGGGGGTTAACCATTATCATTATCAACAATTAAAAATAAAAAAGGAATAAATCCATTAAATGTTATAGTATATTTTTTATAATTTAATTTTTGTTCAGATTATTTTTGAATAAGCACTGTGTACCTAGTTTTGAACACTTCACTCATCATTAGGGAAAACAAAAAACTCAAATGTAGTGAAATGAATTCTGATGTATGTATTAAATAGGAGGAAATGAAAATGACCGTTGAATGAGAAATAGGTGATAAAAACAAATAAAAAGACCCCTAAGATTACGGAGTTCAATAAATTAGTCATTGAGACATATAAATGGATCAATATTATTATATTTAAAAGTAATGTTCTTGGATTAGTCAAAATGAAAAAGATAGACATTGATGGCATAAATGATCATGTTGTATTATAATAATGTATACTTATAATGTGTTATAATAATATAATATAAGATAATATAATAGTGAGAAAGATATGATTATAAAGATGAAAGGTGGTGGCAATGATGGCGTAGATCATTAACTAATAATGATCATAATTTATTATGATAATATATTGTATTATTATTATGATAATAACATATGACAATGAGATTCATATGATTTAGTAATAATAATATAATATAAAGATGGTAGAGTAATTTCTAAAATGATAAAAAAGGATGATACTATAGTATAATCTAATATATAATAGAATACATTCATATAATATACTGAGGAAGATATGATTAATAATAAATATAAATATGGTGGAGTAGTTAATGAAAAAGATAACTATGCGTAGTAAAATGATATAATGTAATGTATTATGGAAGCATAATAATGTCATATAATGTAATGTAATAGGGAACAAGAAGGAAAAGGTAATAAATTCATATAATATACTGAGGAAGATATGATTAATAATAAATATAAATATGGTGGAGTAGTTAATGAAAAAGATAACTATGCGTAGTAAAATGATATAATGTAATGTATTATGGAAGCATAATAATGTCATATAATGTAATGTAATAGGGAACAAGAAGGAAAAGGTAATAAATTCATATAATATACTGAGGAAGATATGATTAATAATAAATATAAATATGGTGGAGTAGTTAATGAAAAAGATAACTATGCGTAGTAAAATGATATAATGTAATGTATTATGGAAGCATAATAATGTCATATAATGTAATGTAATAGGGAACAAGAAGGAAAAGGTAATAAATTTGAAGAAACTTAGGGAATAAGAAGAGGAGAGAGAAATATATTGTGATAAAAAGAGAAGAGGAGGAGAAAGTAGATAGGGTGGGGGAATAATCTAAGTGAAGGAGACCTAATGATCAAGGTGGTGAATGGTGGGTTTTCAAGATTGGCTAAGTTTGTAGTCATCTTCGTGATTGAAATTATTAGAATATTTTTCTATTTTGAGAGCTTTCCGAATGAGCATAGAGGAGTAATGAGGGGTTGAGGCTAGGATTTTGGTTTGGTCAAAGAAAATGAGATGTTTGGAATTAAATGAGTGTTCAACGATAACATATTTGGAGATTTGGTTGTGGGTAGTATCAACTATGTGTTCTTTAAGATGAGCTTCAAAGGATCTACCCATTTGACCTATGTAAGATTTTCCATAGTAGCAGGGGATTTGGTAGACCCCTGGGCCAAGCATTAGGTCAGATTTATCTTTAGCAGATTGAAAGAGGTGTTTAAGGGTTTTATAAGGTTTGAACACAGTTTTGATATTATTCCTAATCAAGAGTTTGGAGATAAGATCTATTGTACCTTGGGTGTATGGAAGGGATATGAGAGAATGAGGAGGGGAGGAGGATGAGCTTGAGTTTGTCTTAGTTTTGTTGGCATATTGAAAATATTGGTTGATTTGGTGGAGAGATTAGCCATTGGATAGGAGGGCCTTGGTTGCGTGGGATTTATCTTCTGCAAGGAATTAGTGGGCATAAATGTGAAGGGAATCAATAATCATGGTTTTTAGGATAATGAAGTTTTGAACTGGATGGTGGTGGGATATACCATTGAGGTATTTATCGGTATGGGTCTTCTTCCTGTAAACTTGGTGGGTAAGGGAACCGTTAGGAAGACAAGAAATAATTACATCCAAAAATGATTTGGAGTTTTCCTTTTGGGTTTCCATGGTGAATTGGATGTGAAGGGAGAGGTTGTTAAGGTATTTGAGAAAGGATTTCAAGTTGGACACTCAATGAGGCTAGATGAAAAAAGTGTCATCTACAAACATGAACTAACATTTGGGTTCAAGTTTAAGGATTAAATTTTTTTCATCTTGACTCATGGAATGTCCAACTTGAACTTCTTTCTCAACTACCTTAACATCCTCTCCCCTCACATCCAATTCACCATGGAAACCCAAAAGGAGAAATCCATCCATTTTTTGGATGTACTTATTTCTCACATTCTTATGGTTCCCTTACCCACCAAATTTAAAGAAAGAAGACCCATACCAATAGATACCTCAATGATAGATCCCACCACCATCCAAATCAGAAATATGATTTCCTGAAAACCATGATTACTGGAGTTTCCTTTGTATTTCTTCCTCGCAATTCCTTGCAGAAGATAAATCCCACCTAACCAAGGCCCTCCTATCCAATGGCTACTCTCTCTACCAAATAAACCAAGATTTTCACTCTATAAAAAAACCTAGACCAAATTCAACCTCATCCACATGCCTTCCTCATGCTCTCATCTCCCTTCCCTACATCCAAGGGACAACATATCTTATCTCCAAGCTCTTGACTAATAAGAATATCAAATTGTGTTTAATCCTTATAAAACACTTAAACAACCATTTTGATCTACTAAAAATAAATCTGTCCTGATGCTTGGCCCAAGGATCTACCAAATCCCCTACTCATGTGGAAAATCTTACATAAGTCAAACAGGTAGATCCTTCCAAGCCCCTATTAAAGAACATATAGTTGATACTACCCACAACCAAATATCCAAATCATTTATCGTCGAGCACTCCTTTAATTCCAAACATCTCATTTTCTTTGACTGAACCAAAATCCTATCCTTGATTCCTCATTACTCCTCTAGGATCTTTCGAGAAGCTCTTGAAATAAAAAAACATCCTAATAATTTCAATTGTAAAAATAGTTGCAAACTTATCCAATATTAAAAACTCATTATTCACCACCTTAATCATTAAGCCTCCTTCTTAAAAGTTCTTCACCCTCCTTATCTCCTTTCTCCTCCTCTTCTCCTATGGATTTCTCTCCTCTTCTTATGCCCCCAAGTTTCTGTGAATTTATTACATTTTCCTGCTTGTTCCCTATTACATTGGATTATATGATATTATTATGCTTCCATAATACATTATAATATATCATTTTATTACACATCGTTATCTTTTTCATTAACTATTCCACCATCTTTATATTTATTATTAATCATATATTCCTCATAATTATATTAAATATTAGACTATATTATAGTATCATCCTTCTTTATCATTTTATCAATCTACTCTACCATATTTATAATTTTATTACTAAATCATATCAATATCATTGTCATATTTTATTATTTTAATAACAATATAATATATTACCATAATACATTATGATAATTATTAATTAAAAATATATGCCCATCACTTTTCATATTTATAAACATATCTTTCTCACTAGTATATTATATTATATTATTATAACACATTATATCCAATGTAGATCTCTCTTAAATTAGGATCTGTCATGAGTCAAGAGGGATCAAATCTCTTGAGGTGAAAGCTTCATTTTAGAGTGAAAAACTTGAGGAAAGGTTTGCACCTCATAGATCTGTATTTAAAATGTATCTAGGATCGTTCTAGTCTTGGGAAGGAATGTGGAATTTTTAGATGATAATATTTATCTATATTTATATGTTTAAGATGAACTTGATACTTTGAAATTTACATCATTATGAATCCAAATAATAACAAATTAACAATGCTTATTGATGAAGGTGTTGAATTATAACCCATTGGAATTGTTAATATATTGGATAATATACATACTAAATCATATCATTAAGAAGTGAGATCACGAAGATATTGAATAAATCATATATTACATAGTAATGTTTCTCTTACACACACCAACAGACTTTCCCATATTTTTATATGGATCATATGGAAATGGAGGTTGAAATTGTAGACCATGTAAAGATTTAATGGAGATATTGCAGTAAAAGTTAGACATTGATGAATTTTAGAGCTCCCGAGTTTTTTACAATTTATATATCTTAATATTATAATGGTTTTAATGTGAAAATACTAATAGATAAATCACTCATAACCAAACAAAGTATAAGACTTCAACTTGTATATTTATTTTGAAATTAATTTTCAGTGCTTTATTGTCAAATTCATCCCTTGATAATTTATAGTATGTCACATTTGAAATCAATATAGAGGATTAATTTCCTTCATATCATTTTTTCAATTAATGAATGCACTGAATCATTTTTCATAGTGATACTAAAATCAATATAGAGGATCAATTTAGTTCATATAATTTCCTCAATTAATTAACACAATCAATCATTTTTCATAGCATTTTTTTTTTTTTTTGTAACTAGGGGAATCGGTAACAACGGCAGTATCGTACTCGCGTGACACTGGGTCGAATCCTGCCGGCTGCCTTATAACCCCTAGGGAGAAACGCACCGCCCGCAAGCACGCCCTCCGGGTAAATCGGGGTGAGAATCGACCTTGAGACCTCATTTTACATAGTTCCTTCCATTTACACGGCACTTGCCAATCGGTCTACACCCTTGCGGGCATCATTTTTCATAGCATTATAGTGAAATCAACATACTATTTTTTTTATTTTTTTATTTTTTTATTTTTTATATGTCATTGTTAAAATGAATATAACTAATTGATTATGCTAAATTATTTTTCATTGTATTATCACTTAAACCAATGGAAATTTTTGCATTATGTCATTATTGAAGTCAATGCAACTAATTTCTCTAAATCATTTATCATTGTGTCATCACTAAAATCAATGCATTGCATTGTTTTGGGTTATGTCATTGTTCAAATCATAGCAACTAATTTCTCTAAATCATTTTCATTGTACCGTCTCTAAAATAAATTCACCCTATTTTTTTGACTTATATCATTGTTGAAATCATTTATCTAAATTATTTTTAAATATCATCACTAAAATCAATATGCCATATTATTTTGTGCTATACCCTATTGTTTTATGTTATATCATTGTTAAAATGAATATGATTATGCTAAATCATTTTTCATTGTGTATCATTTAAATCAATGCATATTATCTTACATTATGTCATTATTGAAATCAATGCAACTAATTGCTCTAAATTATTTATCATTGTGTCATCACTAAAATCAATGCATTGTATTGTTTTGCATTATGTTATTATTGAAATCATAGCAACTAATTGCTCTAAATCATTTTTCATTGTACCATCTCTAAAATAAATGCACCCTATTATTTTGTGTTATGTCATTGGTGAAATCATTTCAACTCCCTTATTTTTCTAAATCATATTTTTAATATCATCACTAAAATCAATATGCTCTATTTTTTTGAGTTATATAATTGTTGAGTTATTCAATGATTGATATTGCATTCTCTTTTAGTTTTCATGATTGGAATATATCAATAATATAAACCCAAACCTCTAGAATTTTGAAACATTGAATATTCATTTTGATAATTGATTAAAGAACAATTACATTTATCTTAAAAAATAATTATATATCTTGAAAATCCTTTCATCCTCTTCATATTCTACAATTATCTTAGTAATATATTTAATCCCAATACACTTCTTGTTATTTTACATTTGAAACAATTTGAAAATAAATGGATATCCAAAACACCCTACTACTTTTGTCATAATAGACTCATCAAAAAGTAATCTTATATATTATGATGAAAAATAATAAATATGAGCTAAATTTGAATTCTCCAAGCAATCAAAATATTCATCTTAAAAATTATTTAGAAATATTATTGAAATTTTAGATAATTATTCAAAATATTATAGTGTGATTTTTGTTGTTTTCATAGTTAGTGATTGCTTTCAAAAATATATCAACATAATAAAACCTTTCATCAGACCCCGAAAACAAACTCTAATTAAAAAATAACCTTCATTCATGAATAAGTCAATAGATAGATACAAATTATATACATTATGGATTACTAAATTTAATCTAACATATGATCCATCAATGATCCATATAAATTATGTATATAATCTATATGTTATTATGGATCATTTTCTCAAAGCTGATCTTGATATATAACTATATCTCTGGATATAATTTAAATTAATGTAAATATGCTCTCACATACATAATAATCTATGGATCATAATCTTAAATATCATGTAGATTATTATTGATCATAATATACAAATTATAGATTATTTATCACATACATAGATGATGCTGAATTAAGTGTGTACTAATTGAATCATTATTTAGGGTGAAAAATATTACTTTATTTTTTTTGCATGTTAAATAAAATGAAATATAATATATTATAAAGTTCCAGTCAAATTAAAATGCAAATTGACAATTATAACACAAAAATAAATCTTTATAGATAATATTAAATATATAAATCTTGGAAATTATAACACGATAAATTACACAATATGCAATTAGGTTTTAGTGATATGCAATATGCACCTTGCAATGAAATCTCATCAGAGTTATAGGGAAATTATTCAAGGCACACATGAAAATATTAGATATATATATTTGATTCCAAAATAACTTCATGAAATATGTAGCTTGATGAAACTGGATCTAAGCATTCTCAAGATATATATATGTGTGTGTGGACCATTTCTGGATTTTTGTGTGTCATCCTTGCATAGGGGTCATGCTATTTGATGCAAATTTTGCATGATAATAATGGATCTATCCACACTTATCTCTAATGCAACTCAGTGCTACTAAAATAAATCATTTAAACTCAAAGGACATATTTACATTGAAACTCATTTAAAACTTAGCATAAACATGAAGATTGTTCAAGTATAATAATATTTTAAGGACATATTTTTTGTTTAAATGGACATGTGTCAACTCCAAATTGCATGAAAGGAATTACAGATCTTCCTCACACTAGGATGTAGAATTCCCCTGTAGACTCAAATAATACATTATTATAATACAACATGATCATCTATGCCATGAATGCCTCTCTTTCATTTTGACTAATCCAAACACATTATTATTAATCTCAAGTATTTTTCTTTATTTTTATCACCTATTTCTTATTCAATGGTCATTTTCATTTCTTCTTATTTAATACATATCTAGGCACTCTTTTCACTACATTTGAGATTTTTGTTGTCTCCAATCATGGGTGAAATATCCACTCTGGATGTTTTTAAATGAGATATGCAGTGTTTATTCAAAAATACTCTCAACATTGTTTCTAACTATGAAAACTTACATTTTCATAATTTAATTTTTCCTACTTTTTAATTTCTTATTTTATTTTTTTAATAAAATATTAATTTTATTTTTTAATTTAATATATTATGGAATAACCAGCCTTTGATCCACCAACAACTACCATTATTAGCTATTGATTCTTCTTATGAAAAGTAATCACAGAACCTATGAACCATTCATTGCTCAGACCAGGTTGATGATATATGACAACATAAACTTTACAGAATAGGTCTCTCCATTTCTTATGCGAGATGAGAAACAAGAAAAAGTTAATAGATTTTATTTAGTTTACTTAAAAATGTGGTGATTCACATTCTATGGAACATATAAACTTTTATTCCAAATATATGTCTGTTGTGAGTGTTTATTTGAAAATTTGCTGCTCCAAATTCCATGTAAAATATGACCTTTTATTCCAAATGTATGTTTGTTGTGAGTGAAAAGTGGAGATCCAAATTTTTTTTGTGTAGATTTTATTTTTTTTATTTGAAAAATGCGGTGATTCACATTCTATGGAACATATAAACTTTTATTCCAAATATATGTTGTGAGTGTTTATTTGAAAATGTGTTGCTCCAAATTCCATCTAAAATATGACCTTTTATTCCAAATGTATATTTGTTGTGAGTAAAAAGCGAAGATTGTTGTGAGTAAAAAGTGGAGATCCAAAATTTATTTGTGTAGATTTTATTTTGTTTCTTTGAAAAATGTGGTGATTCACATTCTATGGAACGTATGAATTTTTATTTCAAATATTATGAGCGTATGTGAGTGTATATTTGAAAATGTAGGGATGCACATTCCATGGAAAAGGTGAATTTTTATTTCAAATATATGTTTTTTTGACCTTTTATTCCAAATGTATGTTTGTTGTGAGTAAAAAGTGGAGATTTTGTGTAGATTTTATTTTGTTGTAACATCTTCATCTCGTATGACTCCTACAATGTATAACTGGTAAAAGCATCCTTATATATATATATATATATATATTTTATTTTTTTTGTGTGTAGGAAGGTAATAATGACATTATACTTAACATCACAACACGACGGCGACACAACGCATGCAAATCACGCAACAACATCATAACGACCTAACATAAAAGAACATCAAGCACCTGGAAGCAATGTACGACATTCAACCGATGAAAAATAAGAATGACTACCCGCTCGTCCTATCTTGCAATGGTTAGGACCTCTAGGACACATAAACAATGCTCAAGCCCAGGTTCCCATCGATTTTGACCATTTAAGGTCTTAGGACTAGCGACTGTTCTGAGGAACAAGGAGGTGTCTACATCCCACCTGATACAAGCAGACCAAGCCTACTAAGTGAAGGACAATCATCCTAACGATCCAAATTAATTACACAAGTAACTAGAACCCTTACAGTGAGCAAACCAAGCACATTAAATGTTTACGAAACCAAGTACAAACATTAATTAAAATGAACAACAACATTAATCAAGGCTAAAAGGTCGTTATCTATGACTTAAATTGGCGTTAATTACAGATCAATTAACCAGTGTAAATTCCATCAGTTAACGAGTTACCCACCAAACTCAACATGAATTACGACTCAAATTTAGCGAGTCTGGGTTACCAATTAGGCGATATCTATAAATCCAACTAACCATAAACTTGAATAACAACATTAACATTATTAAAGTGGAATGCTACCTATAGCACTTATGAACAATTAAACCTCAACATTAGTCTAGATATAATGACTGAACTAACCACACTAGCTGTTTATTATCATTGAGGAGGAAACTGCCAACTAATAACATTGTTATAGCAAATCAACAAGGTAATTACATATCTGTTACATAACAATTTATTACAACAGTTAACAAGGCATTTAACATAATGATTAACATAATCAATTAATTGAGCAATAGTAGGGTAGTTTGCATGACTATTTTCATAACAAGTATTATAGCACTGACAAGGTGATTATCATGTTAATTAACATAACAATTAATATAACAGTAGCGAGGCAATTTATATGACGGTTAACATAACGATTAATAGTGCAAAAACAAGGCAATTTACATAACTGTTTAACCATTTAACTCGCTGCGACATTTAATCAATAAGTAGGAATGTGCTGACCATTCACAGTGCTGTAGCAATTGTTCTGGCATTTAGTAAGGCAATTAATATAGCATTTAACATTTCAATTAACAAGCCAATTAACTGTAGCAATGGTTTTGGTAAATTCGTGGTCATTCCAGCAAGCTCAGTCAACATTCTAAAGGCAAAAATCATGGGTAATTACAACAATCTTTGAAAACATTCTAAAGGAAAAATCATGGGTAATTATGGCAAGCTCCAACAACATTCTAAAGGAAAAATCATGGGTATTTAAACAACAATCAAAGTTAACTTTTAAAGGCAATAATCATGGGCATTAAACAATGGTCTCAGACATGTTTTGAATGGAAAAACGTGAGCATTTAAACAACAATCTCAGACATGTTTTGAATGGTAAAATAGTGAGCATTAAACAATGGTCTCAGACATGTTTTGAATGGTAAAATCATGAGCATTAAACAACGGTCTCAGACATGTTTTGAATGGTAAAATCGTGAGCATTAAACAATGGTCTCAGACATGTTTTAAATGGAAAAACATAAGCATTTAAACAATGATCTCTGACATGTTTTGAATGACAATTCGTGAGCCTTTAACCATAATCCTAGCCACGTTTTGAATGGAGAAAAAACGTGGGTAATTAATCAGATATCACAGTTTCATTTTAAAAGGGAAAACCATGTACAGGGACACACCAGAAGGGGATTTCGTTTTTCTTTTATGTCATTGTATAATAAACAAATCGCTGTGACAACACCCCATAAGGGAATTACGTTTTTCCTGTCATAATAATAAGCAATTACTGTAGTAACCAAGGGGAAAAACGCAGATAAGAAAAACACAAAAACGTTTTTCCATTCCAGGATACAAATAAAAATTGCAGACAGAGAATCAAATCATTTTTCCATTGCTAGAATACCCATACAATGCAGACAGGAATAAAAAATTAATTTTTTTTTTTTTCCATTGCCAGAATACCAAACAACGCAGAGAAGAAAAACACAAAAACGTTTTTCCATTCCAGGATACAAATAAAAATTGCAGACAGAGAATCAAATCGTTTTTCCATTGCTAGAATACCCATACAACGTAGACAAGAATAACAAATAAAAAAAAAATGTTTTTCCATTGCTAGAATACCAAACAATGCAGACAAGAAAAACACAAAAACATTTTTCCATTCCAGGATACAAATAAAAATTTCAAACAGAGAATCAAATCATTTTTCCATTTCCATAGCTCCAATACAATGTAAACAATAGTAAGAGAATGCAAGGATCCAAAGGGAAAGGTCATGGAATGATTGCCGGGGGTTCTATTAGTCAAGGCAAAGAGAAAACCTACCAGCACACTAGAGAATCCACATTTAGAGGTCGTTGCCAGATGGAGGAATCCACAATCATCCAGGGACAAACATCAAGGGTAGCCGGCTAACATGTTTTTCCTTCGCTCATCATCCTTGTATAGAAAAGTAGGGCGTTGAGATCCATAGGTATTTTAACGCTAAGGCAGTGACCGTAGATTAGGCTCCTGGCCGACTACTCAGGTGAGGACTGGTGAACTAGGGATGAAGGCTAAACAACCACAAAGGTCACAATCAACACAGTAAGGTGGTCAAGACATGAGGGAAAACGAAGGCCATGGGAGTCAACAACCATCGAGCTAGACTAAGGAAAGTTTTAGTCACCAATTTAAAAAAAAACATCATTTTACTTTTCCATTAAATAAACAGATCCAAGCATAAGTCCTAATACATTCTACCATACAAAAATGAAGAGAGTACCGTTTCCTGATCGCCCACTCTGAATGACGTCCTACACGTCCCGCACGCTTCGTGCAACTCCCATTCGCCGACCGTCGAGACTTCACCGGTATCTCCGAGCCAATGCTAGGGGTACTATTCTTCCCCTTTAGCCCTCCGAGCCGCAAAGGGGCCACACACTCACTATCTAGAGATTTCGACTAGCTCCCAGCTCGCCTCGCAAGGCCGAGTGACCACTCCTCACCGAGCTTGGTATCCCAACTCCCACATGTTAAGTCAGTCAAGTAGATATTTTTGCAGCGTAACGTTATGCAAATAGAAGAAGATCCAACCTCCATCACCTCCCTTCATTATATAGAGCTTCATGGTTCCTTACTTTCCAAAAATTCTCTTTTAGTTAAGTTTTTATAATTAATTTCGTAAAAATTCCTCCCCGTACAAGTTTCACCCATCCGCTCCCTTCCTCCATAAATTAACTTCTTTAATTAATTAATTATCTTTATTTCCCTCACCCACCTGGGGTTACTCCTAGAATCACTCCTAGGTGTCCCCAAATTCTCTTATAGGTTTTAATAACTTTCCCTTTTATTAAATTGCTAGTTCAATTTAAATTAGAAATCTCTTAAATGGTAGATTCTTTACTAAGTTTGACCTTCCTCTTTTTCCCTTAAGTTCCCCTTTTTACGTTTATGTCTTTTCCTAGTTTCCTAATTTTTTAGATTTTCCCTCTTTCCCTTTTTTAATTAGAACTCAAAAAGGCAGGTGTGGAAATTAACCCTTTTTCCCTTTTCTCATTTAATTAGTATTTTAAAATTATCAAAATAATAAAACCATTAATTCCCCTTTTTCTTTTAAATTTTATTCCAACAGATTTTTTTTTTAATGAATAAATTAAATTTCTTATTCCCCTTGTGTTACAAGATTTAACGAAGGTCATAATTATTATTTATTTGGTTTTTATTTTTATTATTATTGTTGTTATTTTTTTTTTTATAGAGAGATAAAATTTTACCACTAGCATAGTTTAGACTTAAACCTTAAATTTTCGTATAGGGTGACATTTAATTAGAGAATTTGTTTTAAAAATTTCTTAACACGTTATTCGTCCTAAGACCATCTAGGTTCATACCTCTATCATCAACAATGCGACGTGCCCTTCAGGACGCACTAGGTGTTCCAAGGGTGCCACTCGCCTTAATCTGTTTCCCTTGCGTGACGTGCCGTTCAGGACGCACTACATGCTCCAAGGGTGCCACTCGCCTCTTGACTGACTTGGTAGACATAAAAAACCCCTGGAGTCAATACTCCACCAGGTGAACTTATGGGAGACTAAGGGCCTCTAAGGAATAAGTCCACTGCCTTATTGCACGCCCCTTAGAATCATCGTGAGCGACTATCGCAGTCTGCCCTCATGGCCTCGTGGGTCCTCTCGAACTAGGTAAACGTTAACCTACAATTCAAACCACGGTGGGAGTGCTAGTAGGCTGTGGCAGGGCTGTTGTACACACCTCTCCCTCAACATCTCTGGTAGTCGTGCGTGACCCCTTTACTCCACATGTGAGTCTAGTCGACAAGCTATCGTCAGCTTGCATCATCAAAAAATTATGTTAGAACATATCCATATCATATCATCTAATCAGATGCACTAATATCATAGTAAAACAATCAAACCCCAATGGTACACTCGTTGACTCAATCCGGAGTCCAAGGGGTTCCATTGATGCCTCTACATCCTTGAGGTCCAAAATCTTGCACACTCAGTAAACCGAGTCAATAACACCTATCTATGTCAATGCAGTAAAACAACATGTCATCAACCCATAACACCTCATAATCAAAATCAAAAGTTTTAATAGCATAATAATCCGGATCACTTGCGAGCAAGTATCCTCAAAGAATAAGTTCGCTTAGTGCACTAGAGAGAAATGTTACATTTGTTTCTTTGAAAAATGTGGTAATTCACATTCTATAGAAAGTATGAATTTTTATTTCAAATATTATGAATGTATGTAAGTGTATATTTGAAAATGTAGTGATGCGCATTCCATGATAAAGGTGAATTTTATTTTCAATATATGTTTTTTAACTTAAAAAAATAGAGAACCAAAATTTATTTATGTATGTTTTTCTTTTTTTTTGTTATTTAAATGATGTTTTCTTATTCATAAGTACTTATGAATTTTTTTGGGAAGCAACAAAGACCCAAAATTTATTTGTAAGTGTTTATGTGTGTGTCTGCACTATGTTTTTCTATTAAAATATTTCCCATTAAACAATTTTAAAAAGTTATCCTATTTTTTAATATATATATATAGATATATATATTTATTTTAAATAATATAATAAAGTATATATGTTTATTTTTTTATATTGTTATAGGTTTGTTAAGTTTTTTTATTGAATTATCTTAAAACATGGATTTATGAATAAATTTTTTCTAGAAAGTAATCTCTTACATAAGATAGTGAATTTTTTTTGATAGTGTTGTTTATAAGTTTTATTTGTTAATTGTCATTTAGATTTAGAAAAAGGAGGAGAAGCTATTATTTTTTTCAGCTAGGTTCAAATGTGACATGTTTTGATGTGTTTAGTTTTATAGGAATAATTATATTGTTAATAATCATATAAATATTAATAATACAATTAAAATTTTCTTATATTAATTGTATAAAATTAAACAATAAAGTTAAGATGTAAATTTCAAAATTTTTTTTTTTATTAATCTTATTATATATAAAAGAAAAAAACTTTATTGTAAAAAACAATGAGAAAACTTATACCTCTAAACTATATGATTAACATATGCCTGCATCCCAACAAAAATATCCCCTTCGCCCATAGCTATCCATATCTTAATTCTACTATTGATTTAAAATAAAAAATAAAAAATTAAAACTTTTTAGCCCAATTAAAATTAAAACTTAAAGCTATCCCACCAATTATCCCATGATGGCTATATTAGGATTGAGTATTTTATAATACATATAAATGATTATCTAAAACAAGTCACGCAAAAAAATTAATCTCAATAATTATCTAAAACAACTCACGCAAAAAAATTAGTCTCCTTATTAAAAAACAAAAGAAAAGGTAACTTTATTAAATACTTTTAGGAAAGAGATAAACAAAATTTAGTTATTAATTTTATTTTTAAATAAAATAAATCCTGAAATGATTATCTAAAACAACTCACGCAAACATATTAGTCTCCCTATTAAGAAACAAAAGAAAGGGTAATTTTATTAAATACTTTAAAGAAAGAGTCAAACAAAATTTAGCTATTAATTTTATTTTTAAATAAAATAAATCCTGAAATATTTTTGTAGTGATATAGTATATTGTTAAGGTACAAGTAAAATAACAAAATTGTTGGAGATGAACATGAAGTGCCTTGAGATCCATTTTAATATTAACAAATCCATTTTAAAAT
>ML784450.1:422721-521465 GCA_009831015.1 Picea engelmannii
TTTGTAGGAGTCCGCTACCTCCAAAGATGAAGTAAGATGGAGAGAATTTGCAGTTTCCTGCAAACAGTCCCATTTTCAAGTTTTCGGCCGAAATATTCTTTCGGCCGAAACCTAGTTTTTAACGGAATCCGTTAAAAATAAACATTTCGGCCGAAAAGTATTTCGGTCGAAATATTCTTACCGTGGGAAAATAATTCATTCAAAAAACATTGTACACGAATTTTGACGGCACCGTTAAATTTGACGTGAAAATTTTTGGCCGAAAAATATTTCAGCCGAAAGTAACATTTGTTCGGCCGAAAAATTGCCGCTAGAAATTTTGGAGACCCGATTGTCACGAAAGTGTTACCCACCTTCATGATTTTACCCCCAACTCCTCACATCCGAAGTAGGGAAAAGGGGGCCCCAACCCACAAAACAAGGGATAGAGAAAACATGATCTCTTTCAGGACAACCAGTCAAAGATGCAACCAAAGAAGGGTAATGAGAAGCTGAAGAAGGTGTGAATACCATAAAATCCATTGGCACAGCTCCAAAGAATGCCTCTCCAAGCAATCATTGGTGACCAAGCTAAAATATTTCGAGTTAAATGCAGATTCTGACTCAAAATCAAATTCAGAAAGTGGGAAGTGGATCATCGATGTCGAACCCAGTGCCACTGTCGCTACCACCAAAGTCCAACCAAGTAAACTAGAAGAAACAAAGGAAGCAGAATGCCTTTTTCACTCATAAATGTGGGTAAAGGGGACTTCGTTGCATTTCATTGTTGATAACGGCAGTCAAAAGAACCTGATTTCAACAAAGGTCATCAAGTGGCTTGACATGTCGATAACACTTCACTCGCAACCCTACACCATTGACTAGCTTCGCCAATGAAAAGATCTCTGCTTCAGCCAACAGTTTCATCTACCCTACAACATCAAGCCCTTCAAAGACGAGGTATTGTGTGATATTTATCCCCTTGAAGTTTGTGATGTTTTTTTAGGCCATCTATATTTGTCGAAGCAACATGTTGTGTATGAGTCTATACCCCACAGTGTTATCATTACTTTGGATAGACAATTGTATAGGATACCAGAAGTAGCACTGCCTACCATTATTTCTATAATCTCTGCTAAGATATTTTGTAAGGTCATTTCACAGTCCAGGAAGTTCGTCCCCTTTGTGATCTGTTCTTACAGTAAGCACAAGGTTGTCGCCACATCCACGACCTCCACACAAAGCCTCCCTTTGCAATAGAAGCAAGTGGATGGGATCGTGGAAGAGTACAAAGACATCTTCTCCTCACCCACCTCAGTACCGATGCACTACCAAGTCAAGCATCCAATTGATCTAACCCTCCGTTCCCCGCTTCCTAATGGACCAGTATATCATTTATCACTGATGGAAAATGACGAAATCAAGTGTCAGATCCAAGAGATTCTTCAAAAGGGGCACATATGACCCAACTCCTCCCCTTGTGGAAGCCCAATTGTGTCGGTGCAGAAGAAAGATGAGACCTGGTGGCTTTGCATTGATTACAAAGCATTAAACAAAATCACAGCCAGGAATTGTACCCAAGACCTCAAATTGATGACCTATTTGACCAACTCGAGGGGGAAAAGTTCTCCAACAAGATTGACCTAAAGTATGGCTACCACCAGGTTTGCATCGAACCAATTGATGTAAGGAAGACAAATTTAAAATCTAAAGAAGGTCTCTTCAAATGGTTGGTCATGGCCTTTGGCTTAACAAATACACCAGGAAATTTCATGATATTGATGGATGATGTATTGAGACCCTTCACCAACTCTTTTGTCATTGTATATATGGATGACATCCTCATCTTCAAAAGAACTTGGGAGGAGCACATGCAGCATATTTAGTAGGTTTTGGGCACTCTGCAGTAGCACAAGCTATATTCCAACTTGGAAAAATGATCCTTTGACATGAACAAGGTCAAATTGTTGATGAACATGGGGTACATGTGGATCCAACAAAGATCCATTTCATTCGTGACTAGCCAGCCCCTACCACACTAACCGAGCTTCGAAGATTCTTGGGACTTGGCAAATTCCACCATATTGCATGGGCCCTCAACCAAGTAGCCAAGGGCAGTGGAAAGGAAACGTTCGCATGGGGGAAGGAAAAACAACAAGCATTTGATGATGTGAAGCATCGCTTGTGCTTAGCTCTAGTACTCTCCTTACCTGATCTGCAACAATCGTTCGATATTGAGACTGATGCCTCTGACTATGTTGTCGATGCAGTTCTCACTCAACATGGTCATCTAGTAGCATACCATAGTGAGACACTCTTAGATACTGTCCGGAAATACCCCACCTATGACAAATAAATGTATTCCATTGTGAAAACCTGCCATCAATGGAAACATTACATTATGGGAAAGGGGACAATCATACAGACTGATCAAAATCCTTTGCAGTTCATACAGACATAAGGGAAGTTGCAGAATGAGCACCCTCAAAAGTGGTCCATGTACCTACAATAGTTCCATCTCAATATCAAGTATAAAACAAGGAGCACAAATCATTTTGTTGACTACCTCATTCTCCCTCCCGTTGTTGCACTCACCAGAGTGCTCCATTCCTTTGGGCATGAGGCATCTGAGTGGCCCCAAGTTTATCAACGTGAAGTTGAATTCACCACCACCTACCAACTCTTGGGTATGGGAGAGAATGTCACCAATTTTCACATCCAGGATGGAATGTTATGCCATCTGGGCCACCTATGTGTTCCCAAAAGTGAGCGTGCAAAGATGATTTGGGAGGCTCACTACATTCAGATGGCAAGACATTTTGGCGTGGAGAAAATTGTGTCACTTATACAAAAAAAAATTTATTGGCCAAAACATCGTCAAGACATCAACAAGTATATCAGATATTGCACTGCAATTTCCATTGAAAAGCTATCCATCAAGAAGAAAGGATTATGCACCCCTATTCCTACTCCCGAGATGCCTTGGGAATCCATCTCGATGGATTACATGTCTAGCCTTCCATCCACAAAGCATGAAAATGATTGTGTATTTGTGGTGGTGGATCGGTTTTCGAAGATGGACATTGTTATAGCCCTAAATTTATCTACACATGCATACCTGGCCTTTGGCCCTCTTACTTGCATTTTTTTCCAAAGCATTGCTCATTTTCTCTTCTAAAAAACCAAATTTGAAAAGATGTACGCACCCTGCTCCACTACAACCCGCGTACATACTCAGGCTTATCACCTATAGCCCGCGTACACACTCAGGATGATTCACTATAGCCCGCGTACATACTCAAGTTGATACAGTACAACCCGCGTACATACTCAGGATGCTTCACTACAACCCGTGTACATACTCAGGTTGCTCCACTACAACCCGCATACATACTCAGGTTACTCCACTACAGTCCACGTACATACTCAAGCTGCTCCACTACAACCTGTGTATACCTTCGAAAAGTTGCAAAAAATAAAAATTTGCAAGGAATTCGTTGAGATTACGGGCTATTGGGTAGTTTCCCAACTAATCCACCTGCTATAGACCATCACCCAACCGAATAACCATCCTTTTGTCATATAAAAGGAGGTGTTGGGGAGAAGTAGTCGACTTTGGTTGTAAAGGTATAAACATTCAGTTATCAATAAAAGAAGTATTTTTCCTGTCCCAAATCATGGTGTATTGAATGCTTTTAATGGTTATGTTTTGATATTCTAAAATATAACCCTAATTTTTATATGAAATAACATGCTTGTAGCTTTTTGTTTGTCTATATTTGAATGAAGGTCATCCTTGGGAGGAGGTTTGTAGTTAGTGAAGATTTCAAGCGCGAGGGGATCATCACCGGACGCAAAGTAGAGGTATAGTTACCCGATCCCTCTCATCTTTGATTTTCTTGTATGAGTTTTGGTATGTTTGGGGTATTTATAAGAAGTAGTTGAATTTTAGATGGATAATTGATCTTCCTACATTCTAAACCCTGGTGTAGTCATAGGGGGGTTTTCCCGCTAGTATCCATTATCATGTCCTACAAGAATAACATCACAGCGGTAGATAATGTCAAGATCTTCTTTGAATGAGTGTGCGCCCATTTTTGGATACCACAAACCATCACCTTAGATTGGGATAGAAGGTTCCTTAACACATTTTGGTCGAGTCTCTGGTCACTGTTGGAAACCAAGATCAATAAATCCACTTATTTCCACCCCCAAACAAATGGCCAGACATAAATCATCAATTGGATGATTGTGCACATCATGTGCATGTACAACTCTAAGCATCCACATACATGGGATGAGAGTATTCCCTATGTTCAACACAGATACAACATGGCTCTCCATAGCTCCACCATCCATATCCCATTTCAGGTAGGGCTGGGATTCCAACCCTTGTGTCCCATTGATGTTGCATTATCTCTTGCAACCACATAGGAAGAATCTTCTCATGTTCAGTCTGAGGCCGAAAAATCCACCATATTCATTGAGAGGATTCAACGCATCCACCAATAGGTCCATGATATTTTTCATAAATCCAATGCTAAGTACAATAATCACCATGATCAACACCAGGTACCGCTCTATTTTTAGGTGGGGGACAAGGCATGGTTACATTTGCAGAAAGAGAACCTTATAGGGCCCCATGATAAGCTCCTCCCACTTTTCTATGGGCCTTACTCTATCACCAAGGTCATGGATAGCAATGATTTTCAGCTCAACACTTCACCCTTCCTTGGCTTGCACCCAATGTTCAATGTGGACCTCTTTAGACCGTAGTTTCCACCATTATTGAACACCTCAGAGATCAAAGAATAATTGAAACCAATAGAGCTCAAACCTGGCTGCATGGAACAAGAATCCACTGATAAGATAGTGGACATACAGGTCAAGGGAACACACCAGTAGAGGATCCAACTTTATCGGGTTATCAAGTCAAGGAAGCTCCTACACCAATGAAAGTGGCTCACCCGAGGCCAAATTCAGAAAAAATTTCCTCACCTGATGGGAGCACTCAACACAATGGAGATCATTTCTTCCTAAGGGGGGATGACTGATCCAGATGGGTATTGGTGGCCACCCACATATTACAACTGGCTCCTCTTGATAGTTTTTATTTCAACACGTTCTTCTCTAATTCTTTGTACTTGTGGGTTCTACACTTTTGGGGTTGTCTAAATCCTTACACAGTTTCTAGGTGGAGATTGGTGACTGCCCAAATAATCTAATTGGATTATTTTGGAAGTTTTCATGTCAGTACATATTTATGTACTTCCAGGGCCAGGTTGGGGCCCTAAACAAAGTTTTTTTGGCTATCCATAGTCAAATTGTAGACGGAGTCAAAGTTCGTTGGCATAATGTGTATTTCTCAAAAAATGCCTTTCCAACGGGCTATCACGTGCCTAAAATGAAGGTCGTATGCAAAAGTTATGACCCTAGGAAGTTGAGGTACCAACTTACCCATTGGGGCCAACATAACTTTTATTGTTTCATCTCCTAGGGTTAGGTTTTTGGATGTCTAGGGTTTTGACATTCATGAGTAATGTTAAAAAGTCCTCTGGAGCCTCATTGTAACGATTCTCCTCAGACTAATGCATGTAGCAAGCCACATCTCTTCTCAGAGATAACTACCACCATTCGAACAAGTTGTTTCCAGTTCTGCAATTTTAAAGTTTCATCCTATTTGTTTTATTCAGTAGAAGTTAGTGTTCATTGGATATTTGTTGTTTCTATTTGTATCTCTGTGTTATTGTATCCAGTCTATTATTCCTTTCGTTCTGCTTATAAATACAGATCATTTGGATCTGCATATTCTCCTTGCTTTGTGCCATGTGTGATCTCAACAAATCATAAAAAGATCGAAAAGGGTTTTCCTATCTATGCATGTTCTTTTTCATGTGCTCTATGCGATCTCATTCAATTGGAAATAGAGGGAAATTTTCATTTTCTGGGTAAGCTAACCGATATCTAACCCTTATTTTCTTCGAGAAGGGAATTTTTTTTTTTTGTGAAAATTATTTTTTATGAGCACGCTCTCCAAGGCCATCAACAACAACAACAACACCCCAAATCCTCCTAAACAATACAAAATGTTTTCAAACCCAATCCTTGTTCTAAACAATACAATATATTTTTCACTAGTTCACTTGGTTAAAAGTTGTTTTATTAAGTAAGAGCTCTTGAGTTCATGTCTCTTTTTTTTTTTTGTTTTTTGAAAACGTTCATGCATCTATTGTAAAGTGTATTTTAATTCAATTATAAAAATGAATCACTATAAGTAGATTTAATATTTTATCTTAATGTTATTAATTTGCGCAGCTTTCCTTTATAAAGTAACTTGATTGAAAAATTATTCTCCAGTTATTATATAGAAGTGGGTCACTTCATAAGAAACTTATTTGTAAAATTGAGGTTATTGGGAGGGCTATCGCTACGTGGACCAACTTTTGAATCCCACATGGATCTTTGGTTTCCATTTATGTCTTTTTTTCAAACTAGCATAACTTTCGCATCTGAAGTCCATTTTTAGTGCCTTTTTTTGAAATAGCATAATTCTTTGAGATATTTCCATCTAGACCATTAGTTTTAGTTTATTTTTTACTAACAGAATAAAAAACTAGTCGGGATCGTACTCAGATGACATGGGGTTGAGTTTTTCTACTCCTACCACTATAACCACACACCCCCCAAGCATGAAACATGAGCTAGGCAAGGTGTGAACCAACCATGTCACAAGGAGTGCCTTAACAAAACACTTTATCACCAACTAGTCTACATCCCTTAGGGAAATCAATTTCAGTTTTTAAATCCATAGTATCTTCATCACCAACTAATTCCAATCAAAATACCATATGGAGGATTTATTAAGAAGTAAGGGAATATATCGAATTACCTTAGGAAAGGAACTAGAACCTACTGATGAAGAAAATAAAATCAAATGGGAAAACACGAATGATGAAGCACGTGGACTGATTGGAATGTCTATCTCTCCTAATTTAAGGTTTCACCTTCAATGAATTAATGACCCTGATGAATCTTGGGAAAAATATGAATCTGGTTTTGCTAAACACAATATTATTCTATCCCACCAGATAGAAAATCATATAATGACTTTAAGTATAAATGATTTTTATTGCATTGAAGACTAATTATCTAAGTTCAAAACACTCAAACTTTCATGTGCAGAATGTAACATAAAAATGGAATAAGAGAATTGCATATATATTATTCTTTCTTAGCTTGGTAGTTCACATTCATTGTTTGTATCTACCTTCACTACAACAAATCCATGTGGTTTGCTCCCTTTTTTGCTCCCTTTTTTTCTTCCAAAGATTGTTTGTGTATTTTTCTCCATTTTTTTGATAAACTCGGTGCTATTTATAGACATGGCGCTATTTCTGGTGTTTTTTTCACTGACCAAAACATGTAGGTGCTAATAGAAAATAAAATAGCACTAGATTTAGCACTGGATTTAGCATCAGATTTAGCGTCAGATGTGCCTAAATAGTTAATTAGTTAAGGTGTTGGGGGTTAAGTGGATAGGGGCGTTGAGGATTATGGTATTTATGGATTTTGGGTACAAGGATTAAGGGTTAAGGGATTAGGGGTTAGGTTTTAAGAGATTATGGATCAAGAGCTAAGGGATTTGGCGCTTATGAGTTAGGTAGTTTAATGGTTAATGGCTTAGTGATTATGGGCTATGCGATTAATGTTTAAGTGCTTAGGGAAAATGGGTTTATGTTTTAAGGGATTATGGATTAGGTTTTAATTATTTAAGGGTCGATGACTTAGGGGTTAGGGTATTTAGGTATTTTTTTTAATGTATTAGTGATTAACTAAGGTTGAGGGATTAAGGTTTTAGGGATTAGGGCTTAAGGCATTAAGGGTAAATGGATTAGGTGTTAGGGTATTTATGGATTTTTTGGAAATATCTTGAAATTTCATGGAACATCTTCCAACAGACCCATCACTAATGTCATCCATTGATGCCACACGATGAGCAGTGAATGGGGCCAACGTTGAAATTTCCTCAAATAGTTTCTGTATCCATTGAAATTTGACATGGTTAGACTAGACACATGACTTGATGGTATATGAGTGTTTCAAGACTCAAGGATTCATGATGTCCTCACATAACCATTAAGATATTCCACATTTGCATCAACGTTCATCATGCAGTCTCATTGGCATCATTCGTCATTCACATCTACATAATGTTTATCGAAACTCTCTTGAAATTTCATGGCCTCCATTGCATTGGGAGTGGAAATTTTTTTCCTCTAGTAAATGGAGGTTAATGTTGATGCATACAAATTTAGTTTGTTATCGACAAAGAAATTTAGTTTCTCACTTGCTCAAATGTGAAATACTTGGACTATGCAAGGGACTAACTTGATTTGACAATGTAGAATATTTATATAGCCTTGTGTATGTGTGTTGAGTCATTTGATCTATGGCTTGGTCAAAAGGAGATAGTGTATTGAACTTATGATCAATGTCAATTCGAGGATACAATGAAGTTGTGCTTTACTCAAGCAAAGCATGATTGTAAGGCTATAAGAGCTCAACATTTAAGTTACATGTTTTATTTGTTTAGAAATATAAATGTCATGAGTAATAGGAATTATGTTAATGATATTCATATAGTTTGTTAGTAATGGTAGACTACCAAGTGGTTTTTTTGCATCACACTAGATTCCCTGGATCTGGATGAGTACACAACTAGCAATGGAATATCTAGCATGGAGGTAAGCCTCTAATCCAATCTTAATATACTAGTTGAGTGCCTACTCTAATGAGATAGTGATATATGTAATGTTCACTAAGTGACAACCCAATATAAGGACAAGTCAATGATAATATTGTCCAAAATGCCAATGAGATCAAGCGTCAATAATTGAATAATGAAGTAGGTTGTAGCATGTTGGGGGTACTTTAGGTAGAACAATTGAAAACTACAATGATGAAGAAGTTATATAGTTTTTCCGCAACACTAGTGAGGTCCTCCTACATAGTAAATAGTAGTGGGGGCTTAAGAGGAATCACTTCTTAGTTCTATTCTCATTTAAATGTAATTAAATTTCCTACTAATTACCACTTTGAACGTCAAGAAGTGCAATAAATTTTTGGGGTGTTAGTGGTGGATATTATCTTATCATGATAGATTCATACATGACATTGGTTCGGTAGTCCACATAAGCCATTTACATTTTTGATTGACTAACTTATGGAAGTATGTGGTTGCAACCACAAAGAGTGATTAACTAACTTATAAAGTATATGGTTGAAACCACAAACATATTTAGTTTTCACTTTACCTTGAAAACATAGAACAATGTACCCTTGATTGACTCAATGTTGATGCTCCAAGGTCATGATAATAGACCCCATGTTTCTCTCACAAGTAGGGTTTCCTAATAATACATCATTGTATATGTTTAAATGTGTGACATGACCACATATCACCTCATGTTTTCCAAGCATATACATATACATACCTTGGTGATGTAGTTCTCCTTCTCAAATTGGATCCATCCAATGTTGTAAGGATGTGGGTGAGATTGGGTTTTGAAAAAGTCAATAAATTTTGGTTATATAAATTCATTAATAGTATGTCCAATTGCAAAAGTATTCATTCTAATACTAGCATATATTGTTGACAAACCATTATCATGCATGGAAAGTGTATAATATTTTGTAATGGATGTTTTATGGAAGTGAACAATGCATTTATGGAACAATTTTAAACCACTTAATTGAATCAACATAAAATCACCTAATAAGATATATTAACCATGGCTTTCTAAAACATTCAATATGAATTAATTATTGTATACATATACCTTGTGTTCTTAGAATATGTTATATTTTCCTTAAATGGTGGAATATAGAAAGAAGGGCGTTGATCCTCATATATTTTTAGGAATTTGAGGAATGATTTGATATGATATATTTTCCCACTAAATAAGTCACGAATATTACTCTTCAATTGGTCCATATGATATCCATGGAAACCTAATATTGTAAATCAGTCATCCTAATTCATATCCAAACCACTATCATTATTACTTATTCCTTAATCTTCAATCCTTAACCATTATCCATTAAACCCCAAAGAAATAACCCTCACACCATTGGAACTGACACTTATCCTAAACCCCTATAATTTAACGATGATATTTTAACCTTAACCCAAATATTTTATTGTTAACCTATAACCTTAAGCCCTACACATTAAACCCAAATCACTGAAACCTAAAACCTTTAACCTAACTGAACCTTACACATTAACCTAATTAAAAAATTAATCTTCACCCTAAAACTAAAATACTCAATAATAACCCTAAACACTAAACATTGGTCCTTAAACCATAACCATAATCCTCGATGTACTAAACCTTATCCTTAAATTGTTTACTCATAAACCATAATATTGAACCTATAATTCAATTCAAAATCCTAAATACTTATTACTCAAACCTTCACCCCTATGCTCTACCCCATAACCCTCAGAGAGTAATGATGCCTTCGCCCCTTGCCTCGACAGGTCCTACGCCTAACCTCCCGGTCTAAGGATCATTCACTCACTTCCCCTTGAGCCAAAGAGACTCTTTTGATTCCCTACTGGAATATCATAATTTTCGATCCATGGGTCCTTCTTCTATCACGACCTCTCTACACGTCTGTGAATTTTTCCCCGACAGGAAATTATATTTCGGGTTCCCAAACACCGAAATGCGTAGACGCCTTGTCCTTGGAACTCCCAAAATTCCAAATTCTGAATTATCGAAATCCCGAATCCTGGGTTCCCCTCTTTTGAGTAGATCAACGGCTCTAAGCCCCTCTTGATCCAACGACTCATATCCTTTCGGGATCTATCAATGCGAGAGCCTGACATCTTGTCAACGGGACTCCTGAATTCCCGATTTCTGAAATCTCGATTTCTGAAATCCCGATGGACTCTTCCTTTCGGGATTTTCGCCAAAATCTTGATTTGTTGCCACGTGTCCTCCCTCAGATAGACGGTCCTTGTCGTTTCACGATTTCGTTACTTGTGACCCCCTGTGACACAACCCTCTGTCAACTCGAATCCACGATATACGAAATAATGATGGACTCTCGATCTATGCCATGTGTCCTCCATAGATGGACGGTCTAGATCGTTGCTAAACACCCTAAAAGACTTAGCAACCCTATGAAGATCTCTCTCCTTGGACTCTTCTTCAAATCCAGAACTCAAGGATTTCTTCCTGTGCTCTCAGGCACCTACTCAATGCCCTCCTGGCAGAGTGTTTAGAATCCTCAGTGATTCTAACTTCTATTGAACTCACAACAGAGTTCTTCTTCAATGCAACCTGTGCATATGCTCAATGCCCACTTGGAAGAGCTCTACAGAACTCACAATAGAGTTTTTTTCTGCAACTATGTCTCTCATACAAAACCCTGCCTCCAAGGTGTTCAGTAACCTTGAGGTCTTCCTCTGAGCCAATGATTTCAACTACTGTGCCCTCCTGGCACACCTTTGTCTGAACCCGCAAAATTCAGAAATGAATCCCTCTGTGCACGGCTATCAGAACCCGCAACGTTCTGTCACACCCTCCTGGTGTGAAGCCTCAAAGACCTCTAACCCTAAAATCAAACAACCCCTGCAAATGCATACCTACAACATACATCTACAACATAAATAGAACACACATAGACATTCACACAACACAGACAATATGCAGGAGAAATTGCTTATGTTTGTATTAATAAAAATGTCCCTTTACAAAGGTGTTCTGAGCATGAACTTCAACAGAGTCTTGGCTCCTTCTCTACTCCCTTTGCATACTCTACTCTCTTCTCTCATGCTCTCTGTCATGACACAAAGAATATCTCTTGATCTTTTACATGAGGGGGCTCTTTGAGCTCTTCCCTCCAATCTACCTACCCTATTCAATTATATTGAATGGGTTGTCTAGTCCAGAATCAGATCTAGATATCATCCTTACAAACATTCAAGGATCCCTACTCTAATGCCTATGAAAAGGCACGGCTCCATGGCTCAACAACCTACAACATTAATTACATTCAATTTCAAATTTGAAATGAGGCTGTGCCTCTTCCCATTGAATGCATGCACTGACGTGGGCTGGCTGGTTGGCTGGCTGACGTGGAGAGATGCTCCTACATCATACTCCTCAGCTGCAAAATTCATGAGCTTCCCATGTTAGTTGTTAAAATCCTCTTGGATCCCAAACAATCTTCTTGAGCCTCCTTGCCCCATCTCTTTGTTGTTGCTGCCTTTTTTCCCAGCTTCTCCTTGCTGGCATTCTCTGCTGACCCTAACATTAGCTCCTTGATCTCCTTGATCACTTCATCCAGCTGCTCCAGTGGCTGGCCCTATTCATGCAACCTCCTCAGCTGCATTTTATTTCTGCATATGGACAGATCATCATGATCTCCCATGTCATCCTCATCTTCTTCCAACCTCACCTGTTGGATGTGCATGCCCTGCACAATCACCCTTCTCTCTAGGGCTTCAATATGTTCACATAGATCAACAAAGCTCAATATGTCTGCCTCTTCTTCTTCAGCTTCTGCAAGCTCCAATGCTGCAGTATTTTCATCTTTCTGGCTGAAAATATTGAGCCACTCCTTAGAATGCTCATATTCTTCCCCTGCTTGGGAATCTTCTAATGTCTGCTCCAATTCTTCTTCCCTGAAAGTCACAGCTGGATTTCTTTCTCCTATTGTTGCTTCTTCATCTGCAACATAGATCTCTGCCTCCTCTGGGCTAAGTGGTAGGAATATTTCAATACCCCTAATCATTAGAATATTTCTCCTATCTTCCTTCTCTGTCAGCTGCATCTGCTGATCCAAACCCAACTCTGAGCTCATCTACTCTGTCAACTCCTCAGGCTGATTCAAACTCACGTCTGAGTTCATGAGACCTTCAGATAGCCTCATTTTCGTTCCCATGCCCACCTAGCAATTTGGGATTTTCCAGTTGCCCTCCTGGCAGTCCATGAGATCCCGCAGTGACCTCATCTCATTGCCCTCCTGGCAATGTGAAATTCCCTGGCTGTCCTCATGACACTCTATGAGATCTCGCAGTAACCTCAACTCCTTGCCCTCCTAGAAATTGGGAATGTCTGGGCTGCCCTCCTGGCAGTCCTTGAGATCTTCAGCTGATCCCAATTTATCCTCACTACCGAGGTTTTTCCCAGTCTCTGATTCACATACCTGAACCATCTCCTCAGGTCCGTCGAGGTTTTCAGCATGCCTCAACCATCTTCTTAACAACCTACGCTGTCTTCTAGCCATCAACTCCTTGACTAGCCATTTTTCTTTCGGCTTCCTCATGGGCCATTCATACACCCATGTTGACTTGGCATTCTACTACATCTGCAATGCAAGATTTTCTATCTCTGCCCTTATATCAATGAGCTCTTCATCTATTTCTTCTTTTCTCATCAGCTCTGGGTCTTTCCTTCCAGCATATCTATGGCCTTCAATAGCCATCTTGCTGTCTCTGTCTTCCCTCCTGGAAAAACCTGCTGCTTCTGTCACTCTGCACCCCTGAGTGCTTCAGCTTCTTCCTACAGTCCTTTTGACTGTCTTCTTGATTGTTTCCTACTTGCAAAAAATCATCATAGAGTCTCCAGTGCTCTGTCTTCCTTTGCCTTCTCTCTGCCTGAAATATAAAAACTCAGTTCTCTCTCTGATACCAAAACTGATGACGCCTTCGCCCCCTGCCTCGACAAGTCCTGTGCCTGACCTCTCGGTCTAAGGATTATTCACTCACTTACCCTTGATCCGAAGCGGCTCTTTTGATTCCCTGCTAGAATCTCATAATTTCTGATCCACAGGTCCTTCTTCTGTCACGACCTCTCTGCACGTCTGTGACTTTTTCCTTGACAGGAAATTATATTTCAGGTTTCCAAACACTGGAATGCACGACCGCCTTGTCCTTGGAACTCCTGAAGTTTTGAATTCCGAATTGTCGAAATTTAGAATCATGGGTTCCCCTCTTCTGATCAAATCAATGACTCTAAGCCCCTCTTGATCCAACGGCTCAGATCCTTTCGGGATCTATCAATGCAAGAGCCCGACCTCTTGTCAATGGGACTCCCAAATTCCCGATTTCTGAAATCTTGATGGACTCTTCCTTTTGGGATTTTCCCCGAAATCCTGGATTGCTACCACATGTCCTCCCTCAGATGGACGGTCCTCGTCGTTTCACGATTTCGCAACTTGTGACCTCCTGTGACACAACCCTCTGTCAACGCGAATCCCTGATATCCGAAATACCAATGGAATCTCGATCTCTGCCACGTGTCCTCCATGGATGGATGGTCTAGATCGTTTCGAGGCTTCGCCACGTGCAAAGTCAAAATGCTCACCTCTGTGAGTCTCGGTTTCTGAATCCTCGATGTGGGTGATCTCACGACATGCATCCTCCTCAATCAGTAGGTCCAGATCTATTTCATGACTTTCACCATGGAGATTCCCAATCTCTCATCATGAGGACTTCTGAAATCCCGATACCAACTCCTCCTTCAGGATTTTTGCCTCTGTTCATGAAGGCTTAACCCGCATGCAACTCCTGACAGATCCAATTACTGTCGTAAATCCTAAGTAAGATATGATGGCTCACGATCGCTCTCGCTCTATGCACTCTCCTGCTGCTCCCTAGACATGGAAAAACCAACGGTCTAGATCTCTTCAACTGATTCGACAATAGTTGTGCCCCTCCTGAGCTTGTGCGTTCTTCCTAGACTTGGAATAATTCTCTAAGTGTCCAAATACCTCAACCTTTTTTTCTCTGTTTCTGCGACCCCTGCAACTATGAATCTGTGCATAAAAGCACTCACCCTCCTGAGCTTGATGTTCTATGAAACCTTAAGAGGTTTCCACAACTCCTGCACTCCTTGTAGAGTCTCTGTGCACACGAAGGTGCTATCCCTTTTGATCTTTCCTGTAGCTTTGACCCCTAAGGAACTTAGTCTTTTTTCCTTCTCCTTCAGATGGAGAATCTAATGTCCTCCTGACTATCCTTGCTCAAGAAACTTATTGTTGAGTCTTTTAGGGTGTTCAACAACCCTATGAAGATATCTCTCCTTGGAATCTTCTTCAAATCCAGAACTCAAGGAGTTCTTCCTGTGCTCTCAGGCACCTACTCAATGCCCTCCTAGCAGAGTGTTTAGAATCCTCAGTGATTCTAACTTCTGTTGAACTCACAACAAAGTTCTTCTTCAATGCAACCTGTGCATATGCTCAATGCCCACTTGGCAGAGCTCTACAGAACTCATAGTAGAGTTTTTGTCTGCAACTGTGTCTCTCATACACAACCTTGTCTCCAAGGTGTTCAGTAACCTTGAGGTCTTCCTCTGAGCCAATGATTTCAGCTATTGTGCCCTCCTGGCAAGCCTTTGTCTGAACCCGCAGAATTCAGAAATGCATCCCTCTGTGCACGACTATCAGAACCTGCAACATTCTGTCACACCCTCCTGGTGTGAAGCCTCAAAGACCTCTAACCCTAAAATAAAACAACCCCTTCAAATGCATACCTACAACATACATCTACAACATAAATAGAACACACATAGACATTCACACAACACAGACAATATGCAGGAAAAACTACTTCTGTTTGTATTAATAAAAATGTCCCTTTACAAAGGTGTTCTGAGCACGAACTTCAACAGAGTCTCGGCTCCTTCTCTACTCCCTCTGCATACTCTACTCTCTTCTCTCATGCTCTCTATCATAATACAAAGAATATCTCTTGATCTTTTACATGAGGGGGCTCTTTGAGATCTTCCCTCCAATCTACCTACCCTATTCAACTACATTGAATGGGTTGTCTAGTCCAGAATCAGATCTAGATCTCAGCCTTACAAACATTCAAGGCTCCCTACTCTAATGCCTGCGCAAAGGCATGGATCTATGTCTCAACAACCTATAACATTAATTACATTCAATTTCAAATTTGAAATGAGGCTGTGCATCTTCCCATTGAATGTGTGTGTTGATGTGGGTTGGCTGGCTGGTTGGCTGATGTGGAGAGATACTCTTGCATTAGAGAGTAAACTCTTGCTATCTATAGGCACTAAATTGGGAGCAAATTTCTCCCCATTTAGCACCACAAAATGATTACATTTTTTCCAAGAGTCAATGCTAAATCTGGTGCTAATGGCACCCAATTTAGCACCGACTATTCAAACGAAATGGAAAAACCTCTATTGGATATTAAACCTCTATTGGATATGAAACCTCTATTTGATCTTAAACCTTTATTTTATCTTAGACTCCTAGTCTTGTCCATGCTATTCTTGACTTAAATATGCATAATCTTCTCCTAAAGTGAATCCACATCTAGAATAGGGTCGTGAATTGGCAGTGATGTTGTGGACTCTAGATCCAAAGGAATTGAAGCGATCCCTTTGAAAACTAGGGTACATCCTGCCTATTATAGGGGAATGGTTTCATCCACAGACATGCTGCTAATCAAAAATGACTTAATAGGTAGGTTTATAACTACTATTGTTTATAACAGTTAGAGGGAAGGGAGAAAAATGTATAGAGAAAAGAGAAGGGATTTTCAACAGCCTGGAGGAAAAAAATTCTCCCTAGGATGCCAAAAAATGTCAAGAAGCAAAGGGAAACAAGCAAGAGGATCTGATTCTTGATGGAATGAGATATTTCATACTCAATTTATATATCTATACATGTTTCCATTGCATGTCAGGGAACGGAATGACAATGGAAGGAAAGAGAATGCATGGAAAGGAAAGGCATAGAAAGGCACGACAATGCATGGAAAAGCATGGAAATGAAAGATAAGGAATGACATGCCAAGGAAAGGCATGGCATGTCAAGGTAAGGAAATGCATCGAAAGGCACAACAAGGCATGACATGTCAATGTAAGACATGGCATGTCAAGGAAAGGCATCACATAACATGTCAAGGAAAGGCATGGCAGGTCAAGGCAAGTCATGACAAGGAAATAAAAGGGAATGCATGGCAAGGAAAGGTAAGGGAATGAATTGTAAGGAAAGGCAAGGAAAGAGAATTGACAACATGGAAAGGAAAGGGAATGCATGGCAAGGAAAGGGATTGCAAGGCAAGTCATGTTAAGGCACAAAAATGAATGGAAAATCATGGCAAGGATAGAAAATGAATGGTATGTCAAGGCAAGGCATGACATGTCAAGGTAAGGAAATGCAAGGAAATATATGACAAGGCATGGAATTTCAAGGCAAGGCATGGCATGTCAAGGCAAAGCATGTAAATGGAATTCATGGCATGTCAAGGAAAGGCATGTCAATGCAAGGAATTGCATGTCAAGGAAAGGCATCACATGGCATGTCAATGGAAGGCATGAAATGTCAAGTCAAGGCATGGGAAGGAAATGAAATAAATAACATGTCAAGGCGAGGCATGTCAAGTCATAGAAAGGAAATGCATGACATGTGTTGGGTACTTTTGATAGATACTTCTCAGCCTTACTTTTCCTTATTTTTCCATATTTAAACCATTATTATTCTTCATTTCATCACCATTTTTACATCTAAATGTGTAAAATAAGTTGTTTTTTTCATTTCATTTATTTTATGGAATTTAGACAAAAATTAGGCATCAAAGATAAAGTTTTAACAAAAAGTACAAGAAGTTGTAACTTCTAGTAACAAATCCATGGTTTATATACTTATAGGATAGTTGGGAACATTATGAGACATGTGGTATTATCCTTGATGTGCATGGATGTAAAAATACCTATTTTCTTCTAGAAAGAGGCTACACATGCGTGAAGTCAATGTTGGTCAAACTCAACCACTTATGTAGGAAATTACTCTATTTTTGGAAAAAATCATGGTAGATTTGGGATTTCTTGGGTTATCCTCTAATTTTTTGGATCATGAGGATGGATTCGACCCTCCTAGAGTAAATAATGTATCTTAGGATTAATTCTAGTATTTTTTGTTACATACTTTTTGGATAAATACCCCAAGACATGGATGGAAAAACATCTTTATTTTTCATTTATAAAATTTCAAAGTTGGAGCTTTTGGATCAGACTAGTGAAAATTTCATCAATGTTCATAATGTATTATCATTGAGCTTCAATTTATAAAATTTTCACCTAAGTCTATGTGATTAAAATATTTTATTTTGTTTAATTATTTTATGTTTTGTTATTAATAAAAAATAATAAAAAATTATGCCCAACATTAAAATGCAAACAATATAAAAATAATGAAGCTAACAAAGTTGCTTATTCAAATTATTGTGAGATACACGCATTAATATTTTATTAACTTTTGTGTCTTCATGAACATATGTTGATACAAAATAAATAGGAAGAAGCATCCAAGTAATCCTATTTTTTTCTTCCAACAATTCATACGATATCTTGAACACTTTAAGGATATTGCAATAGGGAATTTGTATTGACACAAATAATAATTAACCATTTCAAAGTTTAGGCCATAAGAATCATAATTTTTTAAACATGGATTACAAATAATTTTGAAAATTTAGAAGTCTTGGTCATTAACATCATTGTATACAACAATGTCATTTGGTGTATGATTGTCAATGTTCATATGAAATTTCAAGTAGTTAATATTATCATCATCCTCATATTGACCTTCATATCTTCATCATCATTGGAATTTGACTGTAGATCATCCATATTGTTACCAAATGTATTTGGATCATCATTTGCTATACCATCCATATTGTTGTCTTCCATAACATCATCTAACTCTGGAATTTTGTCTTCTTGTGGCTGAACATAACCATCTTCAACATCATCATGGATGTCAATTTATTCGATGTTCTCTAATCCATCTCTCTCATTTTGTTGGTCATCATTGTTTTTCTCAATATCCACTAATGCATCGTCAAATACATGCCTTAATCTTGGATCATAATGTATGACAAACATCCATTTCGGGTCCAGAATATCTTCATAGAAAAATACCTCCACATGAATGAGTACATACATATATTAGATGTATGTTATAACAATTTTATTGATTAATAAACACATGTATATATTCACAATAAAGAATGTATTAATAGATTATTGATCACTACCGCTTCTTGTTTGAGTTAAAGAAATACCTACTCACAATGAATTGGTAGAACATAAGGCTCCTTATCCTCTGGTAGGAACCTTGATGAATCTATAGAAAAACACTATGGGTATTATGTCTTCGTGTCCTCTCAAATTCTTCATAGCATATATACTTAAAAATACAACATTTTTAAAGGCGCAACAATCCAACTCAATAATTTCTTGTATTTTCCCAACATATTGTAGATTTCCTTCAATAATATTTTTATCTTTTGATCTTGATCGACATGATTACTTGAAGTCAACCATGATGCTACAATCAAAGGATCGTGTCATTAAATCTACACGTTCTACATGATAATTTTGACCATATGCCCATATTGTTGGATATTTCCTTGCCCGTGAAAGACCATTTATTTAAGTTAAAAAAAATATAATGACGAATTATATAATAGTTAATAGTGTCAAAATTGTAAGGAAACAACATTTTGAAAAATTCCAACCGTACCTTTCATCCACATCCTATAGACATGTTGATTTCATCTTCTGTTATGTTTGAATCTATACCTGCATATTCTATTTGATTTTGAATTTGTTCAGTAACCCATTTTTGTGTGAAATATTTTCCCCATTCCCCTTACAGATCAATAGGAAATGGGGTATTCCTTTGGTTAGATCTCTTAAATTGTCTTCTTACTTCTAACACTTCTTCTCTCTTTTTATCATACAAATCAATCCATTTTTTCATAAATTCCATGTGGTACAAAATGAACTTGTAGAGTATAGCACTTTTGTCTACTCCTATTACATGCGAACATGTTTAATTCAAACTCCAAAGGACATTTTGTTAATTTGACAAATAAATTATAGAGTAAATTAATGTTTGCAGTAAAAACAACCATAATGATAATGAATTTACTTACTAATTTTTACATGAACACCATTATATTGTGTTTTTTCTCCATCAATAATATTTGATGCTCATTCTTCAACTCAGAAGAATGGCCCATATTCAAAATCATTACCAAGGAATTCACATAGGAATAAAATGCTTCATTCAATACATACCCTTCAACCATGCAACCCTCTGGATGTGCCTTTTGTTGGACATATCTTTTCATATTTTTCATATACCTCTCAAATAAAAGCATCCACCTCATTGATACGACACCCACAAACTCAATGTCATCGACTAGGTGTATAATTAAATGGACTTGTAGGTCCATGAAACTTGTAGGGATCTCCTTCTCAAATACACATACAATTTCTGCAATTTCCTTCTTCCATTTTGGCACTTCACATTCGTGGATTTCCTTGGATGTCACCCACCTAATATAAGAAAAGTAAATTAGTATGAACCTTTAGGAAAAAATTAAAAAGAAATACAATATCTCTATGTCTCTCACACATGAAGATTCCATACCACATACCTTGCAAATGTTAACAATTGACTTATGGAATTCCTCAAGTCAATGGTAAGACATGAATCCCCCCTAATTGCCAATGGAATGATATGTTTTCAAACACATTTATGAAAGGTGATTAGTTATTTTTGTCACACAATAGAATATCAAAATATATTTAGTACCTAATAAATTTTACCAATAAAAGATAAATGATGATATATAATACCTTCATAAAATTATGAAAATCATGGGTTTTAAATCCTGTGATATGTCCATCAACTATAAAAGATTTAACCAATGATGACCCATAGCTAGCAGGTGTCCTTATTTAATGTATGAATTCTTTTAGTTAGTCTAGCTCTTTCTTTTTCAAAATCCAAGGAGCTTATACATATGTTTCAATTTCCCTATTTGGCCACAAATGTTTTCTATCAAATTTTATATGTGTCTCCTCGAAGACAAATTGTCCTTCTCTTTTCCTGATATATGTCGAAATATTGAATCTGAGACATTTTTGAAGATGTGCATAGGATCTAATAGGTGATATATTAATAGATCCTTCTAGTAAGGGAGCTCATAAAATATGGATTTTATTTTTATCCCTTCTAGCATCTTAATTACAACATGTTTTGAATCTTCAATAGAATCATCCACATCAAAAAAATCCTACCAATCTTTCATTTTAACATCTTGATACTTCTTAAGCCAATTAGTTGGACCCATAATCATAGGAAGGCCTATGTTTTCAACTTTTCCATCAAATTGATTCTTATGGAAAAGTTCTTGTAGGATACTTGATGCTTCTAGGATAAAGTTCTTGGCTTAAAGTATCCTGGATCATTGAATTCCATCCTAGAGGTATATGATCATTTATCATATGATAAATCTAACAAAAATATGTGTCAATATACCAACTCGGAAGATGAGGAATTGATGAAAACAAGTAACAGAACAAGAACCGGTTTAAAGATGCATAATTTTCTTAAAGGCTAGGGGAAGGTGGACTACATAACCTATGAGAATGAAGGTGACATAAATGATGAATTTCCCCTAGGTTTGAGATCAATTTACAAAGAGACATTTGACTGTCGACTATATTGTGCTTGGCCTGGTGATCAACAACTTCCTAGAGTGTACAAGCTGTTTCAATTTTGGGGTTACAACTACATTATATGATTGTCCAACATTCATGGAGAAAATGTTTGCCTCTTTATTGTAAAAAATGTACATGTGGGATATAAACATAGAAATAGTGCACAAAAAACCATTAAGATATTAATTCCATATTATAGTGGTGAATGGAGAAGGCTAGCATAATATAAGACTAGCATGTCAACATATGGTCTAAATTTGAATATGTATACACATCGTCTCCAATTGAAAAGTGGAAAAGAAATCAATAGATTCCATCTTATATATTTATATATATGGACATGCATACACACACAAAAATATTACAGGATTTATAAATAGTAGTAAGGGAAGAGACCCTACTATAAGGTCGAATTGTCAATTTGTTGAGGTTATAAATGATAAAGATGGGGATATGGAAAGAGTGGTTGATACATTGATAATGGTTGAGCCTATTATGGACCTTACCATTGGGGATGGGTTATTTATTTATTACCCCTTCTTAAAACACACTCCTGCATGAAAGAAAAGGGAAGAACAAGGTCTCCCTAAATATGTTCTTAAGGGAAGAAAATCAAAGAATAATAAATGAGGGTGGATTTCTTTTTTATAAACTATGTTGTCAAAATTGCGTTTTATTAAAATCATTGTATAAATAAAGAATTCTATCAAATAATGTTCCATTATTAAATTGATGTATATATGTTCATACCTTTTATATTTTAATTTGTTAAGCCATATTTGATTATATTTGTTTGAAATTGATACATTTATGATTTATCCAATTATTGCCAAACATTAAATAATGGTTGTGTTTGGTGATAGGTAGAATATGATGATGAAAGTATGGTTACTAATACCCAATATCCATCCGGGCTATTAATATTTGGAAGAGATGATCCAAACCATCCTTTAAACCATACCAAGGTGAAAAGAGCATATTTAAAGAGAATTCTACCACCTGAGAAATTTGAACAACTGATGAGATTAACATATGCCGATGACATGCCACCTAGCCTTACTAATGATGATCATGATAGTAAAAATGAAGTGTATGAAGAAGGATTCAATAAAAATTATTACAACTTTCTTTGCGGATGGAAACAATGATGAAAAAATGATCATATTGATGACAATAACGATGACAACATGGGTAATTGCCACCAACGTAATTTTGATGATAACAACCTAAAAGACTCCATCAAGCAAGAAACAAGGACACTTGTGTTCAAATCAGGTGCAAGTAGAACCTAAAAACTGACATGCACATTAACATTATTACAGATCAAGTCACTATTTGGTTGATGAGACAAAGGATTCACCACCCTACTTAAGTGAGTTGAAATATATTCCTTACAATGCATTGTCAATTGGTTTACATAATTCGTTTATGAATATTCCTTATATAGATTGACATCATAAGTAAAATGTTTAATTGATCTAATCTTTGGAAATCTTACACGGCACTAGAGGTGCGTCAGTTGTTGGTTGAGTTGGGGATTGAATATAAGTAAATTCATTCACTTAAAAATGATTGCATTTTATACATAGATGAATATCAAGACAAACTATAATTCTTTGTATGGAAAGAGAATATATAGTGTAAAAATGTACAAGGTCTTATAGTTCCAAAGAAGGTTTTACTTCACATGCCAATTATATCTAGAGTTCAACGAATGTTTCATTGAAATTCACTTGCACAATTGATGGTTTGGAATGCAAAGAATAGGAGTAAATATGGATTCTATCACTAATGATCCTTTGGTGACCTTACACACCTTATCTATAAATATGGATATACAACCTTCACTTTCCAACTGTCCCGTTGAAATTATATTTTACCTTATATTTGGAACATATCTTACCTCTTTCAACAACCATTTGTTTCCATTGCTTTGGTTTATTTTTACCTTTCCCATTCCAACAATTTTTCATGGTGCATCATCACACAAATGAACTTGTCCAAAATCACCTTGAACATAATCTAGAAAATGTTTCCTATGGGGTGTGGCATGAAATGAAGCCCCTGAATCTACTACCCAAGACTCAGAAATATTATCTATAGAAAGAATCAAAGAATCTTGTAACACATCACCTGTTACATTTGCTTCCTGATTTTTCTCCTACTGTCCATCTCTCTTCTTCTTTGGAGCTCTGTAGTATTTCTTCAGATGTCCTTTCTTACCACAATTCAAGCACTCTATCTTTCCAAATATGGATTTAGATTTTCCCTTCCTATAATTCTCGCGGATACCTGAGCCCTTTCCTCTATCCTTTTGTCTTCCCTTGTTCTCCATGTTTAATTCATTACCTGATGATGCAAACCCCCTACCTCTACCTCGGTAGGGTCCGTTGACCTCCCGGTCAAGGATCATTCAAATTCCCCTTGAGCCGAAATGGCTCTTTGATTCCTTGTTGGAATCCCACGAACAAATCCACAGGTCCTTGTTATGAGACTCAACCCACATGAATAAGCACCAGGTGCAAGCCTCCTCCATGTGACCACTACCCTGTGACCACTCGCCTATCCAAAGGCATTTCATGATTCGCAAATCAGGTAATTTCATGCGAGCCAACCTTGACTCCCTAATCCTTGAAATTTCGACATAAGAGCCTAGCACTTGCTAGCTCCTCCCTTAGCCTCCATCCATCTGACCCTTCACCATCACTTGGGGTCAACCTCCCAAGCACGTTGGGGCTTCATGTTTTGTGAAGTTGGAACTCAATCCAATGCTTTCCCCTTGAAAGTCCAATCCTCAAACTTCCAAAATTCTCCCGCATAAGATCAACGACTCCTGATGCTCCAAGATCCAACGGTCCAAATATCCCTTTGCCTGATATATGAATCGTGATGGTTCTTTTCTACAGATCAACGATCCATATTCTTCCACAATCAATGGTCAAGATTGTGTCGGGATTTCATGTATCATAACTTTTGGGTAGTTGGTTCTCCACACTCCCAATTCCCGAAATGTTGATACTTTAGATCGATAGCCCGCAGCCTGCCTCGATCCAATGACCCAGATCCTTTCCTTCTCATATTGGGACTTCATGTTTCATGAAGTCGAAAGACTTCTCAACTCTAGTGTTCTGATCCTCGATTTCCCGATGTGCGTGGATGTCCTCCACCTGTCACCCTGGATCCAGCGGTCCAGAATGATTTCGTGATTTCAGATTTTGCGAGTTTTCACCTCTGCTCCTTTCAAATCTCCCAATGTCTGATTCCTTGAACACCTGGATCTGTTGCCACTTGTCTTCCTCCAATGATGGACTATTCTGATCCTTTCGTAACTTTGGGACTTTGACGAGTCCACTCTCCTATATGCTTCTGAGGGTTAAAACTTGTGCACCTTTAGCTGGATCCAACGGTTGTTGGTCCTAATACCTAGATTCGACAGTAGGGATATGTTTCCTCTTGCGTTGGATTTCCATTGTCTAGATGTGGATTCCAATGGTCCAGATATTCCCTCTACTCGATCCAATGACATTTGTGCTCCTCCTCCTAAGATTTTTACCTTTCTTCCCAGATTTGAAATATCCTGACGCTTCAAAGGCCTCAACTTTTTCTTCCTCTACGAACCCTGATGTCTTTGGTTCTCACCTGCATTCTAAAAACTCTCTCCTTCCTGATCTTTGTCTAAGGCTTGGAATTTGAAGAGTCTCAGGCTGTTGTTCCATTCTATTGTTATTTTGTATGCAAAGGTATTGTTCCTCCCGAGCTTACAAACTTTCTCATTTCTAAGGGACTTGACTCTCTGTTTCCTTAGAAGACTTCTGGTGCTCCTCCTGGCACACTTTGCTCTCGACCTATTGATTTTTGGAACTTGAAACAAGTTCACTCTGTGCGTTCTCCTTGTGCTTCAACTAGCCTTCAGATGATGGTCTCTCAACATTTCATTCGAGTGTTGATCTAGTGCATTCCTTGCAGAGGTCTTCCTCCAGAGTGTTTAGCAACTCTGTCTCCTTTCTCTCCTTGAAAGGATATAAGAACCCTCCTTGTGACTTCTTCTCAAGAATGACTTGATGAGCCTACAGAGTATTCAAAAACTCTACAAGTGTCTTCATCTGACACTACCCTTATCTATGAACTTGAAATAGAGTTCCTTGGTGCACTCCTTGCACTCACTCGATGCCCTCTTGGTAGAGCTTCACAGAACCTTCAATGGTTCTGTCTTCTCTCTGTGCTCTTATTTTCACCGTCTTACCTCCAAGGTGTTGAGCAACCTTAAGTCTTCTCCTTTGAGTTTATGATTCCTTTGGTGTGCCCTCCTGGCACGTCCTTTCCTGAATTCCATAGAACTCAGATGTGCACTCTTTTCACTGGCTCACAGAGTCCTTAGTACTCTATCATTCAACCCCTTGAATTAAGCCACAAAGAACCTAGAATGAAATCAGAAAACTCTCATATAGAGAATTCTTTCTATCCCCGCATATGGAACCTATCACATACATCTACAACATATGCATATAAACACATAAAATACATTCATTCAAAATACACATAAACACATAAATATTCTCATGCAGGAAAAACTGTTCTTTGTATTAATCTCAGAATGCCTGCTTACAATGTGTATAAAGCTTGGATTGCAACAGAGTCTTAGCTCTCCTCTCTTCTCTCCATTCTATATTCTCTATTCTATCTCTGCCTAATAATTCCTAATGAATATAGATACAAAGATCTTTTTACAAAAGGGGGCTCCTCGAGCTCTTCCCTCCATCTCACCTACTCTCATTAATTACAATGAATGGATATTCAATGGTTGTCTAGTCCGAATCAGATCTAGATATTTATCCTGTCAACCATTAAAGGCAACATCATCTCTTGACTGCACAACGACGTGGATTTTTTCTCTTCCATCCTTACAAACATTAAATTGCATTCAATCACAATTTGAAATTTGAAATCGAGAGGGTTGATGTCTCTCTTCTCCTTGAATGCGTGCTTTGATGTTCTGTCTAGCTAGCGCATTGCTAGGTTGGAGTGATGCTCCTACATCATACTCCACTACTGCAAAAAATTCATGAGCCCCTTCTCATGAGCTTCCCATCTCTGTTGAAATCCACCTGGATCCCAAACTATTCTTTGGAGCTGTCCATCTTCTCCACTGCTTTGTTGTTATTGTTGCTTCTTCCTTGCTTCTCTTGCAGGCTTCCTTATGTTCAACTTCTTCCTGCTGATAGATTATTGCACTGACCTCAACATCAGCTTCCACATCTCTTCAATCTCTCTGTCCATCGGCTCCAATGGATGAATTTTCTTTTGCAGTCTTCTCTCCTTCACTTCCTTCATTGTAATGGGTGGATCAATTCTATCTTCCTTGTTGTTTTCATCTTCTCTTGTGGCACTAAGTCACCACTCTATTGAAGACTCCAATTCTATAGTTTCTTCTTGATTGACTTGTTGCTCATTCACTTCCTTTTCCAAACTAGCTCTGTCATTTCTCCTACTGGTTCAACTCCAGCTTTCCCCATCTTCTCCCCAAACTAGAATTCTGATTCATTTTTTATTGCAGGTCTCAATGATGCAGTCATCATCTTCTATTCAGTTTCTTGGTTGAACATTTCAAACAATTTTGTTGAATGATCTTCTCCTAAAATCTGCATGACTGTCTTCTCATGGCAGTCATCTACTGGCTCTGGATTGTTCAACCAATCCTCCAACATCTCCAATTCCTTCTCCCATGGAGCGATCATCTTATCTACATGCTCTTCTTCTGCTAGGGAATATATCATCATCTACTCCATTTCTTCTTTCTCTTCGACAGTCACTACTGGTTTTCCTTCTTCTATTGTTGCATCTACAACATAGTCTCTGGCCTCAACCAGGCTATTTGGTAGGAATAAATAAATTCCCCCAATGACCAGAATACTCCTCTAATCCTCCTCTAGCAGCATTCCTTATTGATATGAACTCTCAGCTGAGTTCATCTTCTCTCCCTTGCCCACTTGACAATCTAGTATTTCTGCCATGTCCATATGGCAGTCTATGAGATCCTCTAATGATCCCATCTCATTGCCCACCTAGAAATATAAACTTTCTTCACTGATCACCTGGTAGTTTATGACATCTCTGTTTGATCTCTTCTCCTCGTCATCATTGAGACTCATCCCAGTTTCTAGCTCATAGGTGTGAACCATCTCCTCTTCACCTCTGAGGCTTTCAACATACTTCAACCATACTCTCAAAAAAATTTGCTGTCATTTGGCCAACAATTTTCTAACAGGCCACTTCACCTTCTTCTTCATGGGCCACTCATATACCCAATGCATTTTTGCATCCTGCTGCATTTTAAATGAAAGCTTCTCCATCTATGCTCTTATCTCATTGAGCTCTTTGTCTATCTCAACCTTGCTTTTCTACTGGTGGCCTTTTCTTTGACCACTCCTTTAGCCTTCAGTAGCCATCCTCCTCTTCTCCACTTGAAATCTACAGATGAAAATTCTCTCTTTGATACCACCTGGCGTGTATCATAGTATTTTAATTATCTAGTATCTTCTACAAAAATTTAAAATCTGTGCTCTGATACCACCTGATGGTATCAGAGTATCTCCTGTCATCGTCTTTCCCTTTTCCTACTCCCTGCAAGAAAAATTTCATCTACTGGTACTACTCGATGTAGTCAAACCATCTCCTTCATTTCCTTTGCCTAAAGCCTACAGGCGAAGATCAATCTCTAAGAAATTTGAAATCGAGAGGGTTGATGCCTCTCTTCTCCTTGAATGTGTGCTTCGATTTTGTGTCTGGCAGGCACATTTCTGGGTTAGAGCGATGCTCCTGCATCATACTCTACTACTGTGAAAAATTCATGAATCCCTGCTCATGAGCTTTCCAGCTCTGTTGAAATCCACCTGGATCCCAAACTATTCTTTGGAGCTGTCCATTTGCTCCACTGCTTTGTTGTTGTTGTTTCTTCTTCCCTGATTCTCTTGTAGGCTTCCTTCTGTTCAGCTTCTTCCTGCTGATAGATTCTTGTATTGATCTCAACATCATCTTCCACATCTCTTCAATCACTCTATCCAAATACTCCAATGGCTGGCTTTTATTTTGCAGTCTTCTCTGCTACACTTCCTTCATTGTAATGGGTGGATCAACTCGATCCTCCTTGTTTTTTTCATCTTCCCTTGTTGCACTAAATCGCCACTCTACTGTAGAATCCAATTCTAAAGTCTCTTCTTGACTGACTTCCTTCTTAGTCACTTCCTTTGACAGACTAGCTTCTGTCATTTCTCCTGCTAGTTCCACTCCATCTTTCCCCAGCTGCTCCCGAGACTGGAATTATGATTCATCTTTTGTTGTAGGCCTCAGTGCTACAGTCATCATCTGTTGTTCATTTTCCTAGATGAAAATTTCAAGAAATTCTATTGAATGCTCTTCTCCCACAATCTACATGACTGTTTGCTCATGGCAGTCATCTACTGGCTCTGGATTGTTCAGCGAATCCTCCAGCATATCCAAATCCTTCTCCCATGGAGTGAGAATCTTATCTGCATTCTCTTCTTCTACTAGGGAAGATATCATCATCTGCTCCATTTATTCTTTCTCTTCGAGAATCATTATTAGATGTCCTTCTTCTATTGTTGCATCTACAACACAGTCTCTGGCCTCAACTAGATTGTTTGGTAGGAATATCTGAATTCCCCCAATGACCAAAATACTCCTCTAATCCTCCTCTATCAACATTCCTTGCTGATATGAACTCTCAGCTGAGTTCATCTTCTCTCCCTTTCCCACCTCAAAATGTGGGATTTCTTCCCTACCCATCTGACAGTCTATAAGAGCCTCCAATGATCGCATCTCATTGCCCCCCTAGAAATATGAAATTTCTTCACTTCTCACCTGGTATTTTATGAGATATCTGCTTAATCTCTTCTCCTCATCATCATTGAGACTCTTCCCAGTTTTTGGCTCACATATGTGAACCATCTCCTCTTCACCTCTGAGGCTTTCAACATACTTCAGCCATATTCTCAACATCTTTTTTTGTCCTCTGGACAACAATTTTCTAACTGGCTACTTCACCTTCTTCTTCATGGGCCACTCATATACCCAATGCATTTTTGCATCCTGCTGCATTTTAAATGCAAGCTTCTCCATCTTTTCTCTTATCTCATTGAGCTCTTTGTCTATCTCAGCCTTGCTTTTCTGCTGGCGGCCTTTTCTTTGACCACTCCTTTGGCCTTCAGTAGCCATCCTCCTCTTCTCCACCTGAAATCTACAGATGAAAAATCTCTCTTTGATACCACCTGATGTAGACCCCATACCTCTACCTCGGCAAGGTCCGTTGACCTCCTGGTTAAGGATCGTTCAAATTCTTCTTGAGTTGAAATGGCTCTTTGATTCCCTACTGGAATCCTACGAAAAAATCCACATGTCCTTGTTATGAGACTCAGACCATACAAATAAGCACCAAGTGGAAGCCTCCTCCATGTGACCACTACCCTATGACCACTCGCCTATCCAAAGGCATTTCACGATTCAAAAATCGGGCAATTTCATGCGAGCCAACCTTGACTCCGTGATCCATGAAATTTTGACATAAGATCCTAGCACTTGCTAGCATCTCCCTTAGCCTCCATCCATGTGACCCTTCACCACGACCTGGGGTCAACCTCCCGAGCACATCGGGGCTTTGTGTTTCACAAAGTCAGAAATCAATCCAATGCTTGCCTCTTGAAATCCTGATCCCTGAACTTCCTAAATTCTCTCACGTCAGATCAACGAATCTTGACGCTCCAAGATCCTATGGTCCATATCTCCCTTCGCTCGATATTTGAATCGTGATGTTTCTTCGCTACAGATCAAAAATCCATATTCTTCCACAATCAACGGTCAATATTGCATTGGGATTTCATGTATCGCGACCTCCGGGTAGTTGGTTCTCCAGAATCCCGATTCATGAAATGTCGATACTTCAGATAGACGGCCTACAACCTGCCTTGATCCAACGACCCAGATCCTTTCCTTCTCGTATTGGGACTTTGCATTTCGTGAATTCAAAAAAATTCTCAACTTTGGTCTTTCAATCCACGATATCCTGATGTGCATGGATGTCCTCCACCTGTCACCCCGAATCCAACGGTCCAGAATGACTTTCACGAGTTTTCACTTCTGCAACTTTCAAAACTCTCAATGTCTGATTCCATGAACACCCAAATTTTCTACCACCTGTCTGCCTCCGATGATGGATGGTTCTGATCCTTTCAGAACTTTGGGACTTTGACGATTCCACTCTCCTGTACACTTCCAAGGGTTAAACCTCATGCACCTTCAACTGGATCCAACGACTGTTGGTCCTAGCACTGAGATCCAACGGCAGGGATCTATTTTTTCCTGTGCTGGATTCTCATAGTCTGGACATGGATTCCAATGGTCCAAATCTTCCCTCTCCTTGATCCAATGACAACTATTCTCCTTCTTCTGATCTTTTCACCTTTCTTCCCAGACTTGAAAGATATCGACGCTTCAAAGGCATCGACCTTTTATTCCTCTGCAAGCCCTGACATCTTTGGGTATCGCTTGTGTTTTGAAACACTCTCCTTCCTGAGCTTTGTCTGAGGCTTAGACTTCGAGTAGTCTTAGGATGTTGTTCCTTTATATTGGGATTTTGTACGCAAAGTTACTATTCTCCTGAGCTTATGAATTTTCTCAGTTATAAAGGACTCAAATCTCTGCTTCCTTAGAAGACTTTTGGTGCTCCTCCTAGCACACTTTACGCTCGACCTCCTAAGTTTTGGAGCTTGAAACAAGTTCACTCTACGCATTCTCCTTGCGATCCAATTATTATTTAGATGACTGTCTCTCAACACTTTATTTGAGTGTTGATATGGTGAATTCCTTTCACAGGTCTTCCTCCAGAGTGTTTAGAAAATTTGTCTCCTTTCTCTCCTTGAAAGGATATAAGCACCCTCCTAGTGACTTTTGCTCAATCACACCTTGTTGAGCCTATAGAGTATTCAACAACTATGTAAGTGTCTTCCTCTGACACTTATCTTATCTATGAACTCAAAATAGAGTTCCTTGGTGCACTCCTTGCAATCGCTCGTTGCCCTCCTGGCAGAGCTTCACAGAAGCTTCAATAGTTCTATCTTTTCTTTTTTCCCTTCTCTACATAGTCTTACCTCCAAGGTGTTCAACAACCTTGAGCCTTCTCCTTTGATTTTATGATTCCTCTGGTGCGCCCTCCTGTCACATCCTTTCCTGAACTCCACAGAACTCAGATGTGCACTTTTTGCACTATCTCACAGAGTCCTCAGTACTCTGTCATGCAACCCGTTGAATTAAGCCACAAAGAACCCAGACCAAAATCAGAAAACTATAATATAGAGAATTATTTCTATCCCTGCAGATGGAACCTATCACATACATCTACAACATATGCATATAAAGACATAAAATACATTCATTCAAAATACACATAAACACATAAAGATTCTCATGCAGGAAAAATTGTTCTTTGTATTAATCTCATAATGTTTGTTTACAATGTGTACAAATCTTGGACTGCAACAAAGTATTGGCTCTCCTCTCTTCTCTCCAATCTATATGATGCAGGAGCATCGTTGCAACCCAAGAATGTGCTAGCTAGACACAACATCAAAGCGCACATTCAAGGAGAAGAGAGGCATAAACCCTCTTGATTTCATATTTCAAATTGTAATTGAATGCAATTTAATGTTTGTAATGCTGGAAGAGCCAAAATCCATGTAGTTGTGAAGTTAAGAGATGCTGTCACCTTTAATGGTTATCAGGATGAAGTTCTATATCCAATTCAGACTAGGCAACCATTGAATATCCATTCAATGTAATTAATGAGAGTAGGTGAGATGGAGGGAAGAGCTCGAGGATCCCCCTTTTGTAAAAAGATCTTTGTATCTAGATTCATTAGGAATTATTAGGTAGAGATAGAATAAAGAAGATAGATTGGAGAGAAGAGAGGAGAGTCGAGACTCTGTTGCAGTCCAAGCTTTGTTCACATTGTAAACATGCATTTTGATATTAATACAAAGATAATTTTTTCCTTCATGAGAATATTTATGTGTTTATGTGTATTTTGAATGAATGTATTTTATGTGTTTATATGCATATGTTGTATATGTATGTGATTGGTTCCATCTACAGGGATAGAAAGAATTCTCTATTTGAGAGTTTTTTTATTTGAGTCTGGGTTCTTTGTGGCTTAATTCAAGGGGTTGCATGACAGAGTACTGAGGACTCTGTGATCCAAAGAAAAGAGTGCACATCTGAGTTCTATGGAATTCAGGCAAGGATGTGCCAGGAGGGTGCACCATAGGAATCATAAGCTCAAAGGAGAAGCCTGAAGGTTGTTGAACACCTTGGAGGTAGGACTATGCAGAGAAGGGCACATAGAGAAGACATGACTACTGAAGGTTCTGTGAAGCTCTGCCAAGAGGGCATCGAGCGAGTGCAAGGAGTGCACCAAGGAACTCTATTTTGAGTTCAGAGATAAGGGAAGTGTTGGAGGAAGACACTTACAAAGTTGTTGAATACTCTATAGGCTCAGCAAGGCGTTCTTGAGAAGAAGTCACCAGGAGGGTGTTTATATCCTTTCAAGGAGAGAAAGGAGACAAAGTTTCTAAACACTCTAGAGGAATACCTATGTAAGGAATGCACCAGATCAACACTCAGATGAAGTGTTGAGAGACAATCATCTGAAGGCTAGTTGAAGCGCAAGAAGAATGCGTAGAGTGAACTTGTTTCAAGTTCCAAAACTTAGGAGGTCGAGCACAAAGTGTGCCAGGAGGAGCACCAGAAGTCTTCTAAGGAAGAAGAGAGTCGAGTCCCTTAGAACTAATAAAGTTTGTAAGGTCAGGAGGAATATTACCTTTGCATACACAATCCCAACAGAAAGGAACAACATCCTGAGACTCTTCAAAGTCCAAGCCTCATACAAATCTTAGGAAGGAGAGAATTTTTAGAATGTAGGTGAGACTCAAAGATGTCAGGGCTCACAGAGGAAGAAAAGGTCAAGGCCTTTGAAGTGTCGAGATCTTTCAAGTCTGGGAAGAAAGATGAAAAGCTCAGGAGGAGGAGCACAACTGCCGTTGGATCGCACAAAGGGAAGATCTGGACCACTGGAATCCACATCCAGACAATGAGAAGCCAATGCAGAAGGAAACAGATCCATACCATTAGATCTGCATTCTAGGACAAACAACTGTTGGATCCAGCTGAAGGTGTACGAGGTTTAACCCTAAGAAGCATACATGAGAGTGGACTCATCAAAGTCCCAAATTTCTGAAAGGATCAAAACCATCCATCGTCAGAGGCAGACAGGTGGCAGTAGATACGGGTGTTTGTGGAATTGGACATCGAGATATTTGAAAGGAGAAGAGGTGAAAACTCATGAAATCTGAAATAGTGAAATCATTCTGAACCGTTGAATCCAGGGTGACAGGTGGAGGACATCCATGCACATCAAAAAATTGAGGATCGAAATACCATAGTTGATAAGTATTTCAACTTTGTGAAACATGAAGTCTCGATATGAGAAGGAAAGGATCTGGTTCATTGGATCAAGGCAGGATGTGGGCCATTGATCTGAAGAATCGACATTTCAGGAATCGAGAGTGTGGAGACACAACTACTTGAAAGTCACAATACATGAAATCCTGATGCAATCTTGACCGTTGATCGTGGAAGAATCTGAACCATTGATCCGTAGTGAAGAAACATCACAAATCAGATATCGGGTGAAGGGAGATCTGGAACGTCGGATCTTGGAGCGTCAGGAGCCGTTGATATGACGCAAGAGAATTTCAGAAGTTCGGGGATCGAGATTTCGAGGGGAAAGCATTGGATTTAGTTATGACTTCGCAAAATGCGACGTCTCGACGTGCTTGGGAGGTTGACCCCAGGTCATGGTGAAGGGTCACATGGACAAAGGCTAAGGGATGAGCTAGCAAGTGCTAGGCTCTTATTTCGAAATTTCGAGGATCAGGAAGCCAAGGTTGGATCACATGAAATTACTCGATTTGTGAATCATGAAATGCCTTTGGATAGGTGAGTGGTCACAGGGCAGTGGTCACATGGAGGAGGCTTGTGCCTGGTGCTTATTCGCACGATCTGAGTCTCATAACAAGGACCTGTGGATTTGTTCATGGGATTCCACCAAGGAATCAAAGAGCCATTTAGGCTCAAGGGTAATTTGAATGATCCTTGACTGGGAGGTCAACAGACCCTATCGAGGCAGAGGTAGGGGGTCTTCATCACCTAATTTCTCACCTATGCTTTTCTGTCCCATTTCCTCGATAAGGATAACACCAACAAAATCATCAAATTTTAAATTGTTTGAACCAGAGACAAAGTTACTTACAACCATGACCAAGTTGTTCCATATTTCTAGAATTGAGCACAAGATTAGAAGAGCCCCAACCTCATCATCAAAGTCCACTTTTACAAAAATTAGTTGATTAGTAACTGTATTAAATTCATTTAAATGATCTGCAACAAACCCACCTTCTGACATCTTCATATTAAATAATATCTTCATTAGAAATACCTTATTGGACGTCGAGGGTTTTTCATGTAGTTTAGCCAATGCATCCATTAGCTCCTTCGTTATCTTTTCTTTTGAAATATTGAAAGCCACCGATGCTATCAGGCTCAACTGTATCGTTCCTAGTGACTTTCTGTCAAGAACCTCCCATTCTTCGTCCTTCATGTTCCTCAACTTCTTTTCTATTCCACCCAATGGTAGGAATAGATCCTTATGATATAAATAATCTTCCATTTGCATCTTCCATAACCGGTAGTTTTGGCCGTTAAATTTCTCAACCCTAAACTTTCCATATTTCGTCATTTCTCCCACTCAAACTAGGAACCCTCTTTTCCTACGAGTTACCTTTTGATCAGATACTAGTTGTTATAAAAATAGGATCGCAGAGCAATAACATAAAACAAATGTGGAAATAAAACATATAAGATACACAATACAATAGAGACATAGATATATGTGGTTCACCCTGTGTGGGCTACGTCCACCAGAGAAATTGCTAGGTCCTTGCTTTATTATTATCCAACAAATGAAGGGATACAACCTACAACATGCCCGTTGTAACTTCCTCTTATTTCTCTCATAATCTCCTCACTCAGAATACAATATTCACAATGATGCATAACTGCAATACATTTCCCTCATAAAATAGGGTTTCCTTCTAGGGAAAAAACCCTAACATAACTTCTAACGGCATATATGCGACCTTATAATGAACGGTCCAGATTTAAAATGAAATTACAATATACATTTACAAGGAAAAATTTCCTTTGGGGGCTTCGCCCTCGAACCCGAAAGGGGGGGTTGCGCCCCCCTCCACTCCCCCGCATAGAGGAGTGTACATTCTTCCAGGGTGTAAAGTATTCATGGGGTATAAACACGGCTGAAAACAAAGACCTTTGAATTAGGAAGATAATCAAGCTCCACAACCAACAATAATATACAACAATGAAATTAGTCACATAACACCTATGCACCAAGAGAATATTTTTGATATTATCTTGTTAATACACTCTCTTTCCATGGCCCATGCGAGGGGCCCCATATCATCATCACTATTTCAAGTGAATAGAAGACTAGTAAGAGGTCATGTGTGGTGGTATGAGTAGTTATGATTATCCTTGAAGGCCTAAAATAATCCTATAGGGCCTAACATAATTGTTTCCTCCTATGACCATGTATATAGCCTCACGGGCCATGTTTCGATTGTCAAAAAATCCAATTTTCATTATGTAAGTTGTAGGTTAGAGATAACAACTCCCTCTAAAAATATTTATGTAAATGTTTGTAGTTTAGAGTTATTAGGGCATAGTTGAATCCATAGAATGTTTTTATTTCAAATAATAGATGTTGAAATATGTTCTATGTGATGCATGCAAAATATCCTCTAAGTAGGTCACAATGGACAATGAGTCTCTATAAATAGAAACTCAACCATTCCAAAGAAATAGGGATGCACAAGTGTCTTGATGTTGCATAAGCGTATAGAATGGATTTGTAGAGTTACGATACTTAAGGGATAAAATGTGATGTAAATAAGTAAAGGAACAAAGAGATAATAGATCCAAAAGAGATCAAACACAATGTGACCCATATTTGGCTCAAATATACATATATTCCAATATAAATGGATGAGCTACAATAAATAACAAGGATCGAAGTAATGGAATGAACTTGTTCTTTCTGTAGCTATAATGAAACTATGATAGATATTTGTAGCATGAAATATATCATTACAAAACTTTGTTTAATAATTTTATAAATGGAAAATAGATATGTCTTTCCATCCATGTCTTGGGATATTTATACAAAAAGTATGTAACCAAAAATACTAGAATTAATCCTAAGATCCATTATTTACTCTACGAGGGTTGAATTCATCCTCATAATACACAAAATTAGAGGAAATCCAAAGAAATACCAAATCTACCTCGATTTTTGCCAAAAATAGGGGATTTTCCTGCATAAGTGGCTGAGTTTGAGCAACGTTGAATTCACATGTGTGGAGCCTCTTTATAGAAGAGAATAGGAATTTTTTTGTTCATGGACATCAAGGATCATGCCACTTGCCTCAAAATTTGCCTAGCTATCCTTCAAGTATATAAACCATGGATCTATTACCAGAAGTTACAACTTCCTGAAATTTCTATTAAAAAATTATCTTTAATGCCTAATTTTTGTCAAAATTTTAGAAAATAAAAGCAATGACAAACTAAACTTAGTTTACACATTTAGATGTAAAAATGGTGATGGAATGAATAATGAGAATGGTTCAAATATGGTAAAATAAGAAAACATGGGTCTAAAAGGTATCTATCAAAAGTACCCAACATGCATCATTATACCTATCTATCATTGTTCAAGGATATGACCACCAAATTTCAAATGAGGTCGTTATACCCCCTTTTCCTAGTACTCATGTGAATATTTTGTCTTCCTCTGCAGACGAAATTTGAAATCTAGAGATAATTTCATAGGAGTATGGATTTCATGACATGATAAATTCATAGCACATTGAAGAGAAGGTGATCTATGAGGGTTGTGGGTCACGAAATAGTCTAAACGATGGTGTTGTTCTATCAACCCATGTCTCGACATCCAGAGAAAATTCTAACACCATCAATGAAAAATTAATTGTTTCTTATATTGTGATTAATTACAATAAATATTGTAATTAAAATTTTATGGATGAGCCTCCATTCCTACTCAGTGATCCCACGATCCCTAACATCATTGATCACAAGAAAGGGTTTTCTTTCACAGTTGTTTTTTGGAACTATTTATGAAATAATATGTTACCAAGAGATATAGATAGGTCAATCCATTGATCACAACTTGTAACATTGCATTCATAGTCCATTTTAAGGTTAGACAGGGTATTGGATATAATCAACAATAAATATGCACATTGTGTTGAGACATGTAGAAAGGATATCTCTGTTGTTGGTCCACCCATCCATTTGATAAGCTTTATCATCATTGATTATAGCATGTCCATGTTTTATCCTATTACTAATGCTCATTTCCAAGTTGATGTATATCAATCCTTTCTCAATAACCATGAGGACCTACTTCACTCACCTTTAATTGCTAATAAATAGGAGAAAATCACTAGACTTAAGGTAGAAATAATAACTAATTTTTGTTTGGGTAATAATTTGGTGTTTGTATGGTCAAGCTATGGAAACTCCCAACTTAGAAAGTTGTATCTCAAACCTAAACCTGAAAATATGTGTATGGAGATTTTGAAAAACTGTTGTGTTGGAAATTATGAGGGACAAAGTGCATCGTGTTTTAGGGCATCCAAGGATATTCTTATTCACACAATGAAAAATGGAATTAAAACCAATGACCAGACACCTGCAAATTTTCCAAGGGACTATTTCACCAATAATTCAAATTTTGAAATTGACACAAGTGAATGTGATATTTTGGATCCATCTAGGCTTATAAAATAGGGCATAACTCTAGCATTGAATATGGAAAATTATATCTTAACAACAAGGGACCTTCCTATGGTTACGACCTTCCTAATTTATGGAATTTTTCATAGATTCAATGCTAATGCATGCGCACAAATGATAAATTTTGGTATGGAAATCATTCATGAACAAAGAGAAAATATTTTTAACTTTTTTCTTGTCATGTTTTAGAATGGTTTGAATAAAGAGGTTACTAATGACAATACATGCATATAATTTTTGTTTGAATTCCTTTGTAAGAAGTTGGGATGGATGTATGAACAATATCTAATACAAATTCTCTCCTTATTGGCTACAATTCAGGAAATCCCTGAGTATTTTTCCCATGTGATTTTGGATGGATAACAAGTGGGTCATGTGCTCCCATCCTTGTTTCAATTTTTAGAGAATGAATCTTGGAGGACTAGATAGGTTGACAAGGATAACACTTTGTTTCCAAACTGGACAGAGAAATTTAAAGATTTGATGTCTATTCGGAGCCTATGGGATAAATATTTCATCAAAGATGAAGTTACATATCATGTCTTTCACGTTACATTTATGAATGATTTCATGCCTTCTTTTCAAACAAGTGTTTGTGAGAATTTTTTTTAGACGTATGTGAAGTTGTAATGTACAAGAATGTTAGAAGATTCGCAGAAAATGAAATGGATTCCACTCATTTACATGTTTTAGAAGATTAGATCAATTCCACTATAATCGGAAACACCAAGTTTAATGTCCCTAAAATTCTTGTTGATTGTGACTTGAATGTTATTGGAAGGATACTAAATTGGCTTGGTGAAGATAATGTTGTGTTTCGAAGGGAACATAGATAATTGCAAAGTATGTATTTCCCATGTTGAACATTCAAACTTCTATTCCATTTCTCGAACCAGATTTATAGCAGGAATGTTTTGAACAATAATATGTACTCTTAGGTGACAACAAAGGAATTTTTTTAGGACTAGTAACAAGCCAGTAAGACAATTTCTAGTTTGGCAGTGGTTGTAGTATCCCTCTCCAATGGTGGGTAAAGAAATCATTTAGTATTCCATGTCCTTTTGTGTATATGCTAAATGATATCCTTTATTTGTAGGTACATAGGTGGCTCATCTATAGTATTAGAGTAGACATATTTTGAATTGCATGTCTAGGCCATATCATAAAATTGTCAAGCTCTAGATGAGGTGGTTGGGAGTGCAAGAGGAACTATCTAACAAGTCCCTTTCTTTCTCACAATGCTAGTGGAATTTTTTCTCTGATTGAGGAGTAGATGGAGAAAGAAGTGAGGTGTGAAAATGGAGGGAACAACTTGTATACTAAAATCTTGTTAGGAATACTGTGATTTTAGCAATGAAACTAGCGAAACATGTGAAATGATTTATAATTGTGATATGGAATGATAATACATATATTGTTATAAATAGTGTCTACTATTCTTAGCAACCAGTGTCTTGTTGTTCAGAGGAAATAATGAAAATTTATACGTATACAAAGGCCAAAAACCAAGGGGTGTCACCAACGCTTAATATAATTAAATTTGAATGTTTTACTAAGGCTTCTCTGATCTTATTTCTAATCTTTTTCTCATTGTTGAATCTTAGTGGTGGTTGTAAGCTATCGATAACTAGGTTTCATGTCTTGATTCAAATCACAAAAATTTGTCAAGCCACTAGATCCATAATCACTCCTAGTGACAATTGAAGAGATAGATAAGCCATGAAAATGATGAAAAACCATGAAAATTGAATAGCTCATCCATTTGAAGGTGTTTTTGGTAGAAATAATTGGAAATTACTCATTATCTACTAGTTTAAATTTTTTCCTTATCCCCATAGGTAGTTTCGTTGAGTCTTCAACCAAATCGCTCACTTGGGAGGCTTACTTGCTTCTAAAGCTAATGATTTTCCTCACAGTGGAAAATCATTGAGAAAAGGAGCTAACAATCTCTCCAAGTGAGTGATTTACTCCTTTCCCCTTGGAGTGGGTGAAATTTGACTTTCCTAGGAAAAGAAATATATCATTTTTTCTACCTTTTTGGAAAATTAAGATAAAAAAGGGAAAATCACTATCATAAAAGGCCAACACCTCCAATGACAATTATTTGGTTATACAACTACCCAAGATTAGTTTTTTTCCTACCATGAGTAATTCATTCACTTTGGGAGGTACTCCACCTTTCATACTAAGTGAAATGCATCCTTAGTAGTGATGCTCAACAATTGTGGTGTTTGAAGAATATCACTTTCTTGAAATGGTCATGTGCCCTTATTCATAAAATTTTTTACCACTATAAATATAAATCAATGATTTCAAACACTTGTTTAACTTCTGGATTCTTGGGATGTGAAGTGTTGCATCTATTTAGTTCAGAACATTGTCCTATCTTCCCCATTTCTTTATCCTTTGCTTCAAACTTTCACTCTTCTTTGTACTAGTTTATTTCTCACTATTTCTCTTTGGTTTTGTAGGTATACACTCTTATAGAGCCATTGTATCCATTAAATAAGAAAAATAATCATTTTCCAAGTGTTTCATAATGATGATGGCTAAGAGGAATTGTGTACAAATTGTAGAAATTGATTTGCATACATATCACTTGCTACAACAACGTGTTTAGGGTTTAATGGTAGGTTATATCTTTGTGTGTGAAAATGAGAGTGGCGATAAATCTTGTATCTCGCAAATATTATGGCATATGAACTTTCTATAGGTGCTAAATTAGGCACATTTTTTTTCTCATTTAGCGCCCCAAACTGATAACATTTCTGGCCAATAGTCAACACTAAATCTAGATATAGATAATGGCACCCAATTTAGCATCGACTATTCAAACAAAATTCCTGCAATTTAAAATAATAAAAAAATTCCCTCAAATAAAACAAAAATCATGTAAATAAAATAAAATCTCACAATTTTTTTCTACTATAATTTTTCGCCTCAGGTCGTGCAACATTTAAAATTGGCAGGGAAAGATCATTCCTTGACTTTTTCAAAAGGAATTTTGGCTTTTCTTCTGTAAAATGTCCAAATCATTGAATAATTTTGACAAAGCATTCTTATGGAAATATGTATTGAACAAAGAAAATACCTAATCTATTGGATCCATGTTGATGGTGGGTAGATATCTTGACACATCCCTCCTCCCCTGTTGTGGATTTCACTAAACAAAAATTCATTTGTGGGTGTGATTTGGCCTATAGCAGTCACATAATCAATTTTTGCATGTCATTCTCCCCCTACCAGAAATGAAAATCAAACCCCTGTCCATCCATTTCACACTACTTCTATTTATAACAGTTAGAGGGAAGGGATAAAAATGTATGAAGCAAACAAAAGGGATTTTCCACAGTGTGGAGGAAACAATTCACCCTAGGACACCAAAAAATATCAAGCAACAGAGGGAAATAAGCAAAGGGATCTGATTCCTGCCAGAATGAGGTATCTTATACTCAATTTATAGATTTCTATGTTTCCATTTCTTGTTTGAATTTTATTTTTTATTTTTTTTATTTCAAAATTATAAAAGAAGAATTTTCCTCTATATATAGGGTTTATTTTTTTTATTTCTAAATTTAAAATAAGAAATTTATTGTACGTATATAGGGACATGACAATGAGAAAATAAAAGATGAAATGGATTCTATATTGGGGGTAGAAGAAATGAAGAAACTAGAAGGTATGGACTTGTCCATGCTTGCGAAATACGTGGAAGAATGATATACTAAAGGCACTGAAACAATCCAACCAAAGCAACCTTTTCAAAGGGAATCAATTGATTCCCCATAAACTCCTCGATCATGCAAAATATTAAGGAGAAAATCAATCACAATAACCTCTAATAATCTGGAACAGGGAGCAAAGAAGTCCAATGTCCCAATCACTCTTGGGTCACATATTTTTTCCACCACCAATACATGTTATGCATCTTGCATTGGTACATATGAAACCAAAGTAGAACATGATGTTGTCTCTTGGAATATCAGAATGACAGATGTCGGGAAAGTGGTCATGCATAGGTTGAAGGAATCATGCCTTCAACTCTTCAAATAGAATTTACATCTTCCATTCTAGAATATACACATGCGCCTTCAAAAAGAAATCATCCATGACATCGACACTGAATTTGGGATAGGTTGGTTAGTAAAGAAGATAAAAAAACAAATGACTAAAAATTTCAAAAGATTTCGTTGCAACCAAACGAGAAAGATAAAAGGAATTACTCTTGAGCTAATGAAAAAAATAAGTTCAATTGATGTAAGTATGAAATTATGGAGAGATCTCGTGAAATCATATGATAGAGAATATGCATAGATAAAGTCTAATGAGGAGAGAACACATGTATTTGAATTTTCAACACTAGATTATTTCAAATTCATTAAACAATTTTTATATTTTATTGGTGCATAATTAAATTGATTTATTGTATGTTTGAGGAAAAGGCCCCAAAGGCTAGGATTTCCAAATTCCATTCCACGCATCATAGTGGCCAAACATGTTTATAATACTTACTATACAAATTTGTAAGTCTCGTGAATATCTTAAATGATTTTTTTTTAAATTTTGTACAAAAAAGTAAATGATTGGATATTAATTACTTTAACTAGTACATCTTCCATGTTTTGACATGAGCAACAATATGGCCATTGTCCATCACAATTAGAATTTAATGATAGAAGACAAAAAGTGGTCTGATTTTGTTATCTGGATGGAGAATAAGGTATCATTAGTTGACTTTCAATAACTTAGTTGGATATTGTTATGTTAATATGTTAATATGTCAATTTTCATTTATTATTTTGAGTTGTTTATTTATGTGTAGCTTGATTTTATTTTTCTCCCACTGGTCATATCACCATTTTAAATAACCAACCTTTCACTATGATCAAGTCCTTATAAATCAATGTCCAATCATGGATTTATCAAGTCCTTTATCAAAAACCTTAGGCCAAAGGAGAGATGCAAGACCATGTAATACATAACCCATGGAAAACAAATTATATCTCTGCTGCATCTTGAAAAATCATAATGAGTACCTCTAGAGTGAAAGTCAAGAGTATATCAAGCCACCAATGACAATACACAATTATAGAGAGCCTCCAAAAACAATACACAAGTCATAGAGAGCCTCCAAGGACAATACATAAGCCATAGCGAACCTCCAATGAAAATACACAAGTAATAACGAGCCTCCAAGGATAGGATACATGTCATAGCGAGTTTCCAATGAGCATGACAAAGACATAACAAACCCTAGAAGGAGAAAGAGCAGTTGTAGCAAAATTCCCCAAACAACTGCAGAGAAAAACCAAGTGTGCAAGAGTAAGAGCAATATGTCACAATCACTAAAGGAGATCATATATATAGACATCCAACATGACTCTTACATGACTTGAAATTATGGTTGACATACACTTCACATAACCAACATCTATCCTTAGTGGAGATTTTATTTATCATTTTGCTCATTTCTTGAGCCACATAGGATTTCATCTCTACATAAACTTTTGTATCATCAAGATACATCCTTACTTTCCTATCTAAGACATCGAATTCTAAATAAACATTTAGGTTCTCTTAGAGTTTCAAGTCATCCTGAATAACATAGCCCCACATTGTGTACTTGATTTATGTAATATTTTCATGCATCCTCACTTCCTCAAGAACTTCTTCATATTTGAACTCCCAAGTAACTTTTTCTACTTTCTCCAAGGCCACTTCAGATCATACCTCCAATAGATTTGTCTCAATATTCTCTAGCCTTTTCCCTTTATTTTTGAGATTTAAATTCCTCTTTTCTACCATATTTTATGTGTTGGCCCCCTGTTGTGAGCTAACCCAACGCTTATTTTCTAGTCTTCAACTTCTTTGAGAAGTTAATTTATCCCCTATTTTAATATTATGATGGGAGAGGGGTGGGTTGGAGTTATATATGACCTAATAAAATGAGACCTAAAAACCATAATATCCTCCTATGCTTTATCTAGTTTGTCATTTAAATCTAAGGCATTGATCTTTGCAAATTCCAAAATTTTCCACCCTTACACTCACATAATTGATCTTGATATGGAGTGTGATGTGTTCACTATTCAAGAAGCTAACCTCATCTACCAATTTTTTCTTCTCCTCTATGTTTTGTTTAATCAATGGATTTATTGATGCAAACTATGTGCTCTTTAAATCCTTTATTTTCTCTTCTTTTTCTTTGAGAAAAAAGAGAGATCCTTTCGTAGCCTGTGGGTCATATCCAATGGTAATCAATTTTATCTCCATAATTCCTTTCTTAGTCTCAACATCCCTTACTCTAGATGTGAAATTTAAGTTGTATATTCCGAGGGATTCATACCCATGTTTGAAATTCGTGTTCGCAAGTGTGGCCTTGTAATATTTATCATAAATAATGTTGTTGGTGCTCTTAGACATTTTGATATTATCTAAGGTTAGTAGTTGGGAGGCTTGAACCTAACTTGGGAAACCTTGCAATCCTTAGGTCTCATCTCATAATAGGGCCTCTAGGCTAAGGGCCCTAGGGTGGTCATGGTAAAAACTGTTGCTAGTAGCATCATAGCAAGGAAAACATATTGGTCTAGTAATTAGGTCAGAAGGCTCTAGTGAAACTATAGAACATTTTTTGGCCCCTTTTCTCTCTTTCTCTTCTAGAGTCTTAGAAGAATGACATTGTAAAATAAAATAAAAGTTTGTATAGCCTTTTTTTCCTCTTCTTCTATTTTTTTTCTTTTCTTCTTCTTCAACTACTTTAGTATCTGCTTGTTCTATTGCATCATTCCATTTTTTCTTCCTATGTAGATTGTGTTTATGCTTCCTCTATTGTAGATTTCATATTTTCTTCTTCTTCCTCTATATTTTTCCAGTTTTCCTCTTCTTCCTGTTTTCATTTAACTTCCACCTCTTCATTTCTCTTTGTTTATTCATCTACTGATTTCATTTTTCCTTAGTTTTATGAGGACATGTATTGACAGTGTCCAATGGTATTTATCCTTGTTTCACTTCCTTAGCATATTTCTCCTAATGGGTTTGGCATGGATTGAGAATACCAAGTACTGGAGTCCTCTAACTCAAATCCCCTATCATATTATCACATTCAACCTTCTTATTTTTTGGTGGGGTAAAGATAGAAAGTAGCTCTCCATTTTCAGCAAGTGGTGTATTTGTACTGGATCTCATCAATAGGCCATTAGGTCTTTTTTCAATAATTGGTAGCTCAGATGGGCCTTGTTCATATTTTCCCATATCTTTGATTTCCTTGAAACCCACGATTTGGATCACGGGAAAGACCTATTTTAAGTATCATGGGAAAGACCCATGGTTCCAATTTTGACCAACAATTTCACCATATGTACCAAAAATTGAGGACAATTTCCTCTTAAAGTGGGAAGAAAATAATGATCATCTTAGATCACGTCAATCACATTGGGCTCACAATATCCAAATTCAACATGAATATTTTAGTCTCATATTTATGAGATACACAAAACACTCATAAGAGATTTGTAGGAACCCTAACTTACAATGGCCATAATATCCATAATATTTTATGTATCCATCCATTTTTCAAGATGTGTATTATCAAGATATATGTGTGTGTGTGTGTGTGTGTGTGTGTGGTCTTATGGTTTTAGTTATAGTGTGACAATGAGAGATTCTTGCAAATTACTTAAGAATATGGAAATGAATGGGAAAAGGATAGGTTATTGAGTGTTGTTTGTTGTGATGACAATGTTAAAGAACTATGCTTAATAGAAATGGATATCATGGATCTCATGGAGATATCTTGGAACAATGTGTAACCAAAATACTTGAAAGTGAAGGATTTTTTATAAGGAAATGAATATTATAGGAGTGAACACTAATTGGTTAAGAATAAATAAAATGTTTCAGAGATAAATATATTCTCTGATGTGTTGAACGTCTAACAACTCCTCCCACCAACCATGAGGTCTTGGTATGCTTGTGAAGGAGTTAAAAAATACAAATTAACATTCTAACTACCGAATTGAAAATATGAACAATTCCTTATCCACTTGAGAGCAAGAAATGATGGCCTAAGGAATTATAAAACACACCACAACTGAATAAAAATGAAAATGAAAAAAATACTTAAGAAGGTGTCTTGACTAGCAATCTCTTCAAGTGGACCCTAAATTTAAGAGGACTAATGAACCCCTATAAAATATCTTATCTCAACTCAAAGGAACAATAACTTTATTTCACCAACAAACAATTTCTATGTATAATGTCTAATACATAGCTATTGTACTTATAATCCTAACTTTGTGAAATCCATAATCTACCCAAAATTAAGCTATAGGGAAGAGTATTTATAATGAGAATTTCTTGGATCCCTCAAGTCTTATAGGGAGTTCAAAGGATTGGTAAAACTCATATTATTGCCATAATCACTAGCTTCCTCACCCCATGGATCTATCATTTTGGCAGGTTTCTAAGGAAACACATTTTGGGGCACACTATCCTTATTCATTAATGTATTCAATGGCATGTTGTAGAGGGTTTTTGGGTCCATATTTCACCTTTATCAACCAACATGATGGGAGACTATGGATTTTAGTTCCATCTTCCTCTTTTCTTGGGTTAAAAAATTGTTCAAAGTGCATGTTAATAGGCCCATTGTCTTTCTTGGGCAAGCTACAATAGTGGGTCAAGTATACATTTCCTAGTCCTTGACGAATAATTACCACTTGTTATGTGGGTCCTTTACTAACATTATGATTCTATAGAGGCCACATAATAGAAGAGATTTTGTATCGTATTCAAGTCATTTTAATTTATAAGTGTTTTTGAGAAGACATTTAGTGCCAATGAAACATTTACATAATCATTATATAGTAATAACACTCCATATCCATTAAAAAAATAATTCATAACTTATTAGAAGATATATCACTATCAACCATTCATCAATGTTTAGGAAAACTTAGGCATTTTCAACCAAAAAAAATATTTCCAAAATAAACATTATAAGTAATTAATCAACAGACTATTAATCTCTAGAAAACTGCTCAATTCAATATGTATTGAGCTTAAAAGAGGAAATTTCCAAGGTTTGTAGAACTAATAAATTAACTTATTCAAAATATTTGCACAGGTTTGATCCAAAAGCTCCAAGTCTGAAATTTTATAAATGAAAAATAGAGATATGTCTTTCCATCCATGTCTAGGGGTATTTATACAAAAAGTATGTAACCAAAAATACTAGAGTTACTCCTAAGACCCACTATTTAATATAGGAGGGTCAAATCCATCCTCATGATCCACAAAATTAGAGGAATACCAAGAAATCCCAAATCTGCACTGATTTTTTCCAAAAAATAGGGGAATTTCTTACATGAGTGGTTGAGTTTGACTAGCGTTGACTTCACACATGTGGAGCCTCTTTCTGGAAGTGAGAAGGTATTTTTCCATCTATGGAAAAAAAGGATCATGCCCCATGTTTTAAAATTTCCCCACATATCCTGCAAGTATATAACCACAAAGTTATTACCAGAATTTATAACTCGATGTAATTTCTGTTAGAAATTTATCTTTAATGCCTAATGTTTGTCTAAATTTCAGAAAATAAAAGAAATGTCAAAAACAACTTGTTTTAAACATGTATATGTAAAAATGGTGATGGAATGAAGAATCATAATGGTTTAAATATGGGAAAATAAGGAAAAGTAAGGCTAAAAGGTATATATCAAAATTACCCAACATCTCCCCTAAGCTGATGATATTGCATGTCGCTATGGAATGACAATTGATCCTCAAGTATCTCCTGCTTCCTGTGTAGCTTGTGGAAACATCTCAATCCAAGGTCTAGTCATTTCATTGATTTTCTCTTTCTATGTAACATCTCTTTCTTGTGAACACATGTTATTGACTTATTATTTGAGGACACTTGTGTGCAAGTGATCTGGTTATAGTGCATGGTTAGGGTTTCTCTTGTGAATATTTATGATGATGTTGATGATTATGATGTGATTTTATTGATATATGTGTATTGGCAGATGCTATTCAGGATTTTCCCGGAGTGTGCAGGACACTTGATAGATTGGGATGCCGATGGCATCAATGGACCTCCTTGGACTACATATTGAGTCAGGGAGTGGATTGTATTAGTTTGAGTATTTCATTTATGCATATGATACATATGATTGATTATATTATGATTTTGTTTATGGATCATTGACAATGTTTCGTTGATGGATGTAGGCTGACGATTGATTGCTAATATGACTCACATAAGGAGTAAAGGGGCCTTGAACATAGATCAAATATTGAGGGAGAGGTGTGCAACGTCCTTGTCAGATCCTACTAGCACTCCCACCGTGGATCGAATTGTAGGTTAATGATCACCTAGTTTGAGAGGGCCATTATGCCATGAGGTAAGAATGAGACAGTCTCTCATGAATACTTCTAAGGGGAACGCAATAATGCAGGGTCCTTATTCCTTAGAATCCCTTAGTCTCTCACAAGGTCACCTAAATGGAGTACTGACTCTAGTGGTTGGACAACTAACAAAACCAGTCAAAGGTGAGTGGCACCCTTGAAGCATGGAGTACGTCTTGAAGGGCACGTCGCGTAAATAAAAATTGAGTCAATGAATCTAGGTGGCCTAGAAAACCCTGAGCGAATAATTAACCTTGTAAAATCTTGAGCATTGGTGGGTCAAGAAATTAATTAATTAATTAAATATTAAATTTATTAATCATAATCCATATAAGAGCTAAGCCTTTGCAAATAAAAATTAATTAAGCCTAAGTCTAAGTTAACAAGAAGATTAAAACCTAAATTTATAAACTAAATAATGAGGGGATGAAGTAAATCACTTTAAGAAATCAAGGAAAATAAAATAAATCTAAATATTGATTTAATACACATATGTGCAAGTAATTACCAAATTGGAATTTAAGGTAAGAATGGAATAAAGCTAAAGGAATGGGTATGCATAGAAAGGAATCTAGAGTCTAGTTAACACTAGTCTAACTAGGAGAATATTTTTTTTTAAATCAACTCAGATTTAGTAAGGCGTCAGTCATTAATTATAAATAAGGGGAATAAAGAGACAACTAGGAGTGGTTTAAGGAGTGCTTCTAGGAAGGGTGAGGGAAATTGATTTTTATTTAAAATAAATTTTGAATTTACTTGTGCAACTAAGGGAAAGGGTGACAAGTGTATGGGGGAAATAATTCTTAATTAATTATTTAAAAAGTGAATTAAATGTGCAATTGTCAAGGTGTCATTAACGAAACTCCTATAAATAAAATGGAAAAAAGGGGAAATGGATCACACTGGTTACGGGAAAGGTTATGCTGCAAAAATTTTGACTGGTTTTACTTGTGAGAGTTGGGATACCTAGCTTGAGAGAGGGTGGTGGCTCTACCTTGTGAGGCAAGATGGGAGCTAGAGGATTACTAGTTGTGTGTGTATGTGGCCCCTTTGCGGCTCAAGGGGATAAGAGGGAATAAGAGTACCCCTAACGTTGGTTGGGAGGTACCGGTGAAGTCTTGGGATTGACAAGTGAAGGAGCGAGGCGCAAGTTCAGGAGGAGTTCGCTAGAAATATCAGTCTGCGTCGATGCCATCTCATTAATTACGATATTTCGTTATTGTATTATTTATATAATTATTCGTTAATTGTTTGTTGGGATGGAGAGAAAGTTTTGTTGAATTTTGTATGAAAATTTGATACATTCAAGCAACTTAAATTACTAATATAAATGAATTGTAAACTTTTATGAAAAACAAAACTATACCTTTATTGTGGTGATTTCAAAATTTATTCGGTAAGATGTAAGGCATTTTGGTGTAGATAGTTGTTCGACATCATTGCTGACGATGTTCAAAGAATTGATGAATAACTAGTGATGATGTATATAATGTTGTGGTGTATTCTCTTTGTGTGGTAATTTAATAAATCAAATTATATTTAATATTTAATAATTATGGTAGTAATTGTATTCTTATTCTAATCGATTAGAGTTTCTGAATGGATATATGTGTAATTAAGGAATATCTGGACATGGTGCCACTCAATTTACTCAAATAAGTATAAGAAAAGTGCAGTAGTTCTCCTTCCATTGTTAATCCCTTGATTTAATTGTTTTCTATCTGTGCTGAGAATTCTTGGGGATAGTTAAAATTGAATGGACCATTGCCTTTAGCCTCACCGTCCAGAGGTTAGTTGATCTGGGTCGTTTCCTTAACGTGCGATAATTTTATATATTTTAAAAATTCTAGTTCCATATTTGCGAAAGGACACAGGGAAGGGATGGTTGTCGGGTTGATGAGTAGGACGCCCCTTACTTGTTGAACTGGTGTGATATCTTTTGAAGGGAGGGAACTTCCAGTTCCTGTTGCGCTTAGCGCAAGTTTTTTTGAGTGGCCACAAAATCCAGTGTAAGTAAAATGAATTTTAACCCTACGCTTTTCTCTCCATATATGGGGAGCCCTTCTTCTGCCGCAAGAGTTCTCGACAAATTTCAATTTCCTCTTATGATTGGATTCCTTCTTAGATTGGTCAGGACTCAAACTATTAGTGCGTCGTTCCTATCTCCTTCCTGGATAGAAACCAAATGGCTTGCAGAACCATTGTTGCTCTCTTCCCCTGGACATAGCATATAGATGGCAGCAGGTGCAAAGCGTCGAGAAATGTAGTGGAAACAAGGTTCACATGTGTACATGTATGTTAGTTAATTTTGAAATTGATATGTCAGGGGGTGATTTGTGTGTATAAATTTTATTATTAAGTGACTGAGATGGAGATACATGTTTTTGGAGCCTGATTCAGAGTTCTTTGTTTTTAGTCGTGTTTATACCCCATGAAGAATTTACACCCCATAATAATGTACACTCATCCATGTAGGGGAGTGCATAGGGGGGGGGTTGCCCCCCCTGCGAGTTCGGGGGAAAATCCCCCGAAGGAAAAATTTCCTTGTAAATATATATTGTAATTTCCTTATAAATCTGGACCGTTCATTAAAAGGTCGTAGATCTGACAATAGAACTTATGTTAGGTTTTTTTTCCCTAGAAGGAAACCCTATTTTACGAGGGAAATGTATTATGGCTATGTAATCATTGTGAATATTGTATTATGAGATTGGAGACTATGAGAGAAAGAAGAGGAAGTTATAGCAGGTTTGTTGTAGGTTGTATCCCTTCATTTGCTAGATAATAATAAAGGAAGGACCTTGCAATTTCTTTGGTGGATGTATACCACACTAGGTGAACCATGTATATCTGTGTCTCTGTTGTATTGTGTATCTTCTATGTTTTATTTATGCATTTGTTTTATTTTATTTCTCCACGATCCTGTTTTTCTAACAAGACAATAAACAATTCTTGTTGATGTTGTAGATTCCTTCATAAATGTATTACAGTAAATTATGGTCATCGTTGACATCTATTATTACTCCTCCTAATCATTTTCCATTCATCATTTTGAAGGCAACATATTAGAGTAGTGGTAAGGTAAGAATCCTCTGAACAAAGATTCTTTTTCCTTGGATATTTTTTCAACGTTGTTGCCAGGATCCCTTGGGATTGGCCATGACATTCGCTTTCAAAATTTTTATCTCTCTTGTTTTTAATTTAGAGAGAATCATTGTTCAGGTTTCATTGTTTTTCAATGTGGCTTTGTCAAGCATGGTGATGTTCTAGCATCCTTTCATATTCGATTTGTGTGAGTTGTGTTTTAGGTGACTGGTTCACATATATATCTGGATCGTGTATGGAAGCTCAATCATACTACGTGATTTATTTTTGTAAGCTCACTACAAACCCTAGTTTTTATTTTTCAACACTCCAAAAAGGTTATTCAAAGATAAGTCCTAGTCTGGGCATCTCTTTCTCCAAATACACAAGGTTGCACCTGGTCTTACTGCATTTGAATAACTAGATGATATGATTCTCACTCCTTAAGGGGATTGAAAACCTTGGGGGGGTATAAGGAATTTTCTCTATCGATTAACCAAGTCTCTCTCGACCTACCAAGTAATCAAGACACTGTCGAAAATATTCTTCACCAACTAAACACTTGGATTTACCCACTACGAAGGCCCGAATCCTGTGCAATTATAGACTAACTCGAATTCACTTTACTCACAAATTAATGTGACATTTCCCTTTATTAATATATAAATCTAAATTTTAATCAGACACCATGGGAGCACCTAATTAAGCCTATACCAACTCTGAATAGTTTGTGCAAGGGTGTTTTACTATTCTATCTCTGCCACTAGACCTTTTAGTATATTACATTTTTCTCTACATCAAGATTGACTGGGCCCGTCGGTCTCTTTGGGATGCTCTACTGTAGATCTATATGTTGTTCACTATGGTGACACTTTTAAAGGTGGAAGTTACCTTAAATAATGATAATAGCTTCTTAACATTAGAAACCAATGTTGTTCTTTATTAGAAGTCTTGGATAGGATGAAGTATATTCCATGTAGAGTAGGAAGAACTCTTGTTTTAAATTAACAAGAACCTTTTAAGTAACAATGGTATGGATAGAAAAATTTACAAGGAGATTATATATATGCATGTTTTAGTGTACTTAATGTTATGAAGTATGAGTTGTAATATCCATGTTAGAGTTTATGAATGTAATGGTCATAAGCAAGGTTNTATATATATATATATATATATATATATATATATATATATATATATATATATATATATATATATATATATATATACTGCACCTTTAGTAGACACTTAGGTTGTATTGTCATGGAAGGATTGTTAAAATTTCTTAATTATGAAAATGCTAGATGATCATGATACTTGCTCATTATGTTGTGCCATTAAAAGAATGTTGTTATATGCTTGATTGGGTATTTAGATTTTCTTGTGCATTGAATACTTGCTAATTAAGATTTATTGTTGATCTAGTTGGATTTCCGTGTTCCATTAAATAATGTTGATATATGCTTGATTGAGTATTTAGATTTTCTTGCACATTGATTACTCGCTAATTAAGATTGATTATTGATCTAATTGGATTGCGGCTTGATTGGATTAGCGATATTTAGACACCTCCCTTTTCCTGAAAAGAGTCACCATCCTTGAGACCTTAAATGGTCAAAATCATTCGGATGAATCCTGGGATTGATCGTTTCTTATGTGTCTTGGAGGTCCTAACCATGCATGATAGGTTGGGTGGGTAGTTCTATATATGTTCAGTGACATGGTTGATCAGTTATCTGTACTTCGCTTCATAGGATTGTGATGCATTGATTCACATCACTATTTTATTATGTTAACACACTGATTATGCATAGTTATTTGTTATGATGATGTGTATATTGTGTCACTATTGTATTTGTGGTAAGGCGATGATGATGTACTGTAAAAAATAATCCTTTATGTGTTGTTATTATTTTTTTTATTATGTATTGTTATTAATTCTTGATGTGTCGGTTGCAATGCTACCAATTTATGAAGTGACGATTCAATTATCCTAATGCAAAAAAAAAAAAAAATTACCTTTTGTACATTGTTTTGTTCTCGTAACGACATAGGCGTGTTACATTCTGTGCTATTGACTTTACTTTTATTTTCCTGTACTTTTTTTTCTTTCCTTTGCTTTCTGATACCATTTATATGCTTGGTTTGTAAGAACAATGGTTTCCCTCTTCAACTTCTCTTTTTCTTTCTTGAGTTTTTCATTTTCTCCATGAACTTTGTGTCTTTGAGTTCTGAGCATCTTATTTTCTATTTTGAAGTATCTCTCCAAAAGTTCTATTTATTTGATCTTTCTTTTCATATTATTTATCTTTTTATGTTTCTTCTCAAGTTCTGATGGTGTCTCAACAACTATCTTCTTCCCTTTTTGTTTTTTCTGATAATTCCTCAATCGAATCCTCATTCCCCATTTCTTCAACAATTGTCCTCTTTCCTTTTTTTATTTTGTTCTATGTAGAGTTTGTAGAAGCCTCTTGTCCTTCAACATTTTAATTGTCAAATGCTTGTACTTCCTCCTTTTCTTTTTCTCATGCCGCTAAAAAGTTCTATTTGAGCATAATCCTTTTGTTGAGTTGGATCCACCTCTTTTTCTATATGAAAGTTCTTGGATTTCCTTTTGTAGGTTCTAAATGCCTTATCCTTCTCTTCAAATTCATTTTCTTCCTTGACTATGATTCTTGTCATTCTTAATGTTTCCATGGGCTATTTTGGTTTTGTTGCCTCATGAGCCATGATTATTTGTACTTTATCATCCTCTTCATCATCATCTAGAACACATTCCTCTTCTTTGTCCTCCTCTTCTTCCACAAACTTGTTATAAACAAAGAATTGTTGCCATGAAAGTTTTTTTTTTTGCAATTCATGGCTTATGATGATTTTAATGATCCCATGATGGTATAATCTCCTTTCTTCATTTTTTTCCTGTTTCTGGATCCCCTTTTCCATTTTAGAGAGGCTATTGAGAAAATAATAAGGAATAATCATTTCCTTTCCTTGCTTCAAATGTTGCAATAGACTAATATGATATATGAAGGTTATGTTATATCTCCCTTCACAATTGACGAATTTTTGAATCACATACTCTACCTCATCCCAAGGATGGACCAACCAACTCCTTGTAATTCCTTATTTCCAATTCATTGTTGTTGCCCTTGACCTGCATAAAAATGACATCCAATATTTCTCTTTAAAGTATTTTCTCTTGAAGCATCTTTCCCCTTATTATGTTAATCATGTCACCTTTGCTAACACATGCTATGATAAGTGTAAGGTGAGTTTACCAACAATGTCCCTCTCTCCATAAAATGTATGGGAAAATTCCTTTGTAACGTTTTCATTGTACCCATCAAATTTGAGTAAAAATTGAACCCAATTCACCTCCTGCAATATTTTTAAAGTGTCTTCATGGAATTGGGATGAATCAAAAGATATGTGTTATGTTAGCACTAGAAGTCACCTTCAGATTGCATCGGAGGTAAGCCCAATGCCCATCATAATTTATGTCAGATGTTGGTTATTTAAAGAGGTCAAATGGGCGCAGACTTGAGATGATAACGTTTTAACACAGGAAACTGGATTGGAACACATAAGCAGGTGAGGTATTGGTCTAACTTTAGTCAGTAGGTTGTATTAAAGGTGAGTAGGAGGAATAATTTAGTGGGAAAAATGTAAAGGTTTTCCACAGACATCAGGTCTTCCAGCAGCCCAAGAGGAAAGACTTAAAGACAAGATCTTCTTGAATTCAACTCTCAAAGAAACTCAAAGAAAATCTAACAACATTATAATCAAGCATTCATCATAATACAATCACAATAATTCACGTGAATCAGTCACTTATGAACTCTTTCAATATCAGAGGGAAATAAGATGGAGTAAGAAAGCTAACTTTCATTAAACAAGAAGTCTCAAATGCCTATACATAACCACAGAATCAGAGTGTTCATTAAAAATTTACAATACAGGAGCATTGCTCTACCATCGACGATTAAAAAATATAAAAACTGAGTATATATAATCAAAGCAAATCACCCCCTACAGAAGTGCGCTCTGGTCACTGTATTCAAGGCTTGGCGTCTGTATCTTCTTCTGTCAGACCGCACTTGGATTCTTCTGTTAGACGCAATCTCGGATCGATATGGACTTTGTAGGAAAATCCGTTGACAAGGGGACCTTGGGTTGACAGTCTGCTTCCACGGTCAGCCTTTCCATGATTTCTATTTATGGGGTGAAATGAGGTTTCAACTACCTCCCCCTATTTACATTAACCAACTACATCACGATTAGGATGGAGCCTGACACCCATGAATTCTCTAGGAGACGTTCACAACTCCTCCAAGTCAATTATGGCACCTCGAGGCCACGTATATCCTTCTCTGTAACTAAGTAGGGTGATTTTATCTTTTTCGCAGCTCCTTTTCATCTCCCCATGCAACCTTGGGCCATGACCTCGCACTTATTCCACATGAAATATCGGGATCTCTCATTTCGGGAGTTTACACCCTCCTTAATTTAAAAAATCCCAATGCTCGTAATCGTGAAAACGACCCCTCTAGATCGACGGTCAGATTTTCTTTGAACTTGACGGCTAGGATCAATTGCTTGAACAGTTTCAGATGCTTGTTGCTCGACAAGATCTTTCCCTTTATTTATGGCTCTTATCCCATATGACCACGAGATATGACCATGGGCCCACACTTTCCAAGGAATTTCGAGACTTCGTTTATCGAGAGATTCCATACTCCTTTATTCATATTTCTGGATCGGCGAAATCATCGATCAGGCACCACGTGCCCCACTAGTTTGAATGGCCAAGTTGGATTTCACGATTTTGTGCTTTGCGACATTTTCTTGTGGCTCAAATCAAAAACCCTGAACCCCAGTTCTATAAAATTCCTTAATATACTACCACCTGTCCCCGCTAGATCGAACGACTCCCACAAATCCTGAGCTTCGTGACTTTGGCATATCAACACATCGACACATCGGGACATTTTCGCATTCCTCACTTAAATTCTCTCGAATATCACTTCCGCGAATACTTGGATCAGCTGACACCTGTACCCTTCAAGATCAATGGCTAATGTTGATTTTGGGTTTCAGTATTTCATATCCTCGATGAAAAACTTTAACAACATTTCAAACTCCTGATTCATGTGATAATTTTCCATCATTGATCTATGCCAATGAGATCCATGACCCATATTTAATCTGTGCTTGACCTTTGATTTTTGGCCCGCTCTAGCGCTAACCCTTGCACAAATTTGACCTTCTGAAAGAACGTGAGTCATTGATCGATAATCCTGATTGGATCTCTTCCTTTGAAAGGTTAAAACTGCTTCTGCTTGATTTAATTCCATACCATCCCACTCTAAGTATTGCACTTGTGCTTATGGCTGTAGTTTCTGTGAACAATTACCTGGATGACTGACTGAGGGTTGGGGAAAACAAATGATCAGTGACAGAGGTAAAGAGAGAAGTGATCATCTTAGAGAAAACATGAAATCTTAGGGCTGAGACTTCTCAGGTAGGAAAACACAGAACAAAAGGTCGTTCAAATGATCAAGGGGATATGTAGAGTGAACTACAAGCCGAAAGGAAAAAACTTAAGAATGGATCTGTGAAAGGAGGATAGATAGGAAAAAATATAGACTTAGGTAGAAACCACCAACCCCTAAGGCTTTGACAAGTTTATGTGATAACAGTGGCTCCACAAGGGATGACATGCTCCCTGCTAGCTGCCAAGAACCAGTAGTTCTAGTGCCTTAGTTGTCGGGCTATGGAGTCTAGCTCAAAACTTTCACATAAGAAAACAGGTAAATATGTACACTTCTTTACCTAAAAATGAAAAAAAACACATGGGCTCCAGAAAAGAGATTATTTATGTACAATCCTAGGCTAACTAATTTTTACAAAATGCTAGGTGAAAGCAAACTTCCACCATAGAAACCCACATTGCTTGGTAATATAATTATTTTGTTTACTTCAAATGATGCACAAAAGGTAAGGGAAGTATGAAAACAGAATGAGAACATGATTTGGAACACCAACCATAACCCTAAGTGATGATAATATGAACATCCGTGTAGGCTCCAGTGCTTTTGGAAAACATAGCTCCATATACAACCCCACAAAGTCACACAATTTATAATTAGGAAATCTCAACTGGCAAGAAATTACCTCCTGTGCTTCCTGTTTTCTCACCCGTTGTTCGATGTTCCCAGAGTATACAGGTGGCTAGAGGACTAATGTGGGTCGACTGATCCCAGGTGATAATTGCTCATTTACCTGTTCAAGAACGGAGATAAACTGCACCTTTAGCTCCGTCATTTCTCCCTTGTCTGCTCCGATAACATCTGCTAGCTGAGAGGAAGAAGTCTCTTCATGTATATCCATGGATGGATCTTTCTCTCTATCATGCTTCTCTTGGTAGGATCTTTCTCTTTCATAAGAATATTGGCAGCCTATGCTTTCTTCTTCTATATACTCTTCAGGGGAAGGTGAGCGCATAATTATTCTATATTGCAAAGAGAAAAGAGCGATATCTTGATTTTTTTCTTCAACCATTTCTTCTTTTAAATATGAGACAACGGGAGTACTAGGGGAGAAAAATAATGCATCCATAGTTATGCCATCAACAATGCTATCATCAATAACATCTGGAAGGACTTCTTCTTAGGAAATAGAGAGAGAAAAATTTTCATCCATATGGGCAAGATACTCACTTTTGTCCTTTCTTTCTCTCTCAATCAGATATTTACCAGACTCATCACACAAGGATCACTCTATCATCTGCAGAGTGTGGAGTGAAAACCTCTTACAACATTCATCAAAAATAACATGATCCGGGTAAATCTTCTCATAATACGAATTAAAAGCATCGTGAATATCTTTCAAAGAATGGATACTAGCAGCAATGAGATATAGACACCATCCAAGAGCATCTTCTTCCAAAGAAAAATAGAACATATTGATCCATACATCCTTGTGAAAGAAGCCATGTTCAAGCATGCATACATGAAATTTTAATAAGTTCTCACCGGGATGGTCATGCTTTATTCCTCTAAATCTCGGAAGATAATCATCCCATTCGTTTACAGTCGGCACTATATGTGGATAACCATATGTGGCTGATAAATTGAAAGGGGCAAAATTCTGAACCAAGACAACTGAGAGATGTGGCTCCTCCTTTTCTCCTTCATGGATTTCCCCAGGATCAGTTTCACAATCACTATAATCAGGAACCATAGAATAGCTCTGCTTTTCATCATCCTTACTGGGATATTCATAAAAAATGGGTTTCTTTTTTAGTTAGTACCTATAACCACTTCTCCCTTATAAGAAAGGCTTCCCAAAAAAAAAATTTCATGGACAAAAATGTCCTCTTCATTTTCTTCACAAGAGAAACAAACAACCTCTGCCTTCAATCCTGAAAATCTAGGAAGAAACAAAGAGAAATATTCACTGGTTCTCTTAACTAGCTTATCATCTATGTCAGTTCCATACTCAGGAGAAATATCTACTGCAGAAAACATTTACTCTTGGACCTCATAATTTTCAAAAGAGATATGTTGGTCTACATGAACAACTAAAGGAACATATACCTCTAAAATGATGTCATATATTTTTGTGCTATGGTTTTCATAATGAATATCGTCCAACACCTCTAGATCTTCATAGAAAATGCTTTCTTCCACAGTAACAACTTCATCACAAATATGGTTTTCATGAATAGCAGAATCTTCATGAAACAAGGAAAAATCATCACAACATTTTTCATAAATACACTTAGCTAGAAAATAATCTTTATAAAACGAATTGAAATCCGCATGAAAATTGGTCAAAGAGTTGATGTTTTCAATGGGAAGAGATTGACACCAATCATGAGAAATCCTTTATAATGAATACTTGAAAAGATTAATCTGAACATCTTCATTCACGATATGAAGTCAATGAATAAATTCATGAAAGTCCAACAAATGCTCAGTTGGTACTTTCCACCCTTTTCATCGGAATCTAGGAAGGCTACTTTCCCATTCATCTCTAGTAGGTAGTGGGTTAGGGAAACCAACTATTTTGAAAAATCACAGAAAGAAAACCTCTGAGCTAATATGTGGTCCATTTCAAACCAGTGGAGTCGCCATTGGGTTCTTTAATCACGGAGTCACCAGGTGAATGATGCGTAGCTTGAAAGTGTCTGGTCTTTGTTCACCATCAAAGACCAGATCTGGTCATTATCATTCTCTCATGGAGATTTTCAATCTGAGATAGTAGCAAAACCTTTATGGGAAAGCTTTCCTGCTCTTGAATAATCCTCTGTGGGTCAGTTGAAATAGTGGAGTATTCAGGTGCTATGACCATGGGCCCACATGACCGTGGGTTACGAAATGGGCCCACACTTCCCAAGTTGTTTCGAGACTTCGTTTATCAGGAGCTTCTGTTGATTAAGGTTGGTTGTCATTGATGTCAACCCTTGAAGAAATCCCCGTAGCACAAAGGTTGGGTAATGGAACCAAGATTGTTTGATGTAAATATGAATCGTTATTGTCTTGTCATTGTTGATAATAAGTAGAAATGGATGAACTCCAAAGTGGTCCCCTTATGGTGAAATCCCTCATGGGAAGACACTTTGCAGATTGAGTTATCCTAGAAGTATGGTTAGAGAACCCATGCTTATTTGTGGAATAATGAGATGAACACCAATGAATTTGTCAGTGAAAATATCCTATATGGAGAGTTCTTTTCATGCCATTTTTGGTGGTATGTGGAATGTCACATAACTCCTCACGGTTAGAGAGTTATGGCCATGAGAAGTTGGAGAACCCAGGTTTGGGCAATGGACCCAAGGTTTTTTGATGGATAATGGTATGAGTTTTGATATATTTTCATATAATACTATTCTATATGGATAGTTCATGTCATTCCATTCTTGGTGGTATGTAGAACGTCACATAACTCCTCACGGTTTGAGAGTTATGGCCTTACGAAGTTGGAGGACCCTCATATGTCATCTAGAAGCACCAAAAGGTCAAAGTAGTCAAAGTGGTTTAAGAGATTTTAAAAGGTAAATAATAAAGTGAAGTGATGAGTGTACTATAATTCAAATTTAATACAAAATAAATTAATTCAATAATAAATTTAATGGAGAAATTAGAAGTGGGTTAACCCTAAAATAAGGAAAGTGGCCAAAGTGACCTAGAATATGTTTTTAAGGAAGCTACTTGTAGAGTATAAATAAGAGGAAAGGATCTCTAATTTAATATACACTTGAGAATATTGAATACCTATAGGTGTATGAGGTAACAAAAGGATATCTAAGCTGAATTTCTAAGGAAAGTGAAGAAAAGAAGGCCAAAATTCAAGGAAGGATAAATTCTTTTGATGATGCTTTCTGAGGTATGTTTTTTTTCAGGTCATCTCACCATTTTCGTAATAAATTTGTTTATAGAATGATTCAGATCGTGAAATTGATATTCCATTGAGGAAACGTATCCAAGTATCTATGGTAAAAAATTCATCTTGTGGGTCAATGTATTTTTGGAGTTACACTCCATGGAAAATAGGGTTTGTGGCTAGTTTTGAAACTAGTCAAAAATAGGTGTTTCGGGTAAACACATCATAAATTCTTCATAAAATATCCAAATTTAGTACGAACATATGTGTTGGCTAGACTACAGTATTTATTATTCTTTGTAATAATTTCATATCAATTCAACAAATATTCAGTGTGGGGCACGCTCTACAAGGTTTCTCTCTAGAATAAGCCAAAATTCAGCAAGGTGTGCCATTTTTTCCATAACTCCTTTTCTGAGAGGTTACAAGTAGTGACACCTAGAGGAATTTTATAAAACACACTGAAGAACATTGTGTATCAGTTTCATATATTTATTCATTACATGTACAAAGTTATGATCATTTCAAGTTAGGGTTGTTGACCAATCCAAAACTATTCTTGTGAGACTAAAGAAACGTTTGATGAAAATTATAGTCTCTTGTTGTTAAAGTTAAGGAATATTTGAAGGTATGTGATCATATACACCATGTCTATTACATATTTACAAATCATATTTGGATGATGAAATTGATGTGGGATTTTGGTTGAGGTACAAGTTGGGTACATGGTTGAGACAAGTAGTTGATCTTTTGGAACATACATGAAGTGTATAGTTGATGATGTTGGTACATATTGATGAGTCCTAGTTGATGAGTACTTGACACATTATTCGTACAGATTTGGTGCATGGTTGAAGCACTTTTTCATGGTACATGTTGAGGTATAGGTTGGTGCATGGTTGATGCACTTGTTTATGGTACAGATTGATTACAGGTTGGTTGGTAAAGGTTGGTGCATGGTTGATGCACCTGTTTATGGTACATGTTGATTACAGGTTGAGGTGCATGTTGATGCATGGTTGATTCATGGTTCAGGTTATTGGTACAGGTTGTTTGATATAGGTTGATTGGTATAGGTTTGCAACGGTATATCTCACAGGGATAGTGTGACAGTGGTTCCATCATTCTACTTCTACTTCAGGGAGGTTGGACAGGGAAATGATAGGTGGTTGTAGCCACATTCCAGTTGTAGGCGGAGAACATAGGGGGTTGTATTCCTCATTCTGGTTGTATCCAGAGAATTGGGGAGTTGGAGCTTCCCTCGGGTTGTAGCCTGAGAAACTAGGGGGTAGGATCCTCCTTCCAGTTGCAACTGGAAAACAAAGGAAGTTGGTGCTTCCAATGAATGTACTTCTTCAGGACATATAAGATAAAACATTCTGTGGTTTTCTCCCACTTTGGATTTCCACGTAAAACACTAGTGTACTATGTATGTGTATGATTGTTCATTTGTTCATTTCTTATTTACTCTGTAGTTCTTCGATGATAATGATACATTGATATAACACTTGGATTATATGGTTAAAAAGGATTAAAGTTCTCTATTATTGATTCCCCCCGCCTCTCAGTAATCCAACAATTGGTTTCATAGAAGGTTCCTTTAGGAAACAGGTTAACCACTGGAAGGAGATCATGGATTATTCTGAGAATGGAGTACCGATGTTTAATGGCCATAATGGTTTTAAGTATGATATGTGGAGAATAAGGATGAAAGTATTTTTACAGGCACAAGGACATTATATTTGGCTATCAGTTGTTATAGGATATGATAGTTCAAAAAGGGAAAAGACTGCAGCAAAGAAGGAATTGAGGAAGAATAACAAAATAGCAATGGATTTCATCTGGGAAGGATTACCTAATCCGATAAGAGAAAATGTTGGTAAATTTTCATCATCAAAAGAACTTTGGGATAAGTTACATGACATATATTCTTCACTCATCACAAATTCAAAAAATGTCAAAGAATATGTAGATACGAATCAAGAAGAATTATGTTCACCATGTCAAGAAGATTTAGAAGATGAAGAGTACATAATCACCAGAGGTATGTTGTTTTGTTTTAATTATGAAAAACGTGGACATATTGAAATAGAATGCCATGAAGGAAATGAGACAGAAAAACTAATTGAAAAGGAAAGCAATTATAAAGAAGAATTGATTAGTTCTTTAGATGAACTAAGAGAAGAAAACAATTCACTCAAGAAATAATTGATGAAACAAAAGCAAAGTGTTCACATTTTTGAAGAATCCCAACAATTCATTGAGAACTTAAGAACTCATCTAGAAGAAGCCAGAAAGATCAAAGAAAATCTTGAATATGAAAAGCAGTGTTTGGAAGCCAACATAGTAGCACAGAAGGAAGAAGAAGAAATGAGAGAGAAGATATTGACATACCATCTTAAGGAAAGAACTAACGATCGAAACCAGCTTGAGGCAAAGTTTGGTCAAGAAGAGAAAGGACTTGAAGAAGAAACAATCACATTAAAAATTCATCTTGAAGAAGCGAAAAGAACAGAAGAAATCACGACGTCTCGGATAATGAAGAAAGAAGAAGAGGTTGAGAAGATTGAAGAAGAAGTTGTCACATTGAGAAGTAAAATAGTCAAGCTCAACAAGAATGTTGAAGAGACAAAAAGATCCACATCATTTATAGAGAATGAAGAGAATCACTCTAGGTTGCTAGAAAAGAAGAATGAAGAAAATAAAAAGAGTTATGCAGAAGTACTCAAAGGAAGGAATCATGGTCAACCGGAATCTAAGAAAACTATTGAAGATACATCTTAAAGAAGACCATCCATATTCAAGCCGCGAAGAAGCTTCAATCATGATCATGATTAGTTAAGTCAAAAATTTAGAAGGACTACGCCACAAAGAAGATCATTCACTCCGAGGTATGAAAAATTATTTTATGGTAATTGGTTTTATTGTACTAACTTTGGACATAAGGTTGTAGATTGCAGGGATTATAAAAGAAATGTTCAAGAAATAAGTGTCTATGTGGTCGCACGTAACATTGAGTGTTACAAATGTCATAACTATGGACACATAGCCAGTGATTGTAGAAGAATGATCAATACTTCCATGAAAGAGAATATTGATATTAGATATAAGAAAGTATGGATAAGAAAACAGGAAGAATAGGTGAACAAATACCAGGTACCAGAGATTGCAAGATTGGCAATAAAACAAGATGAAGAAAAATCTACATAGAAAAGGAAAGATGTTAGACACAGAAAGGTTTAGAAAATAACTGAAACAAAGGAAGGACAGGTAAATAAGGAACATGTTCAAGAGATTGTACTTTTAGGCATTGTAGTGAAAGATGAATCTACAAACAGAAATAAGGAAGTCAGAGCTGAAAGAGATAATGAATCTACCAATGAAGATGATGATGAATACACATCAGAGTAGGAATTGTTCTGAGCCATCTGTCTTAGAGAATCCTAAGTAATATGAATATTAGATAGGGGGAGTCTATGCGATAGTTGTGACAGACCAAAGAACCATACTTTGAGTAGCTTGTAGAGTTTCAGAAGACAGATTCAGAGAAATGAGTTAGCAGAAGTACAGTTTGATATATTAATCAAGACTTCATGATAGTATAGTGATAAATGGGTCAGAATTATGGACAGTTGCACAAGTAGAGTTTTGGAAAATATGGACAGAGATGGATTCGAAAGAACACTTAGCAGGTTTGGACAGATATATGATAGTGACGAGAGCATGGATTCATAGATTGGTTCAGAGAGTGGTTCAAAGAAAAAGGAACATTATCATAATGGATGATAGTTACATAGGAAATGGCTCGAACAATGCTAATGGATTCCAAATTGATAGATACTTTTTGGACACATACAATGCATACATCAGTTCACATTCAAAACAGAGTAATGCTAATAAACAACATTGACAAAACTCCCTACGAACTATGGAAAGGAAGCACATACAACAACCTCTACATCAAGGTAACTCAAGGTAATATTTTATTAATTGAAATTTATGTTGATGATATTGTTTTGGAAGTACTAATGATAGGTTAAGCCGTAAATTTGCAAAGGATATGCAGAATGAATTTGAAATGTCATTACTTGGAGGACTATCCTTTTTTTGGGTATTCATATATGTTAAAGAAACCAAGGAATTTTTATTTCTCAAACTAAGTATATCAGAGAAATGATAAATAGGTTTGGAATGGAAGATTGCAAACCAGTTACCACTCCTATGCAAACCGGTTTCAAGTTAAGAAAAGATGATGATTCAAAGTCTATAGATCAGAGGAAATATAGGTCAATGATTGGAAACCTACTATATGTGACAACATCCAAACTAGATGTAATGCAAGAAGTTTGATAAGTGGTATGATTTCAAGAAGCACTAAAGGAATCACATGTATTAGTAGTGAAGAGGATTTTTAGATATCTCAAACGAACAAAAGAGTTTGAATTATGGTATCCAAAAGGAAAGGATCTATCACTTATTGCCTACAGAGATGCAGATTGGGCATGTTGTATTGATGATCAACGAAGCACCAGTGGAGCAACATTCTACTTGGGTGAGTTTTTAGTATCATGGCTAATCAAGAAACAATCATTAGTATCTTTATCTACAGCTGAGGCAGAGTATATTGCAGCAACATCATGTTGTACACGGGTTCTTTGGATGAAACAAACTCTGACAGGTATACAGGTTGAGTATGATGATCCCATTACAATATATTGTGATAATGCAAGCGCCATCGGTATCACGAAAAACCCGGTGATGAAATCAAAGACGAAGAGCATTCCAATAAAGTATCACTTTCTACGGGAGAAGGTTGTAAAAAAGAACATCCGAGTTGAGTATGTGGGCACAACAGAACAAGTGGCAGACATCTTCACAAAACCACTTCCACTGGAATCGTTTCAATATCTTTGCCAAAGACTTGGACTTATTTCTACTCCAAAATGAATTCTTTTTTAATGTTTGTCTTATGTGTCTTAGATTTACATGAGGAAGCACCATAAGAGGACAGTTCAGTCAGGGGGAGAAACCATGGATGGAAAGATACCTTTGACACTGATGACAAAGGGGGAGAGATTTATTAGATGCAAAGGATAGAGGCAGAGGACAGAGGCATGGTTCCAGGGGGATCATGAGTGATATGATTTTAGTATTTCATTAGAGTTTTTCCATCAATACCAAAGGGGGAGATTGTTTGTTAAGGTTGGTTGTCATTTATGTCAACCCTTGAAGAAAGCCTCGTAGCACAACGGTTGGGTAATTGACCCAAGATTGTTTGATGTAAAGATGACTCATTATTTTCTTGTCATGGTTGATAATAAGTAGAAATGGATGAACTCCAAAGTGGTCCCCTTATGGTGAAAGCCCTCATGGGAAGACACTTTTGCGGATTGAGTTATCCTAGAAGTATGGTTAGAGAACCCATGCTTATTTGTGGAATAATGAGATGAAAGCCAATGAATTTTTCAGTGAAACTATCCTATATGGATATTTATTTTCATTCCATTTCTGGTGGTATGTGGAATGTCACATAACTCCTCACAGTTAGAGATTTATGGCCATGAGAAGTTGGAAAACCCAGGTTTGGGTAATGGACCCAAGTTTGTTTGATGGATAATAGTATGAGTTTTGATATATTTTGAGGTAATACTATTCTATATGGATATTACATGTCATTCCATTTCTGGTGGTATGTGGAATGTCACATAACTCCTGATGGTTTGAGAGTTGTGGCCTTATGAAGTTGGAGGACCCTCATATGTCATCTAGAAGCCCCAAAAGGTCAAAGTAGTCAAAGTGGTTTAAGAGATTTTAAAAGGTAAATAATAAAGTGAAGTGATGAGTGTACTATAATTCAAAGTGAATACAAAATAAATTAATTCAATAATAAATTTAATGGACAAAATAGAAGTGGGTTAACCCTAAAATAAGGAAAGTGGGCAAAGTGACCTAGAAGATGTTTTTAAGGAAGCTACTTCGTGAGTATAAATAAGAGGCAAGGCTCTCTAATTTAAGATAAACTTGAGCATATTGAATACCTATAGGTGTCTAATGTAACCAAAGCATATATAAGCCGAATGTATGAGGAAATTGAAGAAAAGAAGGCCATAATTGAATGAAGGATAAATTCTTTTGATGATGCTTTCTAGGGTATGTTTTTTTTCAGGTCATCACACCATTTTCGCAATAACGTTTTTTATAGAATGATTCAGACCGAGAAATTTCTATTCCATTGAGGGAAAATATTTAAGTATATGTGGCAAAAAATTCATCTTTTGGGTCGTTGTATTTTTGGAGTTACACTACATGGAAAATAGGGTTTGTGGCTAGTCCTGAAACTAGTCAAAAACAGGGGTTTCGAGTAAAAACGTCATAAATTCTTCATAACAAATCTAAATTCAGTAAGAAAAATGTGTTGGTTAGAGTACAGTATTTAGTATTCTTTGTAACAGTTTCATATCAATTCAACAAGCATTCGATGCGGGGCACACTCTACAAGGTCGCTCTCTAGAATAAGCCAGAATTCAGCAAGGTGTGCCATTTTTGCGATAACTCCTTTTATGAGAGGTTCCAAGTAGTGAAACCTGGAGGAATTGCATAAAACACAATGAAGAACATTGTGTATCAGTTTCATATATTTATTCATTATAGGTACAAAGTTATGATTATCTCAAGTTAGGGTTGTTGACCAATCCAAAACTAGTCTTGTGAGACTAAAGAAACGTTTGATGAAAATTCTAGTCTCATGTTGTTAAAGTTAAGTAAGATTTGCAGGTATGTGATCATATACACCAGGTCTATTACAAAGTTACAAATCATATTTGGATGATGAAATTGATGAGGGATTTTGGTTGAGGTGCAAGTTGGGTACATGGTTGAGACAAGTAGTTCATTAGTTGGCACATACATGAAGTGTATAGTTGATGATGTTGGTACATATTGATGAGTCATAGTTGATGAGTATTTGACACATTATTTTTATGAGTTTGGTAGATGGTTGAAACACTTGTTCATGGTACAGGTTGAGGTATAGTTTGGTGCATGGTTGATGCACTTTTTTATGGTACATGTTGATTATAGGTTGGTTGGTATAGGTTGGTGCATGGTTGATGCACTTGTTTATGGTACATGTTGATTACAGTTTGAGGTACATGTTGATGCATGGTTTATGTATGGTTCAGGTTATTGGTACAGGTTGATTGGTACATGTTTACATCGGTATATCTCACAGTGATAGTGTGACAGTGGTTCCATCATTCTACTTCTACTTCAGGGCGGTTGGACAGGGCAAGGATAGGTGGTTGTAGATGGAGAACATAGGGGTTGTAGCCTCCTTCTGGTTGTAGTCAAAGAATTGGGGAGTTGGAGCTTCCCTCTGGTTATAGCATGAGAAACTAGGGGGTTGGAGCCTCCTTCCAGTTACATCTGGAAAACAAAGGAAGTTGGTGCTTCCAATGAATGTAATTCTTCAAGACATATAAGATAAATCATTCTTTGGTTTTCTCCCACTTCAGGTTTCCACATAAAAGAATGGTGTACTGTGCATGTGTATGATTGTTCATTTATTCATTGCTTATTTACTCTGCAGTTATTTCATGATATGATACATTGATATAACACTTGGATTATATGGTTAAAAAGGATTAAATTTCTCTATTACTGATTCACATCCCCTCTCAGTAATCCAACAACTTCCATACTCTTGTCTTTATATTTCCCCGTCTGTGAAACCGCGAAATCTCTAATCAAGTGCCACGTGCCCCACTAGTTTGAACGACCCAGATGGATTTCACGATTTCTCACTTCGCGACATTTTCTTGTGGCTCAAATCAAAACCCCTGAAACCCAGTTCTGTGACATTCCTTAATCCACTGCCACCTGTCCCCGCTGGATCAGATGGCTCCCATGAATCCTGGTCTTTGTGACTTTGGCATATCAACACATCGACAGATCAAGACTTTCGTGCATTCCTCACTTAAATTCTCCCGAAGCTCATTTCCCCGAATACTTGGATCTGCTGACACCTGTCCCCTTCAAGATCAATGAATCATGTTGATTTTGGGTTTCGGGAGTTCGGATCCATGAAAAAAAACTTTAACAACATTTCAAACTTCCGATTCCCATGATAATTTTCTAGCATTGATCTCTCCCAATGAGATCCACAACGCAAATTTAATTTGTGCTGTTTGATTTCGGGCCTGCTCTGGCGCTAACCTTTGCGCAACTTTGACCTTCTGAAATAATGTGAGTCATTGTTCTATAATCCTGATTGGATATCCGTCGTTGAAAGGTTAAAACTTCCTTCTGCTTGATTTAAGTCCATACCATCCCGTTCTAAGTATTGCGCTTATGCTTATGGTTGTGGTTTATGTGAACAATTACTTGGACGACTAACTAAGGGCTCAAGAAAACAAATGATCAATGAAAAAGGTAAAGAGAGAAGTGATAATCTTAGAGAAAACAGGAAAGCTTAGGGCCGAGAATTCTCAGGTAGGACAACACAAAACAAAAGGTCGCTCAAACAATCGAGGGTAGATGTAGAGAGAACTACAAGATGAAAGGGAAAAACTTAAGAATGGATTTGCGAAAGCAGGATAGACAGGAAAAAATACAGACTTAGGTAGAAACCACCAACCCCTAACGCTTTGACAAGTTTATTTAATAACAGGTTCTATTATGTTACCCATGATTAAATATTTTGTTCTAGTCTCAACAAAATCTATTTCTACCATGTTCATTGTATATGCTTCAATCTTATTCAAAATTTGTTCAATTGTCCACTATGTGCTCTTTTTTTTCTCATGAATTATTTTTTATCCTATTGTATTTTCTATAAGAGAACAAAATTTTTGATTTTATGTTAACATTGTAATTTTGTTAACATAAAAACAAAGATTCTTTCTTTCATTAATTCATGAAAATTTTGATTTCAATGTTGAATCCATGGCTATATTTGGAACCAAGCATAGTTTGGCATACCTATAGTGTGATTCTTTGGAGAAAAATCAACTGATATAATCCAGTTCTCCCTAAACTTTGATAGCTTATCTACGCTATAAAAAAAGCCTGAATTTTTGCCCATATCCTATAGAAATTTGATGCCCTCATTAACACAACATGTTGTGGTTGATTTGGTTGGTGAATTTCCAATTTTGGAACATCATTGGGTTCCCGAAAAAAAAATTACAATCTTTGAAATTCAAAATCAATTCGAAATCAAACTCATACCTATAACTTTGAATGTGTTGGATTCACGACACAATCAAGGTGAAAAATTCATGATTTTGGGCATTTTTTGAACTATTGTAACTCACGATTTATGGGGAGATTTCTTGTTGGAACCTTCTCTTATGCGTGACAAAAGAAACAAGTATAAGAAACAAAATTCTCTTGGCTATAGGCAACCTATCACTCTTTCTCTAAGACTGTATTAAACAACATGGGTTTCGATGAGTTTAAGACTTATGTTTGCAGAAAAATGAAATGTATTGATGACAAAAAATAATATAAAATTTTCATTTCACCAACGACTTACAACTTATTTCTCCTCCCATTTGTCTTCGTAAGTGCAATCACACTACAGATCAATGTTAATATATCCTCTATTGTTATCATTTTCACTTTAAATTAATCCCGGACTTTGCACTCATTTCAGAAACTTGTAATTTTTGCAATCATATTAACCCTGTACTTGAAATGATTTATGGAACTACCTTATACCTCATATGTAGATTAAAAAATACATCTTCCCTCCAATTTTTGAATTTTCAAATGTGTTATTTTCCTTATGCATTCAAATTCACAAAATATTTTTTTCTTTCTTGTAGTCATTCCATACCGATTTTAAGAACAACTTTCATTGAATGCTTTAAGGAAGTCTTTCATTAATCTCTTCTCTTGAAAATTTATAGTTTTACAACCATAAAAAATTTCAAAAGGTATGAAATTTCCATTGTTTGTAATTATTTTCAAGAACACATCTTAACCCTATTACTCCTATTTTTAGACTTAAAACATAACTTCACCTTATTATTTCCTTTTGTTGCTATGTTTTTGATAAAAACTATAAGCCTTGTTACGAAGTGTAAATGATAGATGAAATGATATAAAGTGGATATGGATAAAATAAGAAAGATGTATAGTAGATAGGGATGAGATAGGTGAATTTTTTTGAGGTTATGGTTTGAGGGGTTTATGTGAAAAATTAAGATGTCTTGATCATTTAAACTTGTTCTTACTTCTCCTCTATGTGATTATGTTTCATCATTATCTTATTTTGCTTTTCTTTCTCTTTATTGATTTCTTCTTCTTTCCAATTCTCTCTCATGTTCATGTTTTTCTCTTCTCTTGTATTCTTGTCTCTCTGCTTCAGATATTTTAAGTAAGGTTTCTTCAGCAAGATCTAATTCCCCTTCTGATATTTCACTAAGAATGTGGGGTTGTTTGTCTTAAAATTTTCCTATTTCTTCGACGATAGTTTGAGAAATTGGTTTGCTTGTTTCTTTTTCTGTGTGTTTTCCTACATAAGATGTTTCTTCTTGTATTTGTTTCTTCTTTGATTGATGAATAAAGAAATTTTTCCTATAGAGGATAAATGAATAGGAGGATATAGGACTATATATTTGTGAGGAACCAACACCAGGTGTGCTAGGTACCCCACTAGGCACAACCAAGCACAACCATTGAGAGAAAGTTACATGATTTTGAGAGAGAGGGTGGGGGAATAGTTGACAATGTGGGAATATGTACCTATTTTTTTGGGTTGGTTTCTCCTTGATGGGAAATCATCTGATAGTCCTTATGTTTTAGTTTTAGGTATTTATTTCTAACCTTTTTCACATTTGAGTTTTTTCCATCTTGGCCACCTTCCCTCTTTCTTTCTATTTTGTAATCATCCTAATTCTGATATACATTTATTTCTCTAGTATCCATGGCATGTGATTCTTCACCCTTATGTTATATTTTAGGCCTTCTCTTTTCTTCTTCTTCCTTCATCTCAACCTCTACTTTCCTCTTTTTTTCTTCCTCTGTAACTTCATTAGATTTTTCTTCTACATCATTTTTTTCATCTTCTTCTATTTTTTTTATTTTCTTCTTCTTCAACTACTTTATTATCTTATTGTTATATTACATCTTTCCATTTTTTCTTCCTATATATATTTTGTATATGTTTCCTCTATTGTAGCCTTCATATTTGATTCTTCTTCCTTTAAACTTTTCCATTTTTATTCTTCTTCTTCTTTTCATTCAACTTCCACCTCTTCATTTATCTTTGTTTCTTCCTCTACAAATTTAGGTATTCGTCATTTTTATGAGGAGGGCTATTGTCAATGTCCAATGGTATTGATCCTTGTTTCCCTTCCTGGGAATATTACTACTAATGGGGTTGGCACGGATTGATAATACCAAGGACTAGAGTCCTCTAACTCAAATCCAATATCATATTCTCACATTCAACCTTCTTATTTGTTTGTGGGGTAAATATAGAATGTAGCTCTCCATTTTCAACAAGTGGCGTATTTGGAGCTGATCACATCCCTAGGCCCTTAGGTATTTTCTCAATAATTGGTATCTCAGATGGGTCGTGCTCATATTTTCCCATATCTTTGATGTCCTTAAAACCCATGGTTTGGATCATGGGAAAGACCTATTGTTAGGTTTATATTTCTCATTGGACAACTAGTACTTATGCTACTAAAATTTGAGGTTCTTCCCCCTCTCTATTTGTCTAGGTAAATCATGTGTTAGAAAAATCATATTCATCCTCATCATGATCATGTACCTCATAATTATTTAAACCCCCTTTTCCTCCTCTAAAAGGAGGCATGTTTCCAGTTACTCCACAAGAGTAAATATAAAGTTAACTCTCTATTCAAACATTGTTCCTGAAAAATTAAGGACCAATCAAGACATTTAGTTTCTTTTGTAAGTATCTAAAATTCCTAGGAGTAACCAAAACATTTCTAGAGCTATGGAAAGGAGGCAATAAGTGTCAATATCAAAACCAACTTTATATATAACGTTTTAAGTCATTTTATCAAACATCTTGCAACTTACTAATCTCACTTAGTTTATTAGCATTAAAGGGCCACGAGGCATTTTAGACCTCTATCCATTCTCATACAAAAAAAGGGGGCAAAGTTGAAGCTAAAACATGGTAGAGAAACACAATTCATATTTCTTAAGTATTCTTACTGAACACAATAAAGTAAATGACTGAAATGAGCTACAATGATGTTTTAAAAAGGTAACAATAACTATTCTAGTATGGCCATAACATTATGAAATAATAGTTGTATGACTTGATCATTATTTACTGAAAAAAAAAATAGATATATGAGAAATAAATGTACATTTAATTCTCGCAAAGTTCATTCTCTTACATGCAACAACAAAGTACGTGATCTAGTCCCATTTTAAGAAAATAACCTTGAATCCAACTATATGGGGCACATTTTCCAATGGTTCCACAAAATTCCTTATGAGAGATGTGATGAATAAAGTTTTAGTCAATACGATAGTTTGCAATGTCAACAAACCATGGGGTTTGCAAGGACATAGAAAATAAGTGTTTATTTGGAAAAATATCTTTGATAAGGCCTTCTTTGGGGACATTTTCTAACCGAGACAAGAAATTTGCAACCACATTTACTCAACCATGATTATCAAGTATAGTTAGAACAAATTGTTACAATAAAATAAAGTATGTAACACAAATACTACTGACAACAAGATTTTTCATTAGATACCTATTAGCAGAATTATCTATATGAACAAAAATAGGGTATCGATGATGTACTGTTGGAATTTATTGATGGAATATATTACTATTGTAACTCCCTTTTCAATAATAATATATCTTAGGTCATAACTAAAAATATTTTTTCTAACGTAATAAATGGAATATTTTTTAACAGCCTAATGTCAGAAAACAACACCTAAGGATTTTTTTGAAGCATCAATGTGGATGTGAAAAGGAATATTTCAATTGAAGCCTTAAACATAGGGGAATAGATCAGATTTGTTTCAAGGTGTCAAAGGATTTTTGGCATTTTGCAACAAAAAAAAAGTCAACATCCTTAGTAATAATGACAAAGAAAGATGTTGCTATTTTGTTGAAATCATAGATGAATATTCTATACTAACCAATATGTCCAATAAAGTTGCAAACATTAGTTTCTTCTGAGGGGTATTTAAATTTTGATTGATGGAAATTTTTTCATGGTTTACTTTAATCCTTGAAGCTAAGATATGATGTCTTAACACTATTCTTTCAATCATCAACATAAAACATTTTTCATTATTGATGAATAGATTCCTGTACTAAGAATGCTATAAAACACTTTTTGTAATAGCCAATACTTCTTCATAAGAATTACAATATGCTACGATGCCATCCATGTAGACCTCCACATAGTCATGGATTAAAAACTACAAGGAAAAACATTTATGGTGGATATTTTTAGTGTTACAAGATTAGGTAAAACCATAACAAAAAATATAAGCTAAAACCTAGGCTATTGGAGATTCTAGTTACGTCACCCAGTTGTGATTTTGTGCGTTGGAACAAATTTACATTGTCTCCCTGAATGGCTTTAGGAGGCGAGTTTAAACTCGTCATAACATGCTCACCATGCCTCAGATTGAAGAAACACTAGTTCTATTGGACTCCTGGCACTGGATTCTAGCTAGGGGGGAACCTCTCCTATGATTATGTTGCCCAGAAAAGTGTTAGAGGATCTATGGAACTAGGGTTTTCTCAGTGAGGCACAATGAAAATATGACAAAGGGGGTTGGGTTTCACAACCCATGTGTCAGGTGATTTTGGGCACCATGGTCACATGGGGGTTGTCCATATAGACCTTCTGGAGCTTAAGGAACCCAGTTACATCTCCTTGTTGTGATTTTGTGCCCCCGGACCAAATTGTCATTTTGTTCCTGAATGGCTTCAGGAGGCAAATTGCAACTCACCATAACATGAAAATCGTGCCTGAAATCGATGAACCGTTAGTTCCGTTGGACTCCTGGCACTGGATTTCAACTAGTGGAACCCTCTCCTATGATTCCATTGCCTGAATTGTTTTTTTTATAGGAGATCCAAAACTAGGGTTTTTCTAAGTGAGGCACAATGCAAATTTGGCACAGGGGGTCGAATTTCAAAACCCCTATTTCAGGTGATTGTGGGGATCGTGGCCATGTGGGATTTGGCCATATGGACCTACCGAAATTTATAGATCATAGTTACATCGCCTAGTTGTGATTTTTTTCCCCCGCACCAAATGTCAAGGCAAAGAATATGTTGGCCCTTGACCAAGTTTTGAGGATCCTTAATCATGTTTGACCTACTTTTGGGACTTTGACAGGATTTTGAAGGAGGAGCGCAAGTCGAAGTGGAGATCCTGGGATATCAACCCTTTCTTATGGATTTTTTGGTTTTGGGCTATGTAACGGGTATGAGAATGTCGGCCCATGGGTTTACTCATGTTTAGCCCCTTTTTGTAATGTATAAAATAGATGTCTAGGCGATGTAAGAAGTGGTGTGTATGAGACGATATAGGAATCTGTGTGATGATGTGCTAAGTGAAAGTGATAGTTGTATATGATCTGTGCATGTTGTGTGAGACTTGCAAGGTTAAGTGCAACTGACTGTAAGAGATTGAGTAGAAGCTTTGTGATATAACCTAACTCAGGGAAGGAGGATCTGGCGAGGTGCACACAAATCTCCTGTCCTATGAAAAGTAGGATTTTGTGGCTCTGTGCATGTAGAAGATTTACAAAAGATAATAAAGAAGAAGAAGAGTTGGTGGGCGTAGCCCCAGGCTGGGGGTGAACCACGTATATCCTCTGTTGTGGTTTCTTTGTGCTTTATGGTTGTTCTCTTTTCTATGTGATTAAATGCTTAGTGCACTGATATATGCTTAGAATAATCTAATATGATAGCTTAGTGTTGAATAATGTGAATGAATGCTAGATCTAATCTATGTTGATGTGCTTAGTTATTGAATATATTGGATCTATGTGAATACTGCAATGCTCTGTGATTAAGGTTTTAATTGTGGAGTAGATACTGGTTAAATAATAATGAACTACAACTACTGAGTTCTCTTTAAAGGTGTTGTAATCACAGAATGTGTCTCGGCTAAGGTTGCATACATCTGAGTCCTACAACCACCCCTGCCTCTCCCTCAGGTGGGACTTCATATTCTTCATAGGTGTTTCCAAAAGGGTCGATAGTTAGGGTTTTGTTGGTGCGCTCTTGAGTGTTGAACCCTAGTTATTCCCATGTGCCAACAAATGGTTCCATTGTCAGGACCTAAAACTTTGATTGATGGGAACTAAAGAAAATAAAGCTTTGTGCATAGATCTATTTATTCAGTGTGCAATATTCTACTTGAAGCTCTGTGCTAAGAAGAAAAGTCAGATCTGAAGAAAAGAGGTAAGTTCTTAAATATTTGTGCTTTGTTAAAGGAAAGATAAGTGTAATTTTTTTTTTCAAAAGTATGGATCTAGGTATGTTTGATAAAAAAATTCCTAGCTTAAAAACTAGGGTACAACTAGATGAAATAAGATTTGATATGAGTAGATATGATAGAAATGATGAAAGATATGTTATTCCTATGCATAGAAAGAATGTTGGGACTAACAAATGGATGCAGGACCCTAGAAAGACTTTTTTACAGGTCAGTTACTGTTACCCTAGTGCGCAGTACAGGAAAGGTTGGGGATCGTTCAAGAGAAAGAGAGGATTAACTCTTTTCTATAGTTGCAGAAGACCGAGACATATTGCTAAGGAATTCCCTAGTAGAGGTCCTACTTGCCTCTATTGTAAAGCTATGGACCATGAAGTTTTGGATTTCCCTAGAATAATTTCTAAGGTTGAAAGAATGAATATGAGACAAGAAAACCCTCAGAAAAATCAAGAAACTGAGACCATGGAAGAACCCCCAAAAGAATCATAGAATGTATTGCTACAAATGAAAGAAACCCTAAATGATCACAGAAATATCAACTTATTAGAGAGCTTCAAAGAAAAAGAATGGATAGAAACAAGAATAGAAGACTTCGACATTGACTGTGTTCTAGATGAAGAAACACAGGTGAATATCATGACAAAAAGAACTTGGGAAATTTTAGGAAATCTTGCAATGATTCCTTCATTAGGAGGAATGGGATTATTTAGAGGAACGCTGATAACCCTATGTGGAAGACTCACCCTAATATCTATGAATTCTCATGGAACTTCGACAGAAGAAGATTTTGAGGTTGTTAAATTTATTGAGAACAACGCCCCATTTTCTATATTACTAGGAAAAACTTGGATTGAGAAACATCAGGCTAGAAGAAAAGAAGAGGAAGTCTTAGAAAAAAAGAAGCAAGAATTAAAAGATTTCATGACTAGGAGGATAGTGCACTTGATTGAATAACAAGAGAACAGATCAAAGTTGTTCAGAACTAGAAACTTGGATATCGAAGTAGAAATAACACAAGAAGACTCACAGAAGAGTAGAGCGCCTACTCCAAACAGAGAAGAAGTATTGGCCTTGAACCCTACGAAAGACCATCAACAATGCGAAGTTACTATGCTAAAAGGAGATAAGAATTAGAATGGAAAGAGGAATACCGAGATAAATATTACAGGGAATAAGGCTAGAAATCTCAGTAAGAAGACAACAAAGATAGAAAAGTTGCAGAAGGTTCCATAAGGGACTTCGCAGAAGGAAGGTTTGCAAAACTGGAACTTCGTCAGGAAATCAGAATAGCGCAACATGGCACTTTTCCATGACAAAGAAATTTAGTCATTGAAAGCATTATAACCATTATCCTGACACCCTGAATGGTTAGAACAACAGTTATGGCCTAAAAGCTCGTCGTCAGACTATTGGGAGCACGCCGCAATGGAAAGAACCACATTGATGAAGGCCTCCCAGCTGTTGGAGAGATCTGTTACATCGTGTCTACTTATTCTGTCGATTGTTTAACTGAGAACACTTTTGCGAATTATATCCAAGCCAACCCATTATTACCGCGTTATTTTTATTGAGATATACACCTGTTCTAATTCTTTGAGCACTCATTCATCCACCTGATTTATCTGATCTAAGAGTGCTTGTTGGATGAGCTCAGTTCCATAGAGAAAATCATCGAATAATTTCTAGTCAACCTTATGGCTAAGAAGGTGATGTTCGTCGGAGTTCAAGCCTCTCCGTCAACTTCTCGTGGATCCATACCATCCTGACCTACAACAAAGAAAATAATCAAGCATCGAGATGAATTGGTGAATGCAAAATTAATCCCGACCATCCTACCCGACTACATCCCTCCTTTGGCTAGTGCGGTGAGTCATGACCGTGTCCCAGGAGACTTTGATTACACCATGGTTACTGTGTACCTCCCGAAGGGGATACGTGCAGTAAGAATGCAACATAATAAGATCATGATGTTGAAGTTCAATGACTTCAACCTAGTGGACCGAAAGAACTACAACATGCTATCTCCTTACAAGTATTTGACTAGGATGAAGGGGAAGAACTTGAAAATAATCCCCCAACCATGGACTATGAACCTCATGTAGTCCACCCTCTTGAATGTGATGAAGATTCCTCACTTTGGAAGGCATCGGGAGGTTAACGTGTGTGTTAATATCCTGATATCATGTTACCATGGTGGATATCTATGGCTATATAGATGCATCACAGTTGATCCGACGTTTATCCATAGGATCACCGGATTGAGCATGCATGGACCCGACCCACGGGACTTCTACCTAGGGAAGGCTACAGATCACACACTGGTGTAGAGGATCAAAGACACATATGGTGATGTAGAAAAGGGGATGCAAGACTACAAGGTAGCTTCCATCTAGAATGGCGCAGTGTGCCTGGCCTGCTAGTTGATCGTAGGAATTCTCGTGAGAAAGAACAGACCTACACAGGTCACATGATTCATTGTTGACCTCGCCAGGAAATGTGTAGAAGGACTCCAGATGAACTGGGTGAAGTACTTAGTCAACTAGTTGGAATTGGATTGCCACGAAGCTCAGGATCAGGGCTATGAGTTCCACTTTAGATGGATCTTGATCCTCATAGCGTTTACTACTTGGGAGATGCCATAAGGTGGGACCATCCTAGACATTGAGCCATTCGAACCACTTGCTACAAATTTCACCATACTCTGGTACTCGAGCAATATGGGAAAACAATGGAAATCGAACATAATATTCCATACATACTATGTGAAGTTGAAGAGGTCCATCGAAGCTATTCCTCGCATGATGCCAAACACCATGCACCGGTTCATACCTCTCATGAAGTTCTGCACAGATCGAAACTTCATTTATATCACTGCGCGAGTAGATGAGCATAAAGAATAGATTCAGTCATACTATAAGCTCACAGAGGAGGACATCAAGGAGATAACCAAGGACTGGTCTGCAAAGCTCCTTATCCTTGCTGAACCTATAGAAATGTATGATCCTAAACTAATTGGTAGCTCAGAGGCCACTCACAAAGAAAATGACACACTTGGAACCAACAGAAGGAAGAAGATCGAATAAGTACAAAACCTGAGAAACACATCAGATGAAACTGCTTCAGTATCACCTGGATGAGGAGGTGATGACAAAGTAGATAGAGAAGAGACCAATAGACAAGAATATCAGCAAAATCAAGGCGAAGTAACACCTCCTATGCATCCTGTTGATGAGGTTGATCCCTCGAAGAAAAGAAAGGTTTCCCCCATGAAACCTACCTCACTGAAGAAGTCAAGAGCGAGAAAAACCACGATGTGAACCATGCTCATGTTCAATGACTTCGACTTCATCATCGTCGTTGTAGAAGTTGCCTCGCAGGACATCTTGCAGAAACATGAAGCCAAGCAAGAAGAGATGTACGAAAAAATCAAGGTTGAACTCAGAGGGGTACAACAGGCCCTTCAATCCATTCGTGTAGTATCCACTGCACCCCCACCCTCAGAAGCACCGTAGTTGGGAGATAATCCTACCCAAATCCACAGACTAGCTGATGTGACCGAAGCTCACCTTCGTCACACACAGGAAGACACAGAATAGGACACAGAGGCCCTAAATCAAGTGCAAACAATAGTCATAGAGAAACATCGAGTTGCACAACAGGAGAAGGTTTCTCTCCGAACAAATTTTGAAGATGATAAAGTAAAAATCCAACAAGAGAAAGAGAAGTTGCTCACAGAAAAACTCGAAGTCAAAGAAGCAGACAGCAAAGAACTTCGCTCTGTGACAAGCTTAGAGAAAAAAGTGGAAGAACTAGTAGAGCATAAAGTATTGAATCTTGCAGAAGCTATCCAACAACTTCAGTATAGAATCATTGATCTGGAGCTATGAACAGTTCCCAACACTCCATAGGATGTACGAGATCAAAGAGAAGCAATTTCTCGAAGAGAATTTGAGAGAATCAAGGCCCTCACCATGGAATGTAAACAACTAAGTGATCGTGGTGCCCAAACATATGAGAGAATCACTGAGGATCTTGAATTGAAGGCACTGGAGTCACAACTCCAGGAGGCAAAGCAGCAAGCAGAAACAATACAGGCGGAGTTGAATCCCCTGTCTGTAGTTGAAAGGATGAAGCGATCTCAGGAACAATGCACTACTCAATAGAAGGTCCACACCATTCAGAGAAAATTCATGGAAGTGACTCATAGGCTCCAACCAATACAGGACGAGGCTTGCCAACTGTTTGCAGAGATTGAAGGTCGAGGAGCATAACTGGAGCAAGTCATCACTGTAGATGAACAACGTTTGGAGGGACCTGTCAACGAAGTAGTTATCCAAGAGTTCGTCGAGAAGAAGGCCTTGGTGTAGCAACAAGTCGAAGCAGCTTGAGCCAAGATCGAGATTTTGAAGCAAAGATACCCAGATCAGAGTGATTCAGGACGAGTCATAGGTGAGTGATGGGGGCCTATTGGCCCTTGACCAAGTTTTGAGGATCCTTGATCATGTTTGACCTACTTTTGGGACTTCGACAGGCTGTCGAAGGTAGATCACAAGTCAAAGTGGAGATCGCGGGATATCGACCCCTTCTTAGGGATTTTTGGGTTTTGGGCTATGTAACGGGTATGGGAATGTCGGCCCATGGGTTTACCCATGTTTAGCCCCTTTTTGTAATGTATAAAATAGATTTCTACGCGATGTAAGAAGTGGTGTGTATGAGATGATATCGACATCTGTGTGATGATGTTCTGAGTGCAAGTGATAGTTGTATATGCTTTGTGCATGCTGTGTGAGACTTGCAAGGCTAAGTGCAAGTGACTGTAAGAGATTGAGTAGAAGCTTTGTGCTATAACCTAACTCAGGGAAGGAGGATCTGGCGAGGAGCGCGTGGATCTCCTATCCTATGCAGAGTAGGATATTGTGGCTTCTTGCATGTAGAAGATTGACAAAATATAATAAATAAGAAGAAGATTTGGTGGATGTAGCCCCGGGCTGGGGGTGAACCACGTATATCCTGTGTTGTGGTTGCTTTTTGCTTTATGGTTGTTCTCTTTTTTATGTGATTAAATGCTTAGTGCACTGATATATTCTTATAAGAATCTAATATGATATCTTAGTGCTGAATAATGTTAATGAATGCTAGATCTAATCTATGTTGATGTGCTTAGTTCTTGAATATATTGGATCTGTGTGAATACTACGATGCTCTATGAAAAGGGTTTTTACTGCGGAGTAGATACTGGTTAAATATTGATGAAATGTAATTACTAAGTTCTCTGTAAAGGTGTTGTAATCATAGATCTGTGTCCCATCTAAGGTTCCATACATCTGAGTCCTACAACCACCCATGCCTCTACCTCGGGTGAGACTTCCTCTGTTTCGCAAGTGTTGTCGAAAGGGATGGTAGTTAGAGTTTTGTTGGTGCGCTCTTGAGCATTGAACCTAGGTGTGCCCCTGTGCCAATAGAATAAAATGATTAGTAAGCCATTAATAATCCATTTTCATGGACGCGTGGAAAGGCATAGCATGGAAAGGCATGGAAAGGAATTTCATGTCAAGGCAAGACATGGCATGTCAAGGAAACACATGGAATTTCAAGGTAAGGGAAAGCATGGCATGTCAAGGAAAGGAAATGCATGGCGTTCCAAGGCATGGCATGGCATGTCAAGGCAATGCAAGGCATGGCATGTCAAGGCAAGCCATAGAATGTCGATGGCAGGCATCACATTTCAAGGCAAGGGAATGCATGTCAAGGAAAGGAATTTCTAGGAAACGCACGACAAGGAATGACAACACATGGAAAATCATGGCAAAGTAAGACAAGGAATGGCATGTCAAGGAAAGGTATGGCATGTGAAGGTAAGGAAATGCATGGTAAGGAACGATGTTAATAACCAAATATCAAAATAACATAAAAATATTAGAATAAGTACTCAACACCTTGACAAAGAAATAAATTCATATAATAAACCTCTTTGAGCGGGAAACCTCCTTATACATCATATGAATTCACAAATACAAGATGATTCCAAATAAAAAGGTCTTCTTGGTATATATAGCATAGTAGGAGGTACAATTACAACTAATGGACCCAAGCCGACATAAATAAAATAAAAATGCTAATGTAATATGCCCCAATTAAGGGGTAATGTGCCACAATTTAGGGCTTAACATGCCCCTCCCCTTCAAACATGTGTTGTCCTCGATGCTTGAGTAGTTCTGGATGCTTTTGTATAAAATACTCATCTTCCCATGTGGAATATTCAGTAGGTAGTTACTTCCACTTAGTTAGATACTCTGAAATTAATTTATTCCTTAGTTGGCGAATTCTTGTGTCGGTGATAGCTTCAAGATCCAATATGATTTTTCCTTCCTCATCGATTTCTAGAAATATAGATTGAACTGTGATATTGTCCTCTATAACCTTCTTTAAGCATGAAACATGGAAAACTGGGTGTTCTCTCGAAGATGAAGGAAGCTCCAATTTGTATGCCATAGTACCAATATTTTGCAACACCTTATAAGGGCCATAGTACTTCGGTGATAATTTAATATCCTTAGCTTTCTTGAGGGACATTTATTTGTATGGTTGTAGTCTTAAAAATACCCAATCCCCTACTTCAAAATTTCTTTTACTACGATTATGATCTACTTGTTGTTTCATGTGATTCTGTGCCATGGTCAAGTTGTTCTTTAAGAGTTGGAGAACTTGTTGTTGATCCTCGATGTGATCATCCAATACTTGAACCTTAGATTTTTATTTTAGAGAAGAAGTTATGGACTGTGGGTGATACCATAAAGTGCCATAAATGGTGTCATTTTTGTTGCAGTATTAAAGGAAGTGTTATACCACCATTTTTCCAAGGGTAACTACTTGAACCATTGTGTTTGTTTATCAGATACAAAACAATGAAGGTATCCTTCCAGACATTTATTCACTATCTCAGTTAGTCCATCATATTGAGGATGATAAAATGAGTTATGAGCCGATTGAGCACCCAAACAAGAAAATAATTATGTCCAAAAATGAACAATGAAGATGGGATCTTTGTCACTTACAATAAGCTTTGGGCTTGAATGTAGTTTTTGAATTGTTTCCATGAATGCGACAACATCTATACAAGATTTGAAAGGATGAGAGAGTGCACAAAAGTGTGCGTACTTGGTAAGTCTATAAAAAATCAACATGATGACACTCTTCCTTAAGTCTTCGGTAACCCTATGATGAAATACATGGGAACCTCCTCCCAAGGATGACTTGGAATGGATAATGGTTGTAAAAGACCTGAGGTATTAATTGTTTCCACCTTATTTTGTTGGAAAACCAAACATTCTGCCACAAACCTTTGAACATCAGTTTTAAGGCCATCCGAAAAAAAATTCCTCTTGACCCTGTCATAGGATTTCAAAAATCCCGAGTTCCCTCCTATTGGAGAGGTGTGAAATTCCAAAAGTACCTTCTGTTTGAGTTGGGAATTCTTTTTATAACCCTAAATTGCACCATACATGCTTACCTGGCATCAGGCCATCTCATATTCCTTCTTTGCCAAGCTAGTATTGAACAACTCTTCTTAAAAAACACCCTTTTTAAAGGTACAAGCACCCTGCTCCACTACAACCCACGTGTACACTCTCGCTGACCCACTACAGCCTGCATGTACACTCTAGTTGACCCACTACAGCTCGCGTGTACCTACAAAAGCACAAAAAATGGAAATTTGACGACGAAACATGCAGTTTTGGGTAAGCTAACTAAACCTTTTGACCATGCATGGCCAGTCACTCGACCAAATACCTAGTTCCTTCTAGTCTATAAAAGAAGGGGTAGGGGTCCCATTTGAAATAGAAAATAAGAGTATAGAAAATCTGCCCAAATTTATCCCTCCTTTGCTCCAATTTCCTACAATTGTATTGTGAGGTTGAGTAGTTGGTGCATTGTGAAGAGGAGCCCGGGACGAGGTTCGAGGAGGAGTGTCGACCACATATTGTAAAGTTTACTCTTGTGAATATTAATACAAAAAGGAATACTTTTTTCGTCCCACCATATTATGTGTTCAAATTGTGTATTTATTTTATGATATTGTCACAACTAACCCAACAATAAGTATATGAAATGCATGTTCGCGGCTTTTTGTTTGTTCATATGTGAATGCAGGTCATCTTTGGGAGGAGGCTTGCAATCAAAGAGCGAGTGAAATAAAAGGGATTGACATCAAACGAAGGACTTAAGGTAGAGTAACCAAATCTCATTTACACATTTGTATTGCATGAATGTGGGGTTTTGTGTTGGGAGAATAGGAAAAAGTAGAGGCCTTTAAATGGTCATTTTCTGCATGCATGATTAGAGCCCTTAAATGCTAAGTCCTTAGGAGGGATTTCCCACCCACACCAGAATTGGTGACCATACTGGGGAGTCTCTAGGGTTCTTTGGGGATTTTTTATTGGGTATTTTGAAATTGGTTTTACTACCTTTTTTGAGTTTCTACAAGAAGTCTGAGTGTTCAGGGGTTCTGGTTCTCAATACCAGTCTTCCCTGCTCTTCTTACCAGACTATTTCTTTTTTGTTTTTGAGAGTCTTAAAGGGAATACATGCCCTGTAGTGGGATAGCCTGCGCATGCACGTGCCCTACCTTTAGTCAGCCTGTGTATGTACGCCTGCTGATGAAGTGCTAGCTACGTGTCTGAGAACCCAGGAAATCCTTCTTAGGAAGAGGCAGTCATCCTCTCCCCTGCAGAAGTGATCCTTCTCAGGTATCTTTTAGGTCCTTCTACGTCTCTGATTGAACAATCCATGGTCAGGTAAAACCTTAGGATTAGCTTTGTTTTACTAAATTTTTCTTGCCTCTTCTTTGTCAAAGTAAGTTTTTGCACCTTTAAGGGGTTTTGGTTTTCAATACCAATACTCCCTACCTAAGCTTAGTTGCTTGTCCTCCTTTTTTGAGGAAAAACAGAGGCACACATGGCCTATAGTGGGCCTGAACCCGTGCATACGCATCCTGTCTTTGGGCAGCCCACGTGCATACGCTGGCTGTTGAAGTGACAGTCGTGTGTCTGTCTAGAAAATTTTGAGGAGCCAGTCATCCTCTTCCCTGTCAAGTTTTTACTTCCTAGGTTTTTCTTGTTTCTTTTTGGTCTCTGTCATAAGCAGTTTTAGGCTAGGTTTTATTCCAGTGTAGCTTGTTTTTTCGTTTAAAATATTTTTTGTGTTTCCTAGATTTTTTAACTTATTTTTAGCTTGAAATTTTAAGAAAAATGAGTTTCATTTAAAAAAATATATATATATATATTGTTATTTTAGATTCATGAGGGGGGGGCATGAATCGTGCATTCATCAGTTTCTTCTAGAATCTTTTGTTATTTTTTCTTTGATTGCAACAAAATTTTAAAAAAAGGCTTAGTTTGTTAGATCTCTTTCTTTCCTGGCATTTTCTTTGCCTTGTTATTTGAAAAAGAAAAAGAAATTAGCATAGCATTGTGTTTTCTTCTAATTTTAAAAGAATTTCAAAAAAATAAATAAGAAATATAATCATTCTTTGCCAGTGTTCATGTAAGTTTCATCATTTTTCACAAAGAGTCTTAACAACATCAGTTGCACTACCGTACCCCTTTGAGTAAATCAAGCCTTAAAAAGAACGCTAATTAAAAATTACTAGACTTTATGTTTGTAGGGTCCATCAACTAGATTAGGTTAGAGCCTTGATTTAGGTTGGAGAGGAAACTCTTCAAGGCTATAAAACAAACATACGAGTCTGTGCTAAGGACTGTAGAAGTCCAATATCGTGAAATTTATCTGGGACCCCCCTCTAACATAGAGGCTAAACACGAGGTCACGTGCGGAAAGCTAGTGGATATAACCCCTCAAAAGTCGTACCAATCGTAGTGGAGAACACATATAGAGGGCTTGTCTTGGGATTCCATCGATTGCATTTACCACGGAGCTTCATGGGTCTTGAATCTGTTCCAGGTCCTCAATTGTCTTTCGGACCACTTGCTTTCAATACCCTTGGCAGGTTTCGAGCTTGATACCTTTCTCATTGTGGTGTACCCGACTATCGACTGTACCCGCCTGGTGATTGTTCATGTGCTGTCAACCTAGTTGCCTATCTTTCTAGTTTCATACACAGGTGATTGTGGGGGTATATCGTGGTACCTAATATAGACATTGGGCCACTCTTTGCATATTATACCTGGAGGGTGCTTCCGTTTTCAAGTTTCACTTGCACCGGTAAGTTTCTCTAGTGTTGGTTGGTGTAACTGTTCTTCAAACTAGTTAGTCGTTTGCTTGATTTTCCTTTAGGAACTTTTAGTGTGTGCTTTGTGCTCCCTAGTTTTCCATAGTGAGTTAATCAGTGATGGCTTTGGGTCTCTAACCTAGGGTGGTAGACCACCCACTCCGCAGGTCACGAGGACTTTTCGGTCTTCCGGTTTAGAACGTGGAGCCACCTCTTTATAGGCGTTGTTTTGATAACATTGGTTCCTCAGAGTCAGTGTGTGAAACTTTTACGGATTTGAATGATCCTGTAAGGGGAGAAACTGTGCATAAGATCTTCATGGCTAAAGTTCCTGGCGATACCAACCAAGGAGCCCCTTCACAAGGGGATTCTTGTGCTTTTCCCTTCTTCAGAAACGTTGGTGTCCCTTTGATGGCCACTTTTTACATTCCTGGGTTGAATGTGGGATTACCGGTTTGGTTGGGTACCATTCCAAATGTCCCAAATGATCTTGATGCTTCTCAGTTAAGCACTTTATGTCATGGGCATGCTGTTGATGTTTCTTCATCGGCAAAGTCTTCTCCTCCTCCTTCTCCCACCTTTGGTGAAAGTACAGTTACTAGTAACCAGAAGTCTAAACGAAATAGAAAGAGGAAGAATAGGAAGAAGAAATCACCATCCTTTGTGAGTCATGCTGGAGATAGGTCGACAACCTCTGCAAGTCACGTTGAATACCAACACCCAGCCTATGCAAGTTATGATGGGGACACACACCCACCCTCTGCAATTCATGCTGGGGGGAAATGTCCAGTCACTACTAGTCATACTGGTAATAGGTATGTAGCCTTTGCAAGTCATGTTATCGACCCATCACTAACCTTTGCAAGTCATATTGGAGATGTGCAACCAACCACTGCTAGTCATGTTGGGGGCATTAATTCTATTGAGAAACCTAGACGAATAGGACGTAAGACTAAGTTTCCTTGTAATATTTGCAAGGGAGATCACCTTACTCATTTGTGCCTTGGCATTCCATAGGTACAAATATTCTGGTCCCTATCTACAAGCTCTTCTGATTCTGAGTCTTTTGAGGTTTCCTCGCAGCCTATTCAGCCATGGGTTGCGAAAGTGGTGATGCCGATGTAGTCATCGACTGATCCCACTCCTCTTTTGAGGAGTGAGGTGCCTTTAGACCTTGTAGTATCTCAGCATATTCCACCATTGGTTGAGAAAGTGGTCATGTTGATGTAGTCATCGACTGATCCCACTCTTCTTTTGGGGGTTGAGGTGCCTTTAGACCATGTAGTCTCGCAACTTATTCAACCATTGGTTGTGAAAGTGGTCATGCCGATGCATTCATCGACTGATCCCACTCCTCTTTTGGGGGGTGAGGTTCCTTTAGACCATGTAGTCTCGCAGCCTATTCAGCCATTGGTTGTGAAAGTGGTCATGCCGATGCAATAATCAAATGATCCCACTCCTCTTTTGGGGGCTGAGGTGCCTTTAGACCATGTAGTCTCATAGCCTATGTAACCGTGGATTGCGAAAGTAGTCATGCCGATGCAGTCATCCACTGATCCCACTCCTATTTTGGGGGGAGAGGTGCCTTTAGACCATGTAGTCTCGCAACCTATTCAACCATTGGTTGCGAAAGTGGTCATGTCGATGCGGTCATCGGCTGATCCCACTCCTCTTTTGGGGGGTGAGGTGCCTTTAGACCATGTTTTTATCAATTTCGGTTCAGTATTTTCATAACAAGGGGGCATTCCTCTCACTTTGAGCACACCCCCTCCAAGCCCTAGGATGGTTGCCTTTGATTGGAATGACCTTGTTGAGCCTCGTCTTCCTTCCTCCGCACCCTTTCAAATAAGGGTTGAAGTTAATTCAACAAACATTTATCGATGTATTGTGGATGAAGGAGCTTCTACAAGTATTTTATCCTCCTCGGTTTGGAAAGTCTTGGGATATCCCGAGCTTGTGTCTTATTCGCATGATCTGTTGGCTTTTGACAAACGTCCTAGTGAATATTTGGGGGTTGTTCCTCAGTTACCTATATCTTTAGGTGGGAAGACTATCCTTGTTGATGTTATGGTGGTGCAAGGCCCGTTAGATTTCGATATGCTTCTCGGGCGTGATTATGTATATGCTATGAATGTTGTGATATTTACGCTCTTCCGGGTGATGCACTTCCCCCACAATGGAAGCATTTTCACTATTGACTAGCTGGCATATGATAATCACCATCCTAATTCGGCATTATTTCTGACTACCCCTTTATATGTTCCTAGCATTCGTGTAGACTCTACCCCACCACGAGTTAATTATGTGGCATTTTCTCCTCGATGCTCAATTGCTTATGAGAAGGAACCTGTGTAATCATGTTTTCCTTCTCGAGACTTGGAATAAACAATTGATCCATTGGTGTATCCAATGGGGGCATGGGAGCCCTTGCTTCCCCATCTTGGTCCAAGTGGGCTTGAGTATCTTTCTATGTCTGATCTCATTGTTAGTAGATCCTCAAGCCCTCGTGATCGTGATTCTTCGCTGATAGACTCTGCCAGTCCTGGCCAGAACCTCCATCGTCATATGGACTATGGTCAATTTACTTCACCCATTGGGACTGTCGACCCTCATTTGCATGATTTATCAGATTTTGAATTGCCTTCAGATGAAGCTATCCTTGAATCCATGATTACGATTTCTATTCTGCTGGAGGACTTACACCATGGTTTGTGTTTTCTTCCAGTTTGGGAGACTTCCCAAGTTGACTATCAAAGATACTCTTGGTCTAAGCCTAGCAGCAGGCTCTACCTGAACCAGTTTCATACATGAGTCGTAGCCCCCATGGGTCTTATTTTAAGCCATTTTCAGACCCTCTAAACATGAAAATATTATTGAGCGATCTTGTGGACTTTCGCTTGTTAAACTGAAATTTGAAGTCACATCTATCTAGCCATAGTTTACCCCTTTTTTAGTCCGGGTGGTCAACTGTACGAACAAAGGTATACTCTAGAGGCTTCAGATCCCTAGAAGAGTATTCTCAGGTATAATTTTAACCCTTTTTTGGGCCTGAGGGACTAAATTTATGAGAAAGGAACCCCCACAGAGTCCATAGTTAAGATATTTTTAGACTCCCTAAAATTGAAAAGATCATCGAGTGACCTTATTATTTCACACTCGTTAAAATGGTCCAGAAGAACATTCCTGACGGAGTCCATAGTTAAGTTTTTTTCAAACTCCTTAAAATTGAAAAAATTGTCAAGTGATCTTGTTTTTATCACACTTGTTAAAATGGTTTTGAATAGACATCTTTTGGGTGCTAGTTTACCCCTTTTCCGAACTGACTAGAATACTTTCAAAAAAGGTACCCCATCAGAGTCTCCTTTTACGTTTTTTCAAACTTTCTAAATATGAAAAACCGTCGAGCTTACCTTCTTTGGGCTTGTTAAACTTATATCGAAGGATGTTACCATTGTGTGTCTTATTAATCGCATTTGCATACCCATGTCTTTGGCCTAATGTCAGCTCCATGTTGCTCTCAACTGAACCATCTGAACCATGCCTTATACGCAAGCCCTATAGCACTTTGCCTCTACCTCTTGACACCTTTGGCCCATGGAGGATTTTTCCTGAGTGTCCTTTTATTGCATATGTCCATTTGCCCTGAGCATCCCTATGTTCCATGTGCTTGGAACTAGTATGTTTGTGACACTTGATTCCTCCTTTGTAACGTAGCATTCTTTTATTCTTTTTCCAAAATTATTGAAAAAGACAAAAAAAATCAAATATACCCCAAAAAGAGGAAGGGAAAAGTATTTTCTTTGTATTGGTAGCACAATGAGTTGCCCTTAGATAAATCACATCTTTCAATTTGTTCGTCAAACCCTGGGATTTAATATGACCTTAGGAAGTTGTTCCCGCTACATTGAGTTGTGTCCTCCTCCGTTTGGTTATTCTTCCAAACATATGGAGAGTTTGGATTGCCTCCTGCCTCGTAAACTTATGTTAATGCCATGCTGTCTGAGTCTCATATTTTGTTGTGCTATTATCCAAGGGAAGTTTTTCTAAGCTTGAGTTGGCCCCTCTACAGTTTGTCTCTTTCCCTCATGCTCGACCATCCTCAAAGTCCAATCAAGTCTTTGTTCGAAATCAATGAAGCCTTCAGTCAGATCATCAATATTCTCTAGTCCATGACCGATGAGCCGTCAAAGACCTTTGGGTAGTGAAGTTGTACACTCAAATTACACTCCTACCCAAGTTTTGAAGATTTTGAAGTTGTTGCTCGAGCTCTGAAGACCTCATTTCCAGCCATCAGGACTTATCAACTTCTAGAAGATGGATTCTATACATGTATATCTTTTTTATTTTGAGATGTAGATCTGTTGTGTATTGCTCGCGGCTACACTTTATATAGTTATCTGACATGGATATACAGTGTATTTGATTGGTAGCCATGATTTTATTTCATCCCGAGCATGAGTATGCCCGCTTCGGTGAGACAATTGTTATTTTGCAGATGGCACTTCCCGAATTCTGGTCCCTGCGCTCACTGGTTTGGTACGTTGATAAAGATTGATAATGTATTTCTTCCATCATATGTTCTTCTGACCTCACACATTAGGGGGCATCTGTTATAACCCTAATTTTCACCATACATGCTTACCTGACATCAGGTCATCTCATATTCCTTCTTTTCCAAGCTAGTACTGAATAACTATTCTTAAAAAACACCATTTTTAAAGGTACACACACCCTACTCCACTACAGCCTACGTGTACACTCTTGATGACCCACTACAGCCTATGTGTACACTCTAGTTGACCCACTACAACCCGCGTGTACCTACAAAAGCATAAAAAATGGAAAGTTGCTGACAGAACATGCAGTTTTGGGTAAGCTAACTAAACCTTTCGACCATGCATGGCCAGTCACTCGACCAAATACCTAGCTCCTTATAGCCTATAAAAGAAGGGGTAGGGGTCCCATTTGAAAGAAAAAAGAAGAGTATAGAAACTCTGCTTAAATTTATCCCCCCTTTTCTCCAATTTCCTACAATTGTATTGTGAGGTTAAGTAGTTGGTGCATTGTGAAGAGGAGCCTAGGAGCAGGTTTGAGGAGCAGTGCCGACCACATATTGTAAAGTTTACTCTTGTGAAGATTAATACAAAAAAGAATACTTTTTTCATCCCACCATATTATGTGTTCAAATTGTTTATTTATTTTATGATATTGTCACAACTAACCCAACAATTAGTATATGAAATGCATGTTCGCAGCTTTTTGTTTGTTCATATGTGAATGCAGGTCAACTTTGGGAGGAGGCTTGCAATCAAAGAGCGATTGAAAGAAAAGGGATCGACATCAAATGAAGGACTTAAGGTAGAGTCACCAAATCTCATTTACACCTTTGTATTGCATGAATGTGGGGTTTTGTGTTGGGATAATAGGAAAAAGTAGAGGCCTTTAAATGGTCATTTTCTGCATGCATGATTAGAGCCCTTAAATGCTAAGTCCGTAGGAGGGATTTCCCACCCACAACAATTCTTACATAAATATAAGTGATCATTTTACCGTAGTGAATCATTTTTCCATGTAAATGTATCAGAAGCATTGGAATCCTATTGCAACCTTTGAATGAGAGTCCACACTTCTTCGTCATTCTTCCATTCATCCCTTGCTTCTGTTATGCAATCAGGTTGGATGATAGAGATAGCATAGATAAATGCCTCAAAATTTTCATCCTTTCTTGAGACTGCATCTACCACAACATTTTTCTTCCCTTTTTTGGTAGAGTATTTGGGTCATATTGTATCCCATGAAGGTGTCAAGGTAGACCCTAACAAGATTAAAGCCATGATTGATCCGGATTATTTTTGGCATGAAATGAGAGTGGAGATATAATAAAAAAAATTATAGAGATATATCATATATCCAATAATATAAAATAAATGTATCATAGATGCAACCTTAAACACAGAGATACAATAATACACAATTTTATATTAATGGGCAAAAATGTACAAAGATTGTAAAAATACAGAGTGAAAGACTTGCTAGAATGGTGGCATCTTATCTCTAAGAAGAGATGTGTCTGCTACTCGCATTCACAAGAAGATGATTTTACAATGAGTCTCCAAATTCCTTTTTATCATAAAGAAAACTCAAAACCCTAACCCCAGATGATGAAAATCCGACAGTTTTGTGGACCCCATTTTGGGTAGTATAGTGTATCAACTTCCCGAGGGCATAAATTTGGCATACGATCTCTATTTGGGGTGCACAATATCTCGTTGGAAAGGTATCGTCGAGGATATTCATTTTGGGGGATAAATTACATCATTTTTTTTAATCATTGAGGAGCTCTATCCAGAAAAATATTCATTTAGGAACCAAAAAACTGCTAAAAATAGTAAGTTGCTAGAAAATGGTTTTGATCCAGTTGGAATAGGTGGGCTGCCACCGATATACACCTGGATCAATCCTCTGTCCTAAGGAAGAAATTCTCTCCATTACATTGATTTCCCGAGGGAGAGGGGAAAGCGATTGTTGAATCTGAATCTTGGTGAGTTTCTTGCCTTGCTAGAGACGTTGCACTGCTTGGTTTGTGGAAGGCTATCACGAACCTATTGTTGGTGGGATTGGATCTGTTCAAGCAGTCAGTCTACATGAGATGAATGTCTGCAGAAGGAATATTTGTACTTTTTTGCAATATTTTTGACCTTCTTCTATTGGATAGAAGGTGCTTGGGTCGAGGATGTAGTGGTTACAATATCTTTCCATTCACCTTTTGAACAGATTGTGAAGAAGATGAATTTTGTAGTATGAGATACTACCTTGCAGCATTGTTTAGGTGGGGCAGTAGTTGGAACTACCTCTAGTATACTATAGAGATGACCCCCAGAGTAACAATGACACTACGGGGTCGAGACTCATAGATAGCATGGCCCTTCTACATATATGGTTGGCCCAAGAGAACATCACAAACATACAGAGGGTAAACATCACATAATACCTCATCCTTAAAGGGATAGATGTTGTATGACAATCGACATTGCTGGTTGACATGAATATCTTGTCCCTGGTGAAGCCACTTGATGTTGTATGGTTGCAGGTGTGGTGTGGTCGACAATCCCAACTATTTGACAACCTCTACTAAGATAAGGTTCTTTTGGCTTCTACTATCCATAACAAAATGCAACGAGGTCCCATTCACCCACATTTGTGAATGAAAAATGCGCTCAAACTCTTCAGGATCTGTTGGTTCTTCTGGTTGAATTGTTGCGATCGTGACAATAGTAGTGGGGTCTGTGTCGATGATCTATCTTATATCATTATTTTTTGAACGATATTTTGAATTAGGGTTCATCTCCTTATCTTTGATCTAGGCCACCAATGACTGTTTTGAGCGACATTCATCAGTGTTGTGCCAGGGGATTTTGTGGAAATCGCACCATTTTCGATTTCCTTCTTTATCTTTCCATGACTCTTCTTTTCCTATGGCTTGGACTGGTTTTCGGGAGACAGTTTGTTACATTTGTCTTTATCATACTTTGATTATTACAAATTTGCAGACCTGAACTCCCATTTGTACTGGGGCTTAAATTTCTTCTCTATTTTAACAACATATCGATAAGCAATATCGAGTGATGAGATGTCCAGAAAATCCATTTGAGTTTATATGTATCTGTTTAGAGCCCCACGGTATTTCATAACCAATTTTCATTCATATTATTTGATACCAATCTTGGTGTGAAAGGTATGGAAGGTATTGGTGAACTATAGAACTTCTTGGCCCCTCTCTTGCCGCAATGTGGTCCATCTCATGTACTGGTCCTCATAGTTTCCAACAGGGTAATACTGTTCCTTTACCACATCCACAAAAAACTCCCAAGTGAGCTCGGCCCCATATATTCCAGAATCATTTGTGGAACTTTGCTCCCAGTAAGTGTCCCACCAATGTTTGACATGGGGGATAGCCTTAAGGATTGTGAAGGTGATATTTTCCCCGTCGAATAAATTATGAACAGAGAAATAACCTTCTATAATATTTAACCATTTTTCTAGAGCATCCACATCTATCTGTCCTTCAAATATGGGAATATCAAAATTAAATTGTACCTTGAAAGGAGAGGTGTCTCCAAAGTGGATTCTTGATGAAGAATCTCTTTTTTTTATCGGCAAGCATTGAAGGATGTGGGAAAAATTCTCCATCATTTCGTCCCTCTGTCGCGTGAGAGCTTGCTCAAGAAACATATTAATAGAATCGACTGCTCTATCATTTTTATTTTCTTCTTCCATGGAGGGTTTCTTGGGAGTGTGAAAGAGATTGTATTCAAGAGAGACAAGCTTAAGAACCAACCTTCTATACTCAAACCTTGTCGGGGACATGTGTTGAAAAATGATCAAGAGCAGTCTGCTCTGATACCACTGATCCGGATTATTTTTGGCACAAAATGGGAGAGGAGATATAATAAAGAAATATACAGAGATATATCAGATATCCAATAATATAACATAAATGTATCATAGATGCAAGCATAAACACAAATATACATTAATGCACAATTTCCTATTAATGAGCGAAAATGTACAAAAACTGTAAAAATACAGAGTGAAAGACTCACTAGAATTGTGATAACTTATCTCTGAGAAGAGATGTGTCCTCTACTCACATTAACAAGAATATAATTTTACAATGAGGCTCCAAATTCCTTTTTATCATAAATAAAATTCAAAACCCTAACCCTAGAAGATGAAAAACCAACAATTTTGTGGACCTCGTTTTGGGTAGTTTGGTGTATCAACCTCTCGGGGGCATGACTTTGGCATACAATCTCCGTTTTGGGTGTACGATAGCTCGTTGGAAAGGTATCATAGAGGAGATTCATTTTAGAGAATAAATAAGAGACTTTGGCCATACATGAGGATATCAATCCTGAAAAACCTTCATTTAGTCCCTCAAAATGGTCACGGAAGTTTAGGAGCCAAAAAACTGCTAAAAATAGTAAGTTGCCAGAAAATTGTTTTGAGATAGTTGGAATAGGTGGGTAGCCACTGATATCCACCTGGATCAATACTCCCTCATTAGTAAGAAATGGTTTCCATTGCGTTGATTTCCCGAGGGACAGAGGAAAGTGATTGTTGAATCTGAAGCTTGGTGAGTTTCTTGCCTTACTGGAAACGTTGCACTGCTTGGTTTGTGGGAGGTTGTCACAAACCTATGATTGTTGGGGTTGAATCTTTTCAACCAATCAGGATACATGAGATGAATTTGTGCAGAAGGAATCTTTGCGCTTTGTTGCAATCTTTTCGACTTGTTTCTGTTGGATAGAAGGTGCTTGGGTCGAGGTTGTAGTGGTTGCAATATCCTTTCGTTCACCTTTTGAATAGATTGTGAAGATGCTGAATTTTTAAGTATGAGATACTACCCTGAGGAATTTTTTAGGTGGGACATTAGTTGGAACTACCTCTAGTATCCTATAGATATGACCCCCCAAAGTAACAATGACACTACGAGGTCGAGACTCATAGATAGCATGGCTCTTCCACATATATGGATGGCCCAAGAGAACATCACAAACATCCAATGGGGAAACATCACATAATAAATCATCCTTGAAGTATTGGATTCTATAGGAAAATAGACACTACTAGCTAACACAAATATCTCATCCTTGAAAAATCCACCTGATGTTGTATGGTTGTGGGTGTCGTTTTGTCAACAATCCAAACTTTTTGACGAGCTCTGTTGAGATGAGGTTCTTTTGGATTACGCTATCAATAATAAAATGTAGTGAGGTCCCCTTCACCCACATCTATGAATGAAAAAGGCGCTCCCCATCTTCAGGAACGATTGGCTCTTCTGGTTGAATTGTTGTAGTCGTGACAATAGCAGTGGGGTATACGTCGATGATCTGTCTTCTATCATTATTTTCTAAATCAGATTCTGAATCAGGGTTCAGTTCCTTCTCTTTGATCTCAGCCACCAATGATTGTTTTGAGCGCTATTCATCGGTGTTGTGCTAGGGGCGTTTGTTTAAATCTCACCATTTTTGGGGGTTCTTCTTCATCTTTCTGTGACCCTTTGTAAGGTAGCTAGAGAGGTAGTGAGGGGGCCCAGAGGGCCCATAGTGATAATAGTGGAGGTCATTCAATGTAAGGTGGACTAGATCCACTATATTATTAAATAAGGCCCACTATGGTAGTTAGATATAATAAATATAAGAGGACTTCTTAGAAGGTTCTACTTCTAGAAGATTCCTCCTCTAGAATGTTCTTAGGTGATGGTAGTACTATATAAAGGGGTTCAAGGAATGTAATGAGACATGAAGAGAAATATTGTATTTGGAGCTGAAGCTCATTAGGAGGTTTCCCCCTCGAAGAGGCAAGTGAACAGGAGAGGATCCCTTCCATAATAGGATCCATTGTATGATGTTGCCCTACCCTAAGGGTTTGATATAATAAAGTTGTGGTTTTCTATATGGTTTCATATATCTTGTGTGGTGATTGTATTCAGATATCTTTGGATATATTGTGATATTTTTTATTTAGTATTTGTTTCTTAACAATTGGTATTAGAGCACTTTCCTTGGCCGGAGTTGTGGACAACTATTTTTTATTTTTGCAGATTTTTTTTTCGGGAAAAAAAAAAAAATGGGCCGCGACATTCCAGACATTTTCAGTATATTTCTGTGAAAAATTTGCAGAAAAGGGTTTTATATCTGAGTTCCTCTCATAAAAACACCCAATTTAAAAAAAAAATCGTCCGAAACAGAGTCTGGGAAGTCAAGATATTGAAGTTTTAAAATCTACAAATTTTCAGGAATTTTTCTGCGGACGGCGACGATAATTTTTTTTATTTTTGTAGAAGTTGGAGGCTGAATTTTCCCAAGAAAGTTACATATATGAGTTCCTCTCACAATTTCACCCAATTTCAAAAAAAAAATCAGTCGAAACGGAGTCCGGGAAGTGAAGTTATGAGCATTTTAACTTCAGCAGTTTTTTAGGGTTTTTCCAGAAAAGATGCGATTTTCTGCCGAAACTTATTGGGTCTATTTTTTGAGTTTTTTCGTGACGGTTGCAGGACCGAAGAGTTCATAGGGTGCTCAGATGGATATTTCATCTCAAACCTTGAAAGAAATTCTTGAATCATTCAAAGCCCAATTGGATGATAGATTGGATGCATTTGCACATGGCCTCACAAACAACCTCACACATGCCCTCACAGACAGCCTCACACATGGTCTCAATGATAGTTTTCGTAGTATTCAAGATTCATTGAATAACATGCAGGAGATATTTCTTATGGAGGGCCTCAAGGATGAATATAATAAAGAAATATATGCTTGGTATGATTTCGTAGTGGGCCGATTGTGATGATTGGTATATGGATAGTTGTCATTTTTTGAATGACAACCACTTCCATATTTTATTTGATGACTCTACGCCACCTTCTGTAGAGAACATAAAGGTCCCACATCAAGATCTAGTTACCAGCGTTCAGTCTGCATATTCTACAGTGGTATTATTCCTTCCAGATTCTGCTACGACCCTTTTCCACTATGTGGATGGATCTTCTTATTTGGATCCACATGATATGTGTCAGTCTTTGGAGCATCATTTGGAGTT